>JARHVA010001825.1:1427500-1470000 GCA_037957365.1 Torreya grandis
TCATTTATACTCTTTTTTATAGTTATTTTAAAATTTTATTTATTTTTTCTTGATGTGTTTTTTGTCAAGACATTTAACACTCCTTACGTATAATTTTAGAGTCTCATTATATGATGTATATGATACCTATGGATCATTAATTACACATATATGCTCCTAGTTTGATTTCAAACATGTCTATAAATAAAAATACACATTAGTACATTTAGGATAAATTAATGAATAAATGTTCATAATAAATGAATAAAATTATATATATAAGGCATATAATAATATAAGGAAATATAAAAATCATATATCATTTACTATTACGTTCTATAAAAAAAATATAACATTCATTGTAACATTGAAGATCATTGTAGTAATAAACTTTTATTTCAGTAGACTGACTAGATGAATCTCATATTACTTTATGTCTTATGATGTTTTAGGAGAAATATAAGTATTAATTTCTTAAAACCCCAAATGACCATGATAAAAAACACCAAAAAAATATTTATCTTTATCTTTTTGCAATTTATCTTCCTTGATAGGGTTTGGAGTAGAAGATGAAATTCGTAGGGATCATCATGAAGATTCAAAAATTTAAGTGAATTTCTCATATCCATAAATCTTATCAATGCATTTGTGAAATAAAAGCATTTATGTCTATTTTTTACAAAATACATGACCTAAAATTTTGAATAAAAAGAAAGTGAAATCCATGGTTCTAAGAAGTTCTAATGTTGATGCAAGGTTTATAGGTTCTCATTATTTTAAAAAAACTTAATTATGTTGTCAAATTGTCACTACTAATCCCATATTAGATAAAATAAAGATACTTCTCTAAATATTAAAAATTTCATTTATTAATTTTCAATTGAAATATAAGTTAAGAATGATTGTCATATTTTATATCTAATTTAATGGTTATGGGTAGATGTATTGCATTAATTTTAAACCATGACAAATAATGAGTAGATCACCATGACTAATGTCATTATTGGGAGGCTCACCTAAAATATTATAAATTATAACACCAAATTATACTTGAAACCATCATCTCATATTAAAATTCTTGATGTTATTAGTAAGTTTATGTGGGTACCATATTCTTACCCTAATCTTTAACATTTATATGTGGCATCCTCAATTCAACATATATGTTCAATTTATGGAATTCATGTGAGATATCTTTACTATAGGCACTATATTGATCTCATCTAGTAGGTTTTATCTCCATCTATCTCTTGGGTCCTAAGGTGCCCTGTCTACATTAAGTAAGACAATAAATCTCTTTTGTTTGGCATATGAAGTGAAAGGTCACAAGTCCTAGACACATCAAAATGTTTAATAAAATGAAATATATATGAGTATCCATATCTTTATATCATCACCCCATCCCTCACATATAACTTTACATAAAAATTGATTAATGTGTGTGAGTATGCAATGCCTGTTTACATATTTTATCCTCCTTATATATGTATGTATGTGTGTGTGTGTATATTATAGTCAAGGATAGGGGTCTAACTAAGGGATACATGGTCATTGCATCCTTCAAATTAAATACATATATAAAACATGAGACTAAATATAAAACTCATAGTTTTATATATTTATTGAGTAAGTAAAAATATTATACAAAGAAAACACTAAATCACACTACTTATCAATATAACACAAGAGTTGAATGATATATATAATGCCTCCTTGAATTAACACTTATTTCTACTCCTCTAATCTTCTTCCTAAATAACTTACACCTACTTGGAACATATCCTCCAACTTCAATGTGCCTATTCTAATTACATGTCTTTTATGCCTCATGGAGTGACTCTTGGAATCCCCATTGAACTTGAAAATGATTAAAATGGGAACTCTAACATTTATGGGAAATTATTGGGAGTGTGAAGCTAATGTGTGAGAAAACATCTAGTAATGCAAAGTTATATTTGTATAATCCCCATTATAGTTTTCTAACTTATGATTCACATAAACCTATATTAACCAATAGTTTCATAATGAGATATATAATTATTTTTAACCATTTATATTTTATAGTAGGTACTTGAATATTTTTAATTCAATGAAACCTTAAACCACTTGACTTATGGTTATATACATGACTCTTATTCACTATTCTTCTAGTCAATATTTCATATATAATATTGAGCATTACAAAGTATCGATATTATTACATAGGAATTTCCATTTCCTATATCATTATCATATTATCTCCCATCCTCTAGACATTTTTTTCTTTCTAGATAGGTATACAACTATGAGACATCTCCATTATTTTTGACATGTCCACTCAATGCCAAGTTTTCTCCACACCCTTTATATGCTAGATTTTGAATTTCAAAACTAACATGAATGTTAATGCACATGTTTAAAAATTTATATTGAAGGAAATAACCTAGATAATAAAATACATAACCACATCAATCCCAAACATCTTTGAATCTAAGGACATATCCAAAATTTATCTAGAAATCACTTTGCACATTGAAAGGATCCTACCTAGTTCTACCAAATCTTTAACCTATAAAAGGAGAAATCCATAGTCAAAAAATCCCAACATATTAGCATTACATGTTATTTCACATATTCAAATAAGTGTGAGACTAAATATAGTTAGATTCCCTCTTCAGATAATTAAATGTATAGGCATCACTTAGTTAGAAGGGGTGGCTAAGGGTAGCTCAACCATTCCATTTAACCCATTATCCCAATTTATAGAATTTATATAGTACAAAAATGTGGTTTAAATTAAATAAAATGTAAATATACAAGGATAATCAATAGACATAAAAATATTAGGTGGAATAGTCATAGAACTATAAAAACCTAGTGGATATTTCTACAATAAATTGGATAGTGCCATGACTACACTAAAATTTATGAGGCTCGAACTTGTCCAAGTGTATTTAGGTATTATATTTCCATATACCAATGTTCACATACTTATTTTTACTATATTTTATATAATTTTGTCACTCCTTTTAACCTACATTCATCTAAAATAAATTGAGTACAACATTCTCCTAGTCTTTCCAAAATATAACAAGTTATTATATTTACATTGTTATTATTGTATATCTTAAACAATATGACTTATTTAATAATTACATGTAATTTAGGGTCACATTAATCCTAAATTCATCAAAAAATTAGAGATTAATTTCCTAGTGTCACCAATCAAATCATTTCTCCATTGTTACAACATACAACAATTTTATTTTAATTCAGAGAGTATTTAGATGATTCCACATTTTCCTCTACATCTTACCTAAATTTTGAGTGATCATCATCACAATAAAAGGACAAATAAACTAATAAAATGGGGAATAATTAAAAATATCAGAGAAAATGAATTATAATAAATTTTAAATAACTATAAAAAAATAATCTATCAACATGGAAAATCATTAATGGAAATTGGATGATCTAGTAAACTAAATCACAATGTAAACCTTTTTAAATGATAACATTTATCTATAAAATTTTTATATGGAACTAAAAATACACATTATTGATCATACTAATGAATAATAACCTTATAAGTAATCTTCACAATGCCAACAGAGGATAAGATTATGTAGAATAATGTTTTAATAAACAATTTTTCATGACTCCCACTCATTAATATTGTGTGTTTATAAATTAGTTGAATTTAAATATTTGTTTTTATGAAATAAAGTTAATAAAATCATAAACTTAAGCTTTTACTAAACATTTTTTATTGGTACATCTATAATAAACTAGAAAATACATGAACATGTAGATGGGCTAATATAATTCACCTTCTATATAAACTGAAAACAAATAGTTACTAGATGTAATTTATAATTAATAATGGATAAAAAGAATGAAGGCACCTATTTATAAAACATCATGAAATCTCTCATCATAACATTGTGGGTAACACTCCTATCAGATGGACAAATTTCACACTTACACTTTTACCAATGAATATATTTTAAATTCTTTATGTAATAAAGACATTTCATTTATTAATTTCCTATAGTGATGATCTCCAATGGTGATATGGCTCAATCAAAACCTGATACATAATATATGTTTCTAAATTAAAAAATAAATAATTTCAAAAATGGTAAGTTCCTTGGTTCTAGACCTAAAAATGATTCTTTTAGTGTATGGGTTGCAATAAAATGGATACCTAAAATACACATTGAAATATCAACAATGTCTAATGGATTTTTCCTTATTTGTTTTAAAAATGAGGATTATTGTGATAATATTTTATTATGTGGCCCATGGTTTATGGGGAGATCTAGTATTTTTATATAAACATGGAATCCTGAGTTTGATCTAGAGAAAGAAAATAAATCTTATGCTAATCTAGGTAAGACTTCTAGGACTTCCTTTGGAATTTTGGGAGGAGGATTTTTTTTTTGGATAATTTTTTTTTGGTCATCTCATTCCATTTAATGTAGAAACTAAATCCATAAGTAAGTTAATCCATCTTACATTTTGTGTAAATGATTTTAGGGTTCTACATACTAGCAAGGGAGAACTGATACATAATAGTTCCTAAATGTGAAGGGTGTAAAAAGTTGGGTCATATAAAAATTTTTACCTATATTTTATTGATAAAGTCAAAATTGACATACCCAAAAAGGATATTCAATCTTGGAAAATAAATGAAAAGATTAACAATATAACAATCAAATTACTTTCTAACATTGTGAAAGTGGCAGAGGATAATTTGGTATCAAAATCAGATCTAATAAATGATTCTCAAAATCATGTTTTAAAGGACATGGAAGGAGAAAATTTAAATTATGGTGGGATAGGGGAAGAGATGTGAATAGTCATAATTTCCCTTTTTGAGGATAAATAAAATGTAACAATATTAGATGTTCAATAGGTCCAGTTAGAAATAATTTTAAATTTAGATAGTCTTAAGAAATCACTAGAGCATCCTAAAATCAAGTAAAAGGAGAAAATTATTCAGATCAAGATAAATAAAAAAGTGGGTTTGAATAAGTATTAATGTTTATAAAAATGAAATAATTCCATGGATTTAATTTCGAGTTCACCTCATTAAAAAAATTTACAAGCTAAGGTAGATTCTCTTAATTCAAAATACATCCCACCTCTACATAATAAATTTCATTATTTAGAATCATTTGAAGGTGAGTATGAGTATTTGGAAGATGTAATATGCATGGATCAACACATTACTTCCTCATCCTATAAATATATTTTTAAGGTGTAAAAATATGAGTTTTATAAGTAATAAAATCAAGATAGAGTTGTTTTATAGTCCCTTCAAAGAATTTACAATTTTGTGTCCTCTTTGTGTTTGATAAATGACAAAGAACAAGAATATGTGACTCAATCCAAATTAAAAATTTGACTTAAATAGCCATATATTTTCTCTTTAATAAATATAGGTAAATTATCACAAGGAGAAAGAATATAAAAATGGATATAATAGAGGTAACTCAATCTACTATCCAACTTAGAAGTTTAAAAAATCACCCTAGGCATTAAAAATGAAAATTATATGTTAGAATATTAGGGGAATGAATCATTATAGTAATCATAATACATTAGAATATCTTAGATTAAATAACTTACCTTTAATAGTAGCAATTGAAGAAACAAAAATGCTAGAGGAGATCAGAATTAAGGTTTCAAACGATGTAAAGGTTTCTAGTGCTAACTCCTTAGGCGCTTTAGGAGGATTATAAAACTTTTGGGATGATATGTTTTTTCATGGGGATATTCTAATTAAAATTTAACATCAAATAGAAATATTGTTTATAGATAGAAATCAAAATCTAACTTGGATTCTTTCTAATTTTTATGTTCCTAACTCTTTATCAACATGAAGTGGACTTTGGAATGAGATTCAATATTTTAGAATGAATTTTGGTGATATCAAATGCATGGCAGTAGAGGATTTTAACTTTTCCTTTTACCCAAATGATAAAAAGGGAGGTAATAAGGTTTTTACTAAGTGTGTAAGATTTAGAAAATTTCATTTTCATTAATGGTTTATTTGATGTGGAGCTAAGTGTGGAGCTAAGGGGAAACCCCTTTACCCATTCAAACTAAAGTAATCAAGATAAAATATTATTTAGGTCATATTAGATTGTGTTATTATTTCCAAGTAATGGCTACTTATTCAACACTTTTGTCTTTCATCTCATCCTTGAATAGTATTAGATCATGACCCCCTCTTGATTAATCTGGATGATAGAGATAAAAAAGATAAAATCTATTCAATTTTGAGCACATGAGGTTTTATCACACTAAGCTTCCAGATAGATTCAAAGATTGGTGTAATATATATGTTCATGGCTGAACCATGTTCAAGCTGGAACAAAAAATGTTAAGAGGAACATCACAAGCTAAAATAAACTTACTTTTAGTATTATCTTCCATAAAAAAGATGAGATAATAATTGAGATACATAAATAGAATATATTTCACTACAAATAGATTGACTGAAGAAAACATAACCATAGAGAAAATTCTATTGTTTGAATACGACATCTTATTTTATCATGATGAATCATTCTAGAGGTAGAAGTAACTAGTAAATTTTATAAAAGAGGGGGATCATAATTCAATAATTTTCCATATGTATTAGCTTAAGCAAAATATTAATAATAAATTTTAAAAAATAGTTATGGAGGATGGTTTCCAAGTTTTTGGTAATTTTTTAATCAAGAATGAATCTGTAACATACTTTAAGAACTTATTTTCTTATAATTCAGTGCTTAAAAAATTAAGGGGGAAGATTTTTTCATTAGATTTCCATCCTTGGTGACTACTTCAGATAATGCAAATCTTCTAAAATATGTGACAATGGAAAAGGTGGAAGCAGTGATTTTAATCCTCAATAAAGACATGGATTTAGGATTAGATGGATTCCCAATTGAGTCTTTTCAAAAAATTTGGGACATCATTAAGGAAAATGTAATAGAGGTTTATAATGAATTATTTTGTTATGGAAAGATGCTTACAAAATTAAAAACACAATTTTAACCTTGATTCATTAAATGATTGTAGCTACGGCATTCAAAGAATTTTTCCCTATTTTTCTTTGTAATTTTATTTTGAAGATCTTCACAAAAAAAATAGCTTTCAGACTGAAGCCACTGATGAATAGATTGATCTTTATAAACAATGGGGTTTTGTTCTAAGACTTAAAATAGAATATTGAATAATAGTAGTCTATGAAACCATTGATTGAATGGAAAAGAGTGAACATGCACTTATGATTTGTAAGATTGACATGAGTAAAGCACATGATAGAGTATATTGGGAATTTTTTGATTTGGTCTTCATCCTCGTTTTAGATTGTTGGTTTGTAGTTTTATGTCGTCCTCTATGTTTACAACAATTTTTAATGGTATTATTGTTGGAATTGTTGATAGAAACCATGGGTTGAGATAAGGGAACCTATTGTCTCCATATTATTATTCATTTTAATGCCAAACACTCTTAGAATAGATATTGTGTATGCTCAAAGGCAAGGGGAACTAAAATGTTTTCAATTTACAATTGGAATAAAACCCACTCTTTATAAAAAAACTATGGATGATATGATTACTCTATATATTCATTCAGTTCTTCAAGTTAAAGCTTTAAAGAAAAATCTTATTAATTATGAGGAGTTTTATAAGCAACTAGTGAAATTTGACAAAAGTATACTTTTTTTAATATCTCTATCAATAAATAACATAATATAGCTCAAGTTTTGGGATTCTAGATTAAATATTTTTGATCAATGTATTTGGGTATGCCATTTTATATTGGTCCTTTAACTTCTAACCTTTGAAATCCACTTCAAAATATAATCTAGAAGAAATTAGTTAGATGGAAATGATTTATTCCAACCCAAGATGGTAAGATATTATTAATAAAAAGTGTCTTTAAAAGTCTATAAAACCATTTAATGTCTATTTTTAAAATTCCAAAGCTGATTCAATAAAAATAGAGTAAAATTCAAAATCATTTCCTATGGATGGGAGCCAAGGAAAAACACAAACTCTCCTTGGTTGCTTGAGAAAGGATTTGTAAACCCAAATACTCTAATGGTCTTCGTCTTGGTCTTGAAAATTAGAAATTAATTAATAAATCATTCTAGGCTAAGCTTTACCATATATTTATCAAATAATCTAATCAATGGGTAAGTCTATTATGGGTTAAATATCTAGAGAACAGAATGCCAATAACATTTCTTAATAAAGAAAACCCTGTAAGAGGATTGATAATATGGATTTTTTTGTTAAAAATAAGGAAATACTTCTCAAAGGTTGTAATTGGATAATTAGTACTGGTGTGAGTGTTATATTTTGAGAACATTCTTGTCTCCTTAACAACCTAATGAAATAAGTAAAACCATGGCACTACATTATAGATCAAATCCAACGTGAACATCAGATTTTGGTGGGAGATTATATCCAAATACATAATGGTATAAGATGATATAAATGGATTTAAATTGATAATATGGGGTAAGAAGTAACATGTATTATTTTAGACCTTAATATCCCACTTAGAAGAATAAATATTACTAATATTATAAAGGAGAATGAGTTAGTCTCGATGGATTTGTAATATGCCCATTATTAAGTTAGAATGGTCTACAGTCAAAAGATCACTTTTATTTATGTGGAAATTACATGGTTGAAGGTTTAGGATAACGATATCATCCCTAAAATAAATGTATTTCTATGGTTGAGTATTTAGGATAATATTTTAATGATGGATAATTTATATAAAAGAGGCATCATTTTGGTAAACATATGTACCCTTTATGAGGCAAACAATGAGTAATGTTTTCAATTTTTAGCTGAATTCCCTTTTATAATATGATATGGGGGATTATATTGGAATGGTTTAAAATTATTTATTATCATCTTTCTCTATTGGTTCATAGATTAGATGTTTAAATTTTTTTGTTTAGTAGTAGATAAAACAGTTAACGCATTAGCCTTACCACACCTTATGTGGGGAATATGAAAAAAAACATAACAATAAGTTTTTTAATAAAATTAAGAATCCTAGTAAAATAGTGGATTATAAAATAATGAATTTGTTCATTGAGAATTTTTGAAGCATTAAGTGGGGTAAAAATTAGGCCTTTGGTCAACAAGAAGTGGTTATGCCAAACAACTAGGATATTACAGCTGAAAATACTATTACTGTTGATCATAAAATTTCACTAATAGAGATTATCAAATGGTTATATCCTACACCTAGATAGGAAAAAAATAATTTCAATGGATCTTCAAAACGTAAACTTGAAAATGTATGGGCTTAGAGGTTTTATATTTTAACAAGGTCATGTAATCGATAATTATAAAGGAAGTATATATGTTCAGACAAACCATTTGGCCAAGGCTCAAGCAAATTTTTGAGGCATAAAACTAGCTAAGTATCTAGGATACAGAAAGATGGTAGTTAAGGATGACTATATAAACATAGTCAAGTGAGTGAAGAAGATTAATAATACAAGATGGATTATTTATTTCATTTTAAAAGAGATATTGTGTATTGCCAATACCTTCAATGAAGTCTATTTACAACATATATGTAGGGAAGGAAACCAATTGGCAAATGCATTTGTAAATAGAAGTGTAGTGGCACTAATCTTTAAGATTTGGTCTAAAGGTGATGATATTCATATCTCTATAAATGATATTATTTTTAAAAAGAGCTCCACTAGGACTTTTTGAGACTAAATGCATGATAGAGATTACTAAAATTATCTTTGATTTCATGTTCTCTAATTATAATAATTAAATTTATAGAAGTGTCAATAATTAAATTAAAATAAATAATTATAAGTCATGTGAATTTAATGATGTAATTCCTTGGATCTTCATTCACAAGTGTTCGAATGATATTATGATTTGTGCATGGCTTGCTAATATATTTTTTTATCATCTCCCCTACTATAAGAGTTATTTATTTTGTTTATTTATATAAAAAATTTGTTTAATTTCATCCTTAAAGCATGGGAGGTAGCTTGAATAGGATTAAATAATTATAAGTAAGGAAGATTAAAAATAATGTGTAGGTTTAGGAGATCTTGTACATAGGTGGCCTCAGTAAGTTCATAGATATAATTGAGGGTTGTGATGAGCACATTAGAAATAATTTTAACTCAATTTTTAAGGATCATTTGGTTCAAATAAATAATGTGTCTATTGATATTACTGAGGGCTTGATTTCCCAAATGATAGGATTGAATATTGATGATAACAAGTATATTAAATACATAAAATACTACATGAAAGAAGCGGCTAAATTCTTCATCATAGATTAGCAACTAACTAAGTATCAAAGGGGTTTTTATTGAGTATTTTTATCTTCCATATGATGTCTTAGTAGAATAGGTGATGATGTATGTCACTTTAGATGGATGATTCATGGTAGTCCACTTCTATCATTTCCCCATTTTGAATTAATTTAAGAAAAAAATTCCTTTGAGAATTCCATTTTATATTTTTCATTCTATGTATAATTTTGTTTTAGAGTTTCAACTTTGAAAACATAAATCTCTTTTACACTAGGTTAGAATATTTCTTATTTATAAGGTCTTTAATGTGATTAATTCGATGTTGTATGGACCTTATATGAGGAAGGTTATCTTTACAATTTATAACTATAATATAAATCTTATAATTAATATAAAAAATTTGAAGGATATTCATATTTTTTAGGCCGTTGAAATTAATAAATATGAAGTGAGAGATAAGATGGACGAAAATGAGGAGCCTGGGAAGTTTGGACAAGGGGAAAATGTTGAATAGTCCTAGTATAGAGAAAGACATGTGTGATAAATATCTTGTATCCTTAGGGCAAAATGAAATTAAAATTTGGTAGGTTTTGGAGAGTTTACAAGTTATTAAAGAAATAAGTGTAGGTTTTGACAATGTTAACAAGGCAAAATATTTTCCTAGAGACAATTAGAAAATGCAATTAGATTTATAAAACCTGGCTGAATATCTCACTAAGTGGGATAGGATTACATATATTTAAAAGGAGGTAGACCTTCATAAACAATTTTTATGATGGTTTCTAAATGACCATTTTCATCTTAAGGAGATGATAAAAATTTTGAATCTGAATGATGGGATATTTTATACTAAGGTAAATTTAATAGAGATGTATATATAGTTCTAGAGTTTGAAGGAGAAAGTGTACAATATGGGAAAATAGAATAAGAAATTAAAATACAATCTTTTATTAATTGAATATTTTAGTCAAGTAGCTATGTAGAACTACGCTCAAAGTATGGAAGGCCTCAGGTATTTGTTCAAAAATAAAAATGATCAAGATCATCATAATGGGAATGAAGATAAAAATAAGAAAGGCTCAACTATGAAAAAATAAGAACATCCTTTTCTAAGGACATAGATAACACTTTTATTAATTTCAAGGATAACTGGGCCAAAGCATTTGAGGCACATATATGCCCAAGATGTTAGTTTTATACTACTATTTTTTTCTATGATCTAGAATTTTTTTTCTTAGATTTGGTGTCTTTAGATTCTCCTTTACCAAGAATATGTTTGTTTTCTTATGTATAGACCAACTATGTGCAGTTTTTGTAAAGTGTAAGGTCCATATTTAAAGCCCTGCTTTACCATTAATTAATAAAAAACTCAAAATTGGTGCTAGAATAGAATAAAATATGAATTTTTTGCATGAAAGATAAGTTAAATAACTAGTTATTTTTAAAAAAATCAGAAAAACTATTAACTTTTGAAAATTTTGAATTATTTTTATTTATAAAACCAAAATATTATTATGGGTTAAATAGTACACGATTTAATTAAATGTTAAATCAAAATTAAATTTATGGTATCATTCAGTAATAATAATAATAATAATAATAATAATAATAATAATAATAATAATAATAATAATAATAATAATAATAATAATAATAATAATAATAATTTTATCTTAAATTAATAAATATGTTAGATGTGTTTCTATGGAGAAACTAATGTTTAGAGTCATTTAATGTCCCATTGGATTCCTTGCATGTGTAGGGTTATTTTAGATGCTACGTATCCATCTAAATTTTATTATTGACTGCTTATGTATAATGACACTTAATGGTAAGCATTACCCAAATTATAATCTATGAGATATTTGATGATGACATATGGACTATCGATATGGATAGAGGGAAGCATAAACAAGTTCAATTTACTCATAACTAAACCAGAAGAAAATTATAATCCCAAATTATTAAACAATGTACAATTCTTTGCCAAAGGGATTTCTCAAAAAGACCCATGATAAATATATATTTGCTTATTTTTTTATAATAGATCACAAAATATTATCACAAAAATTGATACAAATAAATATTCATCACTTCCTCTAGACATCTCTCTATAAATAAATGCATACTATGGAATCTATAAATCTTGAGCTTTTAGTTCTTTCATATGTTGATGAAATTTTGTTAATGATCATAAAAATGAACACGTAAGGCAATTAAATAAAATTATATTTAAGTAAAAAATTTAAGGAAGCCTACTGATTATTGTGTACATAGGTGAATTGCATAAATGGAAACAATTATCCAACTCTTTGTACTTAGAATTGAACTCCTAACCTATAGAAGAATGAATGGAAATCTAAATAATAATTAAGTATTGTAAGTTCAAATTTTCAATATTACATAATTATAAATAAACAAATATGTCATTCCAAAATTATTGGTGCATATTTTATTTTAAAAATTATACCTATTTAATATCTTAGAGATGAAGTTTAGTTTGTTTGATAGTCAAATATCCATCCACCATGAAATCAATGAGAGTAGTGTTTCTCCTGTAAATTACTACATTTAAAAATGAAATAATACTATCTTGTATGCAAATTTATAATTGGTCTAGGATAAAATATTGGTGCTACATTATATATATGTGTTACAGTTATTTGGTGTGGTTTGACTGTGGATCAACAAATCTTGTGGGGCTAATCTCCCATTTTACAAAATACACAAATTCAGAGTTATCCAAATTGTGGAATTATTTTGATTTTATTTCCTAATTCAATGGCTACTATGGTGAAATATTTTATGGCACATTGTAGGACAAAAGTAATCTTAGAGTTAATGTGAGTGTCAAATGATAAACATGGTAACAACACATACTAAAAGATTCAAAGAAAAAAATATCCATGGATATTTGGACATTAATGGTGGAAAAGATGGGGCGAGAGAAAGGGAAGAAATTGTTTTGAGACTAACAATCTACACATAATATTAATAATAAGATATATTATATATTATAATTAATATAATGATATATTTTCTTAAATCAAAATATATATATATATATATATATATATATATATATATATATATATAAAAAGTATATTTATAAATAGTATTATATTTTTATATAATAATTAAATTATATTATAATACATTTTTTTAATATAATACAATAATATACTAACAAATAATAGTATATATAATGAACGGGTAAGATACCCCAATCCTTAATATTCAATAAAAATAATAATAGTATATATAAAATTTAATTATATATTATAATCTTATCTAACTCTCTCATTCTCTTTATACATATAATTTAATTTAATATTATGTTATACTAAATAATTTTTTAATACTATACGATAATACAATTATGTTATATAATATAATACTAGCACACATATCTTAGATAAATCAATATAAATATATTAATAGATATCATTATGAAGGCACTATTTCAAAAAATTCACAATTCAATATGACATAGGTACATCAAGAAAGATATTTATTAGTGTATTTTACATAGATTTATCTAATATGATTATTGTGCAAAATCTTCACAATTGAAATGCTAGTAGTAATTGTCATTGGGTAGGGTAAAATTAAATATTTATTTTTCAAACACATTAATTTCATTTAATTCAATATTAAAATCAAAAATATAGATAAACACAACATTATTAAAACATATATGCATGCATGCATACATACATACATACATACATACATACATACATACATATAATAAGTTTTTAATATTCAAAATTAATATATTTGATCCTCTAAAAATTGAAATATTTGTTCTTATTTTATTTTATTTTCTCTTTTTTCACTCTTCAATTTCTCAAACTGATCATATGTGAAAGGACATGATATTGTTAATCTGTGTAGTGACTTGGCATATTATATAACAATAAATGTCAAACTTATCTTTCTATAAGTCCTATATAAATTAGAGGTTTGTGTAATGTTAACCCACTATTTTTCAAATCTTAATCCCCATAAAAATTTCAAAGATAACTGACACATATGCCCCCTTTCTATATGATTTATTATAATTGTATTTAGAGTTACATCCATAAAATAAATCTCTTATAGTTATCAAATTAAACCATTACATATGTAGGTGGTTTAGGGGGTGTCAATATTAGTTTCTATAGAGTGTTTAAAAAATATCCAAGTGCAAAATTTACAAGACCATCACACCTTCTATCAAGGAGTAGAGTTTGGAAATTTTTAATAAATTTTATATCATGTATTCATTCAGTGGAGATATACTAATTTAAAGATAATTTATTAGTACATCAAAATATATGTCTGTAGTGTTTACCAAAGATTGAATCACTTCCATATCTCTTAGGGAATTTGGAGGTTTTATGGCCTTATATTACATGTGATCTATAAAATTTTATTCATCTATCTCAATTACTGGACCTAGAAACCATATTAATTTAAATCTGTATTAAACTCCATCTTGATAAAGTTGATATTTTTAAGTTAGTTATAAACTTATTGGGTAGGATATAATTTTGTGACATTCATCAATATTCGCATCCCTATATAACTTATCATTTTCAATATTATATTTGTGTGCCTTATATGCTTGATATTTATTGATAGTAATGTTTTATGTAGTTCTGGACTATTATTTTATTCGTACTATGATAATCAAAAGATCTGAAATATATTGTGGTAAAGAATTAAATTTTATTAAATTATTGTGGAAAAATAAATGGTATGATATTTATATTGTTATTTACCTCATATTTCATGGGTATATTGAATAATTGGATTCACATGAACAATCAACATCTCTTCCACATGGGTCTAGTTTTCCAGTTCAGGTGGCCAAGGCCCAGGGTCCATGTCATTATTTTTAGAAAAGTGGTGGATTCCTTATCTTATCAGCATATATTAAAAAAATAACTTAAATATATCAATATATATTCATTTTAGGATAAAATTCTTGAAAAACATAACATATATGTGCAGAAGCAAGTTTTTCAAACTCGCATTAAAACTAAAATTATCTAGTCTTCAAATCTATCTCCACATTTTTTATTCATATCGAGACTTTTTTGTTCTCAATTTCTATTAGGATTTATATTTTTTGTTATAGGTTTCTTTTGTACCCTTGCATTTTACTTGTCCTCTTATCTTGTTTTGATTCACTATTTTTTAAGTTGTTATTATTCTTATATATTTTGACAATGGTTACTACTATTTTATTCTACATATGCCCTTGAAATTTCTCATTGATATAAAAATTAAAATCCCATACATCTATCAATATTTCATCTTGGGTTCTCATACTTTTTCCATGGCACTTTTATTTAAAATCATAAATCAAATAGGGCTTTCAAAAATTTAAATGTGTGGCCTTATTCTATATCCATTGTAAATTTATTTATCATGATCGATATTCACATTAAATTTTTTGAGATGATATCTTTATATTATGTATGTATTTTGTTATCATAGTTGTTCTCTTTCTACATTGGTAATTTCATCCACACACATTGATTTTTTTAATCTTATTATCAATACAAATAGGTTTTGTTGAGACATTTATGCTCGATGGACTATCATGTGATCTACATGTGTCATTTGTGCTTCTAGTTCCTCGATTGAAAAATCAGAAATATATGTTTTGTACATCATTATTGTTCATACTTATTTTTACATATTATCAACTCATTTTTTAAACTGGTACTTGTCATTTTGGCTTTATTATTCTTGAGTATATTTTCTTATCAAATTATCATTTGCTATTTATATTCCATTTTACAATATTTAAAAAATGTTTTTTCAGTCAAGCCATATTCTCTCTATATATATTAAATCAAATTTATGTTATTAATATAATTATAAGTATTAATATTTAATAAATCCATATTAAATTAAATATAATAAATTTATTGTGACTTTATATAAATAATAAAACATAAATATTTTAACATATTTATCATCTTCTATAACTAAAAAAGTGGAAGAATAAGAAAATATAATAAAGTAATATTAAAAAATCAACACGATTAATACTAACTTAAATAACATCCTAAACAATTTTCTTATATATTATTTGTAAAAAGATATATGTTTTCTATAATTTATGGGAAACAATATATAACTTGGTTTTATCAAAAAGTGAAATGCATAAATATAGTTTCCATTACAAATTAGGCTATCTTAAATAACATGCAAGACACTTTAGTTATATATATTTTTAAAAAGATATATGTTTTCTATAATTTATGTGAAATAATATATAACTTATATTTAGTAAAAAGTGAAGGCCCAAATAAGTAGCGACAAGGTTAGAATTATAAGATGATATAATGGTAGCCTAAATTATATGATGATATAGTGGCAAGTTAAATTATCAATCCTATATAAAATATTTGATTTTTTTTGCTTAATACTCTATATATAAGATATCATATTGGCTCAATAATCATAGATTTCAGGTCAATTACACTCATTTATTTTAGAAAATCCCATTATAGCAAAAATAAAAAATTACATCCCTTCTTATTTAAATTTCACCTTCAAATTTTAATTCCATTTAAAATCCAATTCACTGATTCAAAAGTCTATTACATCATTCTTATTGACTCAAACATCATTTTCATAATTTAATTTTGTTTAACATCTTATAGCCTTCGATAGATATAAATGGAGAGATTTCCTATTCAATTTATTTCCAAATAGGATTTAATTTTGTGTGGTTGGAAGTGAATTTCTCCTCTACCATGATGATGAAGATAAGAGACACTACATGTTATATGTAATTGATGATGATTTTTCCTATCGTGAATCAAAAGAGACCTTATGCCTCTATACAAAAATCGATTCTAAGGATCTTGTCTTGAATAGAAGTGGTATAGAGAAATAAAAATGGTCTATAATTATTTATTAGTTATAAAACTATATTATTGTAAGATATGCATATTTTCTAGTTAAATTTACTCTAAAAAATCATTGGTGTCTTTTGTGTTGTTTTTGTCATGTCATTTTTTTTTTCTTTTTTCTTTCTTTCACTTTTTTTTTTTTTTTCCCTTTCTTTTTTTATACATTTATGGTCTTTATAGAACTATATATTATGTTTATAGAGATTAAAAGCATAAAATTTACTTTTTTAGAGGACTCTGTTATATAGGTTCATTTAGGTTCACCCATTTCCCTTGTTCCCAATAATGAACCCAAAAACTATCAAGATAATAAATTATCAATAGGCAAAGCTTCTAAAAACAATAGATTGTATTGATTCTTGTTGAATTAATTAAAATAATTATAAACTCAAATCATGAATAAATAAGATTTAACTCAGAATTATAGTTGACATACAAATTTTCTGAAAACAACTAAGAAAAACATATATTTTTAGAAACTATTATTTTATTGTAAGTTTTACATGCAAGCATGTGTGGATCTAAAAAATCTAAAAATATTATAAACAATAAAATTATATTATCATATTAAATTCAACTTAAGTCGATGTTCGGTCCTAAAAATATATAATTTATTAACATAGAAAATTCCTAAAAAAATCATTAAACAATAATTTTAGACCCTCAAATGATCAGGTATGGCCTCTAAAAAATATTAAAATAAATTCTAAGTTGATAGAGAGGATTAGAAAAAATTAAAACTTTTTGAGATGGTCTTTTTGGCATGTGGAAGAGATCAAATGGAGCTATGGATCAAAATTTATGGCCTCCAAAAATTTGGCATATTTTTTCTACATCATTCTATAATTGAAAACAACTCAGCTCCTACAAGTTGTCCTGATTATAATGATGTAATTTTCATTGTTAATTTTTTTTAACTCCTATTATATAATCAAAGTGTTGTATTCCTATTGGAATCCTTCCCACTATACCAAATACTTATTATAATTCCCTTGTCTTGTGCTCACTGTCTTCATATCCAAAACCTGAACTATCTTTTCTTTCTTCATCTTTGGAACCTACTACTACCAATTCACTTATTAATCTTTGTCACCTTCACCATATTATCCATGGAATTCATATAAATATGAAACACTAAATACTAGAGAGCTATCAAAATTCTTTGGTAAAGTCACCTCGTAAGAATTGTCATTGATTTTCTTCAGAATTTTGTATGGTCTAATTTTCTTGTACTTCAACTTGTTGTATGTTCCTTTTAAACTTTTTTCTTTCCTCAAGTAAACCATTAAAAATTGTCCCTCTTCAAATATATTTGATCTTCTTCTGACATCTATTAATGCTTTATATTTTTCATTATTTTCTTGTAACTTTCTTCTTACTCCTTGTAACTATTGCATATGCTTTGCAAATGCTTCTGCATCATCATTAATTCAATCTACAATCAGTGATTTACCAAATATAAAACACCCATACGATTTCTCCTATAAACAATCTAAAATAGTGATTTTCTTGTTGATCTATTCGCTAAACTATTATATGCAAACTCAACTTATGGTAAAGCCAAGTCCCATTATTTGGGCTTCTCTACCACTATGCATCTCAATAAATTTTCCAATCTCATATTCACAAATTCTATCTATCCATCTATTTGTGGGTGATATTCAATACTAAATTGTATCTTAGTACCAATCTTCTTTCATAAATTCCTTTAATAATGACTTAGAAATTTTGTGTCCCTATCTTAAGTAATAGTTTTTGGAACACCATGTAATCTCACAATATCCTTAAAAAATAATTTTTCAACTCTAATGACATCATTGGTTTTCTTACATGCAATGAAATGAACCATTTTAGAAAATTTTTCTACAATAATAAAAATTTAATCATTACCTCAATGTGTGTTTGGTAATCCTAACTCAAAATCCATACTCAAATTTATCCATGGTCCTTTTGGAACCAATAATAGCATGCATAATCTAGTATTTTGTGCATGTCATTTAGCCACTTGACATATCTAACACCTTGAAACATACCTTTTCACATCTCTCTTCATCTTTCACCAAAAATGATTTTCCTCCACCAAATCTATTATCGTTGTCTTACTAAAATGTCAAGTCAAACCACCACTATTTAATTCTCTTATAATGTTGTCTCATAAAGACCCAACTATAATGCATAATTATTTTCTTTTGAAGATATAACCTTCTTGTATAAGATAATCATCATGAATATCATATATCCCACTTTTAATGGATTCCTACACTGCTCAACTACCTTGGAAAAATATAGATCAATATCATAGAATTTTTTGATAGCTTCAAATCCAACTACTTCCTTCACCATAGTAGTCAATAATGCTACTCTCCTACTCAATGCATCAACAACCTAATTTTGTTTTCCTTATTTATGTTTAAACACAAAAGTATTCCCCTATAAAAAATAAACCCACTTTGCATGCCTATTATTCAACTTCTTTTGTGTATTCACATACTTCAAATCCTCATTATCTTTAAATAGGATAAACTCCTTAGGCACAAAGTAATGCCTCCAATGTTTTAATGTTTGTAAAATTACATAAAATTTAACATCATAAGTAGAATACTTTGTTCTTATCTCATTCAATTTCTTACTAAAATATACTATTATCTTTCCTTCTTGACTCAACATAGCACCAATTCCCATGAATGAAGCATCATAGTCAACTTCAAACACATTGTTAAAATATGGTAATGTTAATATTGGTCTTTCTATAATTTTATTTTTCAAAAATTCTAAGCTTTTTATGCCTTCTGTAGTCCATGAAAATTCATTCCATCTCATGCAATATGTTAATGGTAACAGAATACTACTAAAAATTTTAATAAATTTTCTGTAAAAAGTTGATAAACCATGGAAAATTCTTACCTTTGTAATGATTTTTTGAATATTCCACTCAATAATTTCCTTTATCTTTTCTTCATCCATTCTCACCCCATCTACAGAAAATACAAATCTCAAAAATACCAAACTATTCTACATAAACCCACACTTCTTCAAATTTACATAGAACTTATCCTTTCTTAACAAATCTAATACCATTCTGAAATGTTGTAAGTATTCTTATTTAGTCCTACTAAATATCAAGATATCATCCTCAATGGTAAACCATTTAGTAACTCATCAGGGATAACATCTGCATATTCTTTCAACAGTCTTGCTGCTTCTATCAGAATAACATCACAACATATTTCATCATTATAGCTTTTACCTATAGAAAAAATTATTAAGCACCTTTTATCTACTGTAACTTTATTCCTTTTATTAAACCATGAAATATGATAAGGATTAGGATGGTTTTCAAATTACAAATTTAGTTTCTTTATCATTTATTTATAAACCATATTTTCACAATTACCACCATATATAATTATTGTGCATACCTTTCGACCTGAAGTACATCTTGTTCAAAAAATATTTGATCACAAAAATGCATCACCAAATTATTTATTCTACACTTGTTCCTTCCTTGATCATGTCTCTACTCATCATAAGGTTCTCTCCAACATCTACAAGTGTAACTTCAGTATTTTGCTCTTTATCTCAACCTTAACTAGATTCACTCTTTAGAGATCTTCTTGCCTCCTTTCTTGATCTTGATAATGTGAAAAATAAAATTCTATATTCCCTTCTTAGCCACATCTATAATAGACATAATATTTACATTGATTTTGAAACCATCATTTAACACCACTATATCCTCATCTTCTCTAAAATCCTCTTCCTCTTTATTGGTATTGAAACCCTTGCCTATTGTCATCTTGAGTTTTTGCAACATGTGATGATTCACATTTATTAGTATTAAACCCACCTCTAGTGGTACTAAACCCATCACATCCCCTATTTAGATGGGATTTACCTCTTCTTAGACAAAGAGACATTCTTCCAAACTTTTGTCTATTTTGTTTTTTTTCTACATTCAAAGTTAATTGATAAGCCTCCTCCATATAAAGTATTCTATGCATTCTTAATTCATCTTGAATATTAAACATCAAACCATTTACATAGCTTGTGTCCATATACTCTTTTATTTCATCATGATCCACTCGTATGGAAATCTTCTAAAATTCATTTGTATACTATTATATATTGTGATCTTTTTGCCTCAAATTCTAAAATCTTCTATATAGGGTTTGTGCATAATCCACATAAAGAAATTTTTCTCTCATCTTCTTCTCCATATTTTTCCATGAATTAATCTTCTCTTTAAATTTTCTTTTTATCTCATTTTGTAGATGATTCCACTAAATCATTTCATGACCTTTGAATTTCATGCATGCAAAGTTTACCTTCTTGTCTTCTATCATAGTCTTCCACTCAAAGAATTTCTCTGTGCTATTAATCCAATCTATCAACTCCTCTACTTTTAAATTACCTCCATAATCTAGAACATCAACCTCGATTCTTTCATTTATTCCTGATAAAGCTTAACCATCCTCTCTTCCATCAATGGTGGATACTCTTATTATTTTTCTTCTTATTAAACTTCTTCATCATGATCTGTGTCCTCCTCATTACCACCTTGTCTTCTCCTTTGATTGGTGATAACCTCAGTCAATTATTCCACTTGCTTCTATATATATTTTATAGTTTGGTTCATTTGTCCAATACCTTCTTGTACTCTTTCTATGTCTTAATCCTCTAATAATCCAACTTATTTTGATACCAGATAATAAACCTAAAAACTATCTAGACAATAAATTATCAATAGGAAAAGCTCATAAAAATAATAAATTATATTGATTCTTATTGAATGACTTCGCATAATTACAAACATAGACCATGCTTAAATAATCCTCAACTTGGAATTAGAGTTGACATAAAAAAATTTTGAGAAAAAAAAAGTAAAAAAAAACTTTTATTTTTAGTAGCTACTATTTATAGTAAGTTTTTCATGCAAGTGAATGCAAATTTAAAAATATCCAAAAATATTATAAACACTAAAATTAGCCTATTAGACAAAATTTAACTGAAGTTGACGTCTGGTCCTAAAAATATACAATTTATAAAAAATGAAAATTCCTAAAAATTAATTAAACACGATAATTTTGGACCCTCAAATGAACACATATGGCCTCCTAAAAATATAAAAATCAACTATAAGTAGATAGGGAATCTTAGGACAACACTTAAATTTTTGAGACAGTCATTTTAGTGCATGTAATGGCTTAAATGAAGCTACTAGTCAAAATTTATGGCCTCCAAAAGTTTGGCCTATTTTTTCCACATCACCCAACTTGACCTTTTTTACCTATTTATTATTGGTTTATATTTTAATATTTTGCTCATTTCATTTTTTATATGTTTATAAATACATAAGAACATTAGTATATTTAGGATAAATTAGTTAATATGTTAACCTATCTCTATCTCCATCCCAAATGAAATCTATATTCGATTTCCAAGAATTACCAAACACATTCTACAATATCTCTATCACAACCCTCACAAATTTGGATGACCTTACCTCCATATCCTCAATACCTTCTCTTATTTTTATATTAGTCAAACCTCTATGGATAATAAAATGTGATTAACTAATCTTCTTCTTAGTTGTAATAATTATTCAAGGTGGATTGTCACTACCCATCATCATCAATGCCTAAATCACCTTGATAGATTTTACCTCTTTCATGATTTGAATGGTCTTTCCCTTCCCCACATTAATTTTTCCCTATCTACTCCATGGTTTTTATAAATTTATTATTCATGTTTTATATATGAATAATTATTTGAGGTGGACTATCACTACCCATCATCATCAATGCCTAACTCACCTTGATAGATTTTAGCTCTTTCATACTCTAAATGGTCTTTTCCTTCCCCACCAATTTTTATTACCCTTGATCATAATCCTTGTCTCTACTTACATTTAACTAGCTTGGATGACCTTCTATCTATATCGTCAATACCTCCTCCTATTTGTATATTAAACACACTTCCATGGATAATAAATTTGAGTATCTAATATTTTTCATAGATATAATAATTAACCCTTCAATGTCCTTGATTTTATATTAGGTAAGAGAGGGTCTTTGACCTCCTCCATTAGTAACATATCCTTGTCAATCCACATAATAAGATAACTCTTATGTTGATCCTTATCTTTGCTTAATGATAAGGCACTTAAAGTGTATCTATATGCATCGTTATTAACATTCAAGATATTATCTCTTTAATTATGCATATCTCTATAAATTTTCAATGGCCTCCTAGAAAAAGTATGTCATGCATCCATGGGTAAGACATCACATAAGACATTATCTAGGTATTTAAAAATATTCATATCTGATTCAAAACATTCCCTCATAGTTTTATCTTTACTCTCTAATAGCTAAGACACTATGTATGGCCTTGGATGTGATGTACACAAAAAATTTATCTTGCGTACCATCTCAATGGATGCTAAATTATTTCAAATTCCACTACCAACTACAACATTGTAGCACTTGCCCTTTATTTTGTATTGATATCTAAAAGTTTTTCACCTTTGGTATTCTCACACTTACTTATCAACATTCAAGGCTCTCCTCCTTACTAGTAAAATATTTATTTTCCATTATTACTCTATACATTCAAGTGATGCTACATGTTCCACATCCTCTTCTACAACTTTCACACTAGCCTCATTCCTTCTCCTCTCACTATTTCATTTAAAATTAAGTCACTCAAAATAATGGTGACCAAATTTCATACATTTGAAACATGGTATATTGAATAATATTCTTCTTACTCATCTATATATGCCTCTTCCTCATCCATTATTTCCCATTCCTCTTCCTTGTGAATCAAACTTGCATCATCATTATTAATAATCTATTGATAATGGTTTGTCTCAAAGTTAAGATTTAATTTTACACCCATTTAAGATTGTCTATTTATAATAAATATGAAATCATTAACTCTATAATCATTAATTAAAACAAACTAGTAATATGAGGCATAAAATGTAAGAATGAATAATATTCTAAATTTATAGATGATGGGTTTGGTACATCAAAACTTATGTCATCTCTTTATTTTATTTTTTAAATGGAATTTCAATTTATTTATGGTGCACTCAAAGATGTTCAAAGCATTGTTTACAAACTATGAGTATCTCCACCCAAACCTACACCTACATGCACAATGATTAAATTTTTTAACTACATAGGTATTTTATATATCGATATAAATCTTAAAAAAATTACAATAACTATTATATAAATGGATATTCATGTATCAATTATATTTGAAATGGGTATCAAGTTTGAACATTCACATATCTTAGGGATTTCTACTTAATAAATCCACATTCTATGTTTCCATTAGTAGCTATGAAAAGATAAAAGGACTATAATAAAATGTACATTTAAAGCAAGAGTTTGCAAAAGAAAAATGGAAAAAAATATAATACATAAAATATATTTTGTTGAGACATTTCTATGGACAACTCATGGATACTTCCGAGTAGAATAATAGTATTTGTATGCCTCTAAAACTAAATTTGAAGAAATGAGTATCAAGTTAACCATGAAATAAATATTTTCACAGATGAATTTTAAAGAGGAAAGATCTATGTTGAGTCATCTTACTAATGAGCAGATTTACATAGATTTAATATTCAGAAAATGAAGCCCCATATCAATCCTTGATCTCCTCTAAATAATAAGTCCAACTTCCATTAGTCTTATGATGCACTATATAATAAAATACAAAAAATATCCTTTGATTTTGGTTAATTATTTAAAAATTTATATTTATGCTAACATAGTGGATTAAAGTGGATTGAATCCATTCAAATATTATGAAAGCATACCCACAATTTACCCAAATGAAATCTCAAACTGAAACATACCTTAGTGTATTTGGGAGTAATAATATATAGATGTTCTATTTGAATATCTTCTCCAATTAGTGATCAAATTTTATGGATAGTGGTTTGGATCATTCTCTCAAAGTTGATTTTATGTAAGATTTTTAGATCTCATTCTTTATGTTCTTATAAATATCTATTTTCAACATGTGGGAAGTGGTGGTGGAAATGGCATTAGGAGGTAGATATCAATACCAATTCCTTGTATGAAGTTATAAAAATAAAATATTTGACCTATGTCATTATATCACATGATAATTCATTATATGGAAACATGATCTCACCTCATTTCACATACATATACTTTGAGATATTATAGATGGGAAAATGAGTGGAGAAATAAAACAAGGAAGAACAAAAACTATAAACCTTTGAAGAAAAAAATATTCATTATAGTAGATATAAAAAAATATTTCTCTAATGTAAATACCTCAAATATGTATATTCATTTTTTAGTAATATTTTTTTACTCTTTATCCATCATTTGAATAATGCATTAGATGAATTTATAAGTATTATAAAAAATAAATATAGTTGCAATTATATATTAAAATTTAAATATATTGCATTGCATAAATTAAATAATTATATCCATTTTTTCTTGAAGAACAATAAATTAAACACTTTTAGTTTACACAACCATACATATTACTAGTTCAAATATTTTAAATATATAGGTTAAATTCCAAGAGATCACATAAACTTTTAACTACCTATATAAAACACAAAAGTCTAATTTTTTTATATAATTTACTTCTTTCTAAATTAATTAATTAGTTAAAATATATTAAATGCATATCTTAAATTAATTCATATATTTATCTTAATTCATAACCTAAAAAAATAAAAATATCAACCTTAAAATTGATATTTGTTTTAACTGTAAAGTGTAAATGGCTCATAGTGATAATGAGTATTATGATTATCTTATACTCATATTAATTTGTAACCCTAAAAGATGTAATTGTTCATGATATATTATAAACCCACTCTACTAATTAAAGTTTGGCCAATAATACATGAAAGTTACATACCAAAGCATTGGTTGGTTCACATCTCAAACTTTATGATGAGGGAAAAGACCTGGCTTAAAACATAATAAGGAATAGAAAATAAGGCTGAACTAAACATGACACTCAGAACCAAAAAATAATATTAGGCACAAGCAAGAACACCTAAGGGAGGAGGCAAAGGATCATCTTTGTGAGGTAGATATGACCAAAAATAATACTTTCTAGAAGGAGGATGTGAGGCCACCCAGTCATATAGGGGATCCATAGTCATATCAATATCCTAGCCATCATGCTTTATTTAAGTGCCAATGCCAATAGGAAAATCTCTATGGTAGGTATTTATGGTTAATTTACCATGTGCCAATGATGAACCCCACCCTTATATATGATAGTGAGGGGAGAAGTGGCCATGAATATGTGAGAATATTCTACACATCTTAGGAGGTGGTGGTGGTGGTCGCTAGGTTGGTTTGTTTTGTATCACATGACTGCCAGTGCAAAGGGCACTCCCCTAGTGGTTCAGTAGATCCTATAGGTGGTAATATTCTATTACAATCTTATCTATTTTGGATTAATTTTTCATAAAGACTGGAGATATAGTAAAAACCTTTCATTAAGTGAAAAAGCACAAGGAGTGCATCATTATTCAAAATAACAGTATTTCAAGCCTTTTGTAATTAGAAAATAATGATGAGTCTAAAAAAATCCAAAGGAAAGAAATAGAAGTTATCCACTTTGTTCAGTATCCTAGAAGAGAAAGCCACTAGGAAAATGGCTTAGGGTGATAAGACTAGATAAGCCATGGATCCATTTTCAAGTAGACTGGGCTCATGGGTAGAAACACAATAAGTGTTTGAAAGATGCAGGCTGATGGCATGTAGGAAACTTGGGTGGAGTGATGTTCATGTGAGAGATTCACTCACCAATTAGGAGGCCTTGGTAGGCTAGGCACCATATAAAATGGGTAATCTTAAGCTTTATCTCAACATGTTAGAATCTACCAAGTAAGGAAAGCCAAATTATGGGGGTGGATTTAAGTCCCCAATACCTATTGACCTTGTAAAACATAATAAAAATGGTCTCATGACTTGATACAGAAGACATGGAGAATAATTATTGAAATGGGTGTCAATTCCAATGCCATTCTTTCCACCAATATCTTAAATATGAAGAATGAAAGGTCAGTCAACACTATTCAATTAAAATGTGTCTTTCAAATTAGGCCAAGGAATCTAGTTCCTAGTAAAACAAAATAGCGAATGGTAACTATAACTTTTTGAAAAATCCTTAAGGATTTGATTCATGATAATTTAACCAATAGAACAACACAATTTATGTAATATACCTAGGGAGAGCTATATTAACAACATAAACAGTATAGTAAATAGTATTTTAATACCGCATGCATAAGAATAGGGAGATGGGTATATTAGATTAGTATAAATATAGGTGCATATTCCATTGTGATACATCAAATAAGAATAATTGTAATTGAGTCGTACTCAAAGGATGTATACCCATTGAAGTAGTCCATGATTAGAGCTATTCCTTAAAAAGATTTGTTTATGTAATGTGTGATTTAATTAATATATAGTAAATTAGTGTGGTTATTCATTTATTGTGTGAGTGAGGTTTGTAACATCTAGTATCAAATCATTTGACTCTAACTAATATTATTTGTAAGAAGTTATTTTAATACAACTCTCTAACAATCAACATTCATGCTAAACCATTTATCCTTTTGTGTGCTTTGGTTTCAAATTTCCATAACACTTTAAAGTTTTGAATTTCATTTAGTATGTTAAAATTTATTGAAGTTTTAGTAACCAATTATGTATTAAAAACAAATAAATAAAATTTAATTTCATTATGAATGATAATCTCAAATAGGATACAATTACACCAAATGATTTTTAGGTTTAGTGTACCTTTGTTTAACATTTTCAAAATAGTTTGGATTTTTTTAAAATTTCATTTAGTATTTTGACTGTTATCATAGTTTTTACTAATTATTATTTGTACAAACAAATCATGATAGTTTCACTCACACTTTCCCAAAATTATAATATAAGTGTATTAATTTCAAAAGTGGATGCTAATTTATATAAAATAATCACTACTATGCATACTACATTTAATATATTAAATCTTCACTCCCATATACTAACACATTATGATGAGTAAATTAATGCATGGTTGGGTTGGGAGAATAACTACAACACATGGCATGAGGATTTATTTCCTATAGTTTAAGAATTTGAGGTGGGCATAACTACATGGCTAGATTTAGAGGATTCTTGAAATACTTGGTATCTTGATTTACTTCATTTGGTTGCAAATTATACACATTTAGATGCACCCAAGAACCTAAGCATGCCACTAATGAGCCCATGCTATCCACTAATACTTCAATATTTTTTTTTCATTCTTTTTTTGGTTTAGCCACTCCAAATAAATGTGTATAAAGATAATGCTAAGGGGCATGCCATGTATCCTCCATTAGCTCACCAAGTAGATTATTTTGATCATCCTTATTCTAGCTTTGAGGTGATGATCATCATGTTTCAAATTTTAGTAATTGACTCTAACCTCTAGATGAAATTATATTCTATTGATGGTTGTTCCTCTATTCCTTTTGAACATCCACATAATGTTACATTGATTCCATTCATACCACTATTGTACATGCTCCTATCAAATCTTATGAAGAAGAATTGGAAGTAAAAATAAATGTATGGAGTGAGGTTTGTAACATCTGGTATCAAATCATTTGACTCTAACTAATATTATTTGTAAGAAGTTATTTTTAATACAATTCTCTAACAATAAACATTCATGCTAAACCATTTATCTTTTTGTGTACTTTGGTGTCAGCTTTCCATAACACTTTAAAGTTTTGAATTTCATTTAGTATGTTAAAATTTATCAAAGTTTTAGTAACCAATTATGTATTAAAAACAAATAAATAAAATTGAATTTTATTATGAATGATAATCTCAAATGGGATACAATTACACCAAATGATTTTTAGGTTTAGTGTACCTTTGTTTAACATTTTCAAAATAGTTTGGATTTTTTTAAAATTTCATTTAGTATTTTGACTGTTATCACAGTTTTTACTAATTATTATTTGTACAAACAAATCATGATAGTTTCACTCACACATTCCCAAAAATATAATATAAGTGTATTAATTTCAAAAGTGGATGCTAATTTATATAAAATAATCACTACTATGCATACTACATTTAATATATTAAATCTTCACTCCCATATACTAACACATTATGATGAGTAAATTAATGCATGGTTGGATTGGGAGAATAACTACAACACATGGCATGAGGATTTATTTCCTATAGTTTAAGAATTTGAGGTGGGCATAACTACATGGCTAGATTTAGAGTATTCTTGAAATACTTGGTATCTTGATTTCCTTCATTTGGTTGCAAATTATACACATTTAGATGCACCCAAGAACCTCAGCATGCCACTAATGAGCCCATGCTATCCAATAATACTTCAATATTTTTTTTAATTCTTTTTTTGGTTTATCCACTCCAAATAAATGTGTATAAAGATAATGCTAAGGGGCATGGCATGTATCCTCCATTAGCTCACCAAGTAGATTATTTTGAGCATCCTTATTCTAGCTTTGAGGTGATGATCATCATGTTTGAAATTTTAGTAATTGACTCTAACCTCTAGATGACATTATATTCTATTGATGGTCATTCCTCTATTTCTTTTGAACATCAGCATAATGTTACATTGATTCCATTCATACCACTATTGTACATGGTCCTATCAAATCATAGGAAGAAGAATTGGAAGTAAAAATAAATGTATAGAAGGGCTTCCATTTGGTCCTCAACATATTTTTGATATCTAAATATTTTCATGTTTCAAGGATGAAACATATCAAGGGGGTTGAATTTAATATACCTAGGGATGGGTAGATTAGTACCATAAATAGTAGAATAGTAAATATCATTTTGATATCACATGAAAAAGAAGGAAGAGTTAGGTAGATTAGATTAGTATAAAAATAGCATAATAGGCAATTCTAATGCATCCAAGAAAAAGAATTATAATTGAGTCTTACTCAAAGGAGGTATCTCCCTCGAAGTGGTCTATGATCAGAACTATTCCTTTCTCAAAATGAATTATGTGTGTAATGTGTGATCTAGTTAATATATTTTCAATTAGTGTTTTTATTCATTTATTGTGTGAGTGAGGTTCATAATAGTTTGTCATAATATGAGGCTACCAAATTTTATGATCATTGAAAGATAGACATGTATGCAAACAATCCCCAATCCATTTCATATCTGGCTTGATAGTTTCAAAGGATTTATTTATGATTTTTGAAATAAATGAGCCTTTAATATTAACAGGATCTGTAATGATGAGAAGGAAGTGGAAACCTATATTATTCCAATTTTGTTTACCATAAGGGGCCCCAAAAAAGATACAATCTACCTGTAAATGTCAAAACTTCCCATGCTTCCTTTTTTCTGAGATTGTCAACAAGTATCACATATAACATGATGGAAGCCTTTGGCATGTTTGGAATTAAAACAAAGAAAATCCCTAATTATTTTTTCTAAAATATCATAAACTACTTTGGAGGGATCCCAATGAGAGGAATAATAAATATGAGTGACCATCAAAATATTGGTATAGATTTGGAATTTCCTTGTTAAGGATAGCATTTTAGAAATCCATTATTAAACATTATTCTCTACTCTTTTGATGACACACTACCATAGCTCAACTGGATAACTATAAAATAAAAAAGGTATGTTGAGAGATTTGAATGATTCTCCATGAAAAATCCTTTTCCAATTATGTTAGATAATCCAATTCATCATAAGCATCATACTTTGTCTGAAGCATTACATATTACTCCATTGTAAACTAGACCTAGAGGCCAAATAAAAGATATAAAGACATTTCATAGTTCATAAAGGTCCATTCTTGTTATTCTAACATAATAAAAGTATCATACATAATGTGTTGATTAATTATCTAGGAAGGTCAATGAGGCAAATGGATACTATGAACCAATCCTCGGTTACATCTAGAGACAAGAAGATATATTAAGGCTTATATGGAAAGTACATATGACATTGGAGATAGATGACATCGTTTCCTCATGGAACATTGTAGGTCAATACTGAAAAACATTAATCCATTAATGCTAAGGCGAGTTGAAGCATTTAAAAAAAATTCATATTACCGAAATGAAGATTTGTCTCAAACATAGAGCCTTTAACATGGATAGAATAAAAGGTCACTCAATTCTGTCATATGCTTTTTGAAAGTTGAGTTTGATAAAAATGGTTCTATGATGAGAAAATTTGACCCACTCCATGCCTTCCTAGATGAAAATAATATTATATATAAAATATCTCCCTATAATGAAATTGGTTTCCTCAAGTCAAACATTGGTAGGAAAAATAAAGTGGATCGAATTAGCCAAAGATTTGTAGAGGATTTTGTATGAGACATTCATCAAGATAATGGGCTGATAGTTGGTAATAATGTTTGGATCATGTGATTTAGGAATCAAGTTAATATTATATTGATCAATTAAATCTCTTAAAGAATGGTTTTATAAGGATTCCTTGTACGCTTAGTGTAGGTCGAGCCAAAACAAATTCCCATGTGTCTTTGTAAAATTCATATGGAATGTTATCAAGCCCTACAATTTTTCGATTACTCATGCATTAAAGAGCCTTTTTGAGATATTAGAGTGTCAAGAAAAATTCAACAATCCATTGGTTGACTAATTTAACTTTACTATGAAACACATCAAGGCAACTTGTTAATTTTGATCTCATTCTAAAATAACCTCATGGGCTTGGAAAATTAACTTATAGTGATCCATGAAGACTAAAAAGATGTCTAGAATGGAAGTGACCCTATATTGAGATGACTTTATGGTTTTGATATAATCATGATCTTATTTAGATCTGATAGATTTGAAAAATTCTTTGTAAGCCTTATCTCTAACTTTGAGCTAGTGTTTTCAAGCATGTAATTTCACCCCTCTTACAACATGGCTATCTAAAAATTTTATGTGGTGTTTGATTGAGGAAATTAGATTATGTAAATTAATGTTGAAATGATTAGGCTCAATGAGGGAAGAGACCCTTAGAAAATCCATGAGTGTATTATCCTCATTGAGTTTCTTGACTCTCACATCTTATTTCCTATAGTGTCATAGGAAGGTTATGGTGGATAGAATGGGATCACTTCACCACTCAATCCATTTAGAAACATAAAGAGGGATATGAACCAAGTTCCATATTCATGTAATAAGATGAATGGTACTGATTCATACTAAAATATAAGTATTAGGGATGAACTAATTATGTGGCACCTTATATTTCCTTGTGACCTATTCTACTCTATATTAGATAGGAGTATAATAAGAGAGAACCAAGTCTAAATGGATATTGACATGTTGGCCATTAGTGTTGAATAAAGTGAAAAACATTTTTTCTAACAACATATAATGGTCAAACCTTTTTGGCATGGGGTGATCCCCATCATGAAAATTATACTATGTAAACTAATACATGTCATTAATTAAGTGTTTTTAAAGGAGAGGTTCGACAAGACCCAAATTATTCTTGAAATAGTATTATAATTCATCTTCTCTAATGCAACACCACATTACTAAGGCATTAAATTTATCTTTCAAACTGTCAACCATGTTGAAATCCCCATAAACGATCCATATGGTAGGGTGGAGATTGTCATCCAAAGAGCACCAAAGTAGATATTTTTTAGGACCATAATTATGGGTGTAAATGTTAAGAATGACAAGTAAATGATTATAAATTTATAGAAACATCCAAACAACCTAGTGTGGTGAGTTCTTCTACATGGACATAATGAATTGGGAGAACTTAGATAAAACCAATATGTTGGAACTACCACATCCATCTTCATGTAATGTTGAAAATTGGGTGGCATCATGCTAAATACAATGTACGGAAGTTTGTAGAAGAAAATATATAATTTTAACCTCTTGTAGACAAACAAAATCCGAAGAGCCTATTTTTTGATAGGTAGTGCACATAGAGTATTTTTGAGAGGACTCTATAAGACCTTGAACATTCCAAAATAAAAAATTATTGTGAAACATCATCCATGTGTAATTCCCTCTATTCATTGTCAATATTTTCTAGAAAAACAAAATTATTACTTCTATTTTGGCTAAACAAACCTCTAATTATAATAGAGTAGCACCTAACCCATGGTCATATCAGGGAAAGTCACCACCACTGTAGGGTGGGACACATGACCACCTTGATAGTGAGACATTTATTGAGGATATCCCCATAATATGGACCAAGGAATATTGGGAACTTATTGAATCTATCCTCTAGATGGATTAAGGAATTGAAAAAACATGGGGAGGTATATTGGGTATCTCTAGAGAAGGTTTATCAATTAGAGAGGAAGTAACAAGGGAGGAGAGTTTTGACCCTAGATAGAGATTTTTGAAATGAAGTGTGGTCTAGTCATCCTTGTTGTACTCCACCTTAGTAATTTCAAGTGATTGAGGGTCCAATGAAGGTTTTTAATATCCCATAAGGGTAAAATATTTGATATGATGATCAAACACATAACATGAATGCAAGTTTTATGAAAGATTAAGTACACAACATTTTGTGATCAACACGTGTCACCTACCTAGTTATTGATTAATTCCTTTAGGTATTTAGAAATTTCCACCTTGTTTCATATACATTTGTTGGGTAGGATGATAACCACTTAGATTGTTTCTAGAAAATAATGCATCTAATGGGTGTGATAATTTGGTCCATAAATGTCCATAGGTGTACCAGCAAGGCAAGAAGTTCAACCAAAATAGGGACTTGAAGGGAAGCATGGTTCATGGCTTTGAAGTCATGATTTGATTTGGATAAAATTAAGAGAATGTTTCAAAAAATCTAACATCTTTATTTTTAAATGATTTCTTGGACTTCAAATATCTCTTTGAAGGTAAATTAAAAAAGCCATTTTGTAAGTTTTGTGACACCAATTACATGGGTGCCCAAAGTTTCCCACTAGTGGAAAAACCAATTACAAAAAGACTCTTCTAAGGGGAATGTGACAATAATATAAGAAATAAGGGAAATTTTTTCATACCATTTTCATGAATTTTCAATGGCATCACTAGCAAGACATACTTTTAGTTAAGGAGGAAGAGAAGGAGTACCTTATTAAAAATCTTTGAGACGAACTTTCAAGCTCTCTTAAGGGAAATTTATATTATTGCCTACAAAAACCATTATAGTTTAGAGTGTGTAATAAAATATATAAATTTGGCTCACCCACATGGTAGAGCACTGAGCATAATAAATTTTTAGGACCCCTTGAATGTCCCATAGACACACTTTGCAAAGATGGAAACAAAGAACACAAGAGAAGGTAAGTTGACCATTTGAAACCCTAGTAGAAATATTTTCACTTCCAACCCAAATTCCATTATCATATTTATTGTCTTTTTTATTTTTTTCATCTTTAATAAATATACAAAGAAAGGGAGGTTTGGGCTATGTGTATCATGTTTAGAATGGATTCTACTAGTGCAAGATAGCCTATAGGAAATAATTTTGGTCTTGAGATGGTTTTAGACATATTGCAAGATAATATTTTGTATATATTTATGTTAAAATTAAACTATTCAATCTAGGGAAAGAATTACTATGAATATTGCCTGTTGATTTAACCTTTTACAATTTTACAATGTGTAAATCCTAAGCTAGATTAAAGGGCTAAGATTTTTAAATAAGTTAAATAATATGCAATAATTAACCACTAATTTGTTATATATTTTGAATTATTACACATTATAGAAATATTAATAAATATACATAAATAGATACTTATATGGAAAGTGACTATAATGGATTGTCTAGGTTCTAGATAGGTCTAAGTGTCATTAATAGGGTTTAAGGATCTGATCATTCACTAAATAGTAGAACCAAACATATAAAGTAATGTCATATTGTTGTAGTGTCCTCAAAGTGTTTCTAGTGTCCTCTTTATAATATTTTTCTTATTTCTTAGGAGAACCTGTAGATGTGTTTCAGGGAACTATTCCTATGCACATAAAATACGGAACTCTGTATTGTGGCTAGAAAATATGATTTAATGTATGAATCCTAATCCTACTTGTAATTATGGCATGATTAATAAATGTGTGTTCATTACTAGAATTGGACGAATATACTTAACACCCTACTATGAAGAGAGTTGACTACGTACCAATACTCTAAGGAGAGATCAAGCCTAATGTCATTCTCCCACCTAGTTCTTAGTACAAGTACATGTGAGTGCTAGAATGAGAGTGGTCTTGAATTCCTTGAGTGCGCTCAATCTTTGAAATCCTTTAAATATTGGCTTAGGGATGCCATAAGTGGAAGTATGTGTAAGTAGGGTAGAATAGGAATCTAATACCTTAATTTTTCTCTCCTTGTTTCTTGTTTAGATAGGCTTTTGCATCTATTTTCCATCTAATGTATAGAGGTCAAATAGAATTATATTTATATAGATATATATCTTGCATGGATAGTAAAATCCATGTATGATTAACTTAGGAGGGGCACACATTTGAAAATGTATCTATTTGGGAGTGTTAAGATAAGGGAAACTAGAGCTTTATTATGGACACTAGCTCCATGTGGTTGTAGTGTTCTTAGTGTGACACTAATGTCCACCAAGCAAATTGTTGGGCACACTAAGTTGGGATCTGCCAATGTTATCATGGGACTATGTTTGGGCTATCAAAAGATGTTTATGGTATGCACAATTTATATCAAAGAAAGGTAAAGGATATAGGATAGGTTTAGGGTTAAGATAGGAATAGGCCATATGAAAATAACACTCTTATCATATAAATACGACTTTTAGGTGATTACATTTACCACCCTTTATGCTATAAATAAAAAAAATCAAAATGACTAATATAAAGGAAAAAGAAACGTATATGGATTTACTAGAGGAAGTGAATCTTGTGTAGTCGAGTCTGAGTGTGTGAAGTTGGGTTTGCATATGTGAAACATAATCCAAAGAAATGACATGTAATGAAACATGCAAAAATTAGTCCCTACTTAAGATATTATCAAAATCAAAAGACTATGCTGAATAAAGTAACTGAGTAAAACTGAGTAAAGAGAGAGAAAAATAGAATGAATACAACTCATTAGGTATGTGAACCAATGCATGAAACTAGTGACAACATGTGTGTGTGAGTGTATATAGTGACCAAATGTTTGAATAGCTTAGACCAAGATGATAGCTTGTTAAATCCTCATATGGGTGGCTCAATAACTCAATCCATTTTTGACTCCAAGATTTCCCACTTATCCTTGGTGGATCATGATATGTGAATAACTTGGATAATATTGTAAGTGCATTTAACCCTATAATATGGGTGGCTCAAGAACTCAAGTAGGCATGACTCCATCATTTTGTACCCATGTGAAGTAGATGAATCTAAAATTAAATTATGTATAGTGTTAAAAATATATAACTAGGTATATCTAACTGTGTATATCAACTTTGTGGCCACTCAGGTACATTAGGTGGCTCTAGGACACTCAGGAATGCCAACAACTATAGATGGAGTAAGGCATGAATCTGGTGACAACCTATAATGTGATAGAAAGTGTATACAATGTAGAGAATGACATGGATTTTATCATTCCATCTAATCAACCTATGTATAACCGAGCATATGGAAAAATGTGTAGTACACATGCCCACAATATGATATCTACAAATATTACTTCTAAACTGAGTATTCAATAATGTACCTATGTAACTTAATTTAATTTGGGAGTGATCACGTCACACATGATATCCTAAAATCTAAGAAATTGGTATGAATCTGAGATGAAATGATAAAATATAAGTAAAATTTGAACATAATTGTCAAACTTGTGAGTGTACCTATGCAAATATATAATATACTTGGTGTAATAGTATAGTTAATATGAACTAACCTAAAGTTGGGGCTACTAAATAGTAACACGCTATAGTGGATAATAGCACCCTATGTCACTAGTGTCCCAATTTGGGTGATAATGTTTGTCTAGTCTCTAATCTATATGACTGATCTATTTTTTGAGTCCTTACATTTTCTTGTGTCTAATTTTTTAAATTGATCTTATGTGCTTAAAATAATATGTGAATAGTAATGTAGGAGCTGATCTCTATGAAAAACCATGTGAATTCCCCTTATTTTGATGGTAGTTGTGGAAATTATGTAATAATTATCCTCAAAAGAAGTAGCTTTACAAAATTTTCTAGTCAAAACATATATATAATAATTACATGATATTCCAATATAATATACAAACATAACATCAAAATTTAAAAGTATTTGAGCATAAATAGGTAATGTAAAATATATGTTGTAATCTAGCATTGCACAAGGGTGTCAATATAAAGTAATCAAAGTGTATAATAACAAATATGAGTATCTACCTTAGAATATGGGGCATGATGTCCATCATGACACCCAAATTGGAAGGGTAGATGCATGAGGTCCCTCCTAGCATTAGAAAGAGTGCATGCAATAAGTAAAGACAAGTGTCATGGTGAAAAATCATACAAATAATCATACATATAAACACACGAGGCAGAAAAAATTAAGACAAGGGACCACAATACAAGGGACATGGGCACATGCCACAAAATTTGAGAATGAAGACATACAAGGTCATGTTCAAATGTCCACATACACAAGTAGGAAAGCACACACAAGGGACATAGGCACATGTCCAAGGCATAAGAACATAGAAGTGGTGTAGATCCAAATAAAAATGACATTCAAATTCCCTCAAAATCAAATAATCAAAGGATACATAATCATGTCTAATGTAGGAAAACTAGAAACAAAATCATGGATAACTTTGTAGTATAAATCTATGTAGATGATAGGATGTACATATGCTAAGTCTAACTAGTGATAGTCAGCAAAATTTGAGAAATTATTAGCAATGATCAATATCAAGATAGATTAATGAATAAATTAGAATGTATAGTATGTAAGGATATAACCTAGTAGTGGCAACTATGTAGAAGATGCCCCTAAATGGGAGGATGTATCAAATTAATAAAACTAAATAGGTGTATATGCCCCTAGTGGGTAAATGATAGCAATTCTAGATCAGTGTAGTGGATTGGATTCCTATATGTAATCTACAAGCACTTGATAATAATAATGGAAGCATATGTGTATGATACAATAAACTATACTAAGATAGATAACATATACAATATGTAGCAAGTAGTATAAATGTTAATATAATAATGCATACAATTTGTAAATTTTGGATGAATTGTAATTAATATTTGAATGTTTTTGTATTTTGACATGTTATATTTCTTTTATGTTTTCTAGATATAAGGTATGTATAATCAAATGAAAATAAATTATGTACAAGGAGTAAGAAAGAGAAGGAAATATGTACAAGCAACTACTAGAAACGTAATTCAAATAGTATACAATGAAAGTGTACTTTTTCTATAGAGATAAGAACACATCCATGCGATGTGGATATTCAAATGGTGGATATGGTGGAAGACCATCCAGTGTTGAATACTTAGCCTATCCAAACTCAAATACCAATATGTATGTATTAGTTGGGCCTTATCCTTGGCATGAGTCTGAAGTTTGTGCATATAGATGTCATAATGTTCAACTATGTAAGATGCCTATCACACCATTCTAGGGTAAACCACATTAGATAATAGAGTATCTATGTGAAACTTGTGGTTCTCATTTTTATCATGATGTAATATGCAAATCATGTATCCATCATGACTGAATGTCAAGTATCTATTTGATCGATCAACTATTGCATCTATTACCTATAACATGTACTACAAAGTGTAACCTATATATGAGTGTCTCTACTTAAAATAAATAATAATGTGTTGCCCATCTTGGGGCCACATGCAACTAGTAATGTAATATGTCCAATGGAATCTTGATAGTGTATAACATGCAATAGCTCACTCTCCTATTAACCAATGTCATGTAAAAATGCCAAAGTGAAAGTAATAGGATTGAAATCCTCATCTATAACCATATTTCAAAGACAAATGTTTACTACAAACATATATAGAGTTAATGGATCATGTCATGAATATATATGCTGGCAAAGGCTCTATCACAAGGCTCGTATCTATGAAGTATCTAATATCATTGGTGGTTGTGGTTATTATGGAGGTGAAGGCTATATGATCTAGATAGTTCCCTTAGCCTTAAATTTATTTGGTTTATGTTAGACTATTAAGCATGTGTTTGTATCATATCCTATGAGTCTATGAAAGTGTCAAAAGGGTTATACTTCCTATAGTGATAATCTTGTAACTGATCTATGCTAGACTATGTGTAATATCATCAATCCCATTCTAAGTAGTAGAGAGTTCTAGGATCCGGTATGGTTTTTCCTATGAACTCCCTTCCTAAATTTGTATGACTGAATCTATATCCATGGATGTGACCATATGTACTGAATGGGATGAGAGACCTACTACTGATTATCATTGAGTATGGGATCATGTAGCTATAAGATCCTAAGTGATGCTAATGGTGTAGGTCAAGGTATAAGTTCCTTTCAATCATCTTTGTAATCTCATGGGTCCAAAACTGTAAAAATAAATCCACATAAATAATGATAAATATCTATAGGTGGTTGATCATCATCTGTAGTGACCTATGAATCTATGTTAAAATTATGAATGTAAGCCTCTTATAAGTTAACAGGTAGTGGTAATTGGTATATAAGGATGTCATCATCTATCTTGGGTGATGATGTATGTACTGAGAAAGGTAGTTCCTTCATCATCAGTAAAAGTAAATATGATGGGAGAGGTTCTTCCTCTATCATCAATGAAGGTAACTATATTGGGAGAGGCTCTAAAGGATGTATATGAATAGTCTTACTAGATTCCCCCACCTCATATGTATGCATTTAATCAAAGGTAATCCAATGAGGTGGGGGTTATATTAGAACATGAGGTGTCCCATCCAATGAGCTACTTAGTGTATGAGACTCAATGAGTTTACAATATCTAAATGGTTGATTATATGCTAGAGATGTGTATAGGTACCCATCATGTAAAATTTTTAGACATCTATGGAGAGTGGAAGGTAGATCCTCCATACCATGTATCCAAGGTCTCCTAAGTATCAAGTTAAAATTTAAATGGTTTGGCATCACCTTAAAATGTGTAAATAATGTTTATGTTCCCAACGTAATGTCTAATGTAATTGAATTCAATGTATGTCTAAGAATTTCATCAAACCTTAGATATTCTTGTATGCCTTTTTAAATAGATGATATATCAACCCCAATGACCTATAGGAATTTGAGGCTACATATATTGAACCTTGATCCACTATCAATGAGAAATCTTTTAATAGCTATGTTATTGATTTGAGCTTGAATAAAAAGTGGCAAATTCTGACCAATTATTGATTGTGAAGGTAAATACTCATTGGAAAAAGATATCATATCCTCCACATATTTGGTAATATTCATGATAGATAATAGATACGATGGATTGATATCACAAGGTACATATGTGTCATTAAGTGTTTAAAATAAAATATATTGGAAGATTGTTTCTTTTTTAAGTAATTCCAATATAGATATTTGGGCTGGTGTATTTCTCAATTGATCCATGATATCAAATTCTCTTTATTAATATCCAGATTTAATTTTAATGTGGTGGGGATGAGGAGGGATGGTAGGGTTATGTTTCTCCTAAATAGGCTGAGGAGTCACCCTATTCAACCTAATGACAATTATAACCACATGACCTACTAATTGTTAGGGGCAAGTAGTAAAGTTGGGATGGGAGCATAGATAATCAAGTGGTCTAAGTGGAGACAAAATAAAATGATTCCTCTAAGCCCTTGCTTGTTTGGTATTAAATAGAGGTAACTCAATTTAAGGCATAAAAAAATGATCCAAAGAAAAATGGGGCTTACATTATGGAGGACCAATATGTAAAATAAGTTTAGCTCGATCTAAATCCATGATAAGAGTAACATACATGTGTACCTCTCTAAAAATAGTTTTTAATAAACATGATAATAAAAGTACCAAGCTTTGTACCATGAAGTGAAAGCTAGATTACAATAGGATATTCATGGTAGTAATATGTAAATTGAGATTAATTAACTATTGGAGATGCGAACCTTAGGATGATCTAGGGTTAAGGTTTTTTGAATCTAGGATTTTTTTAAAACAATTGAAAATAGATACAAATAAACTAAAACCCTAATATGAAATTATTCTAATTACCTAGGTTGTAAAAAAGAATTAAAAAATTAGAAGTATACAGACCTAATTTACTACACAAAATTTAGATTTAATGCAAATAATGGTTTGAAGAAATATTCAAACCAAGTTAGGTTCACTAAATCATTTAACCTTTTAGGGGTTTACAATGTGTAAATCCTAATCTAAATTAAAGGGCTTAGATGTCTAAATTAGTTAAATAATATGCAATAATTAACCATTGATATTTATTTATTTTGACTTCTTTTGACTTTGTAAAAATAGTAATAAATGTGCATAAATAGAGACTTATCTATAAATTTATTATCATAGATGATTTATGTTCTAAAAATTGGGTTTTAGATAGGTCTAAATGTCGTCAACAGGGTTCTGGGATATGATTGTTCACTAGACATTAGTTCCCCACCTAGATAGTGGCACCATACTACTGTAGTGTCCTCAAAGTGGAGCTAGTGTCTTCTTTGAAAGATTGTTCCTATTTTGAAAGAATACATGTGCCAATTTTTTTGTGTCCTATTTTTGCACATATGAAATCTAAAACATAGTATTGTGCCTAGAAAATATGATTTAGTATGTGTATCCTAATCCTCCTTAAAATTATGCCATGAGTAATAATTTTTTTTCATTAGTATGATAGGTTGGACATCCTCAACACCCCAATGTGAAGATATTTGCATACATATCAATACTCCAAAAAGGGATCAAGCCCATTGTAGTTCTCCCACCTAGTACTTGGTGCAAGTGCAAGTGAGTGCTAGAATGAGAGTGGTCTTGAATGCATTGAGTATGCTTGATATTTAAAATATTTATAATCAATTTAAGGCTGTTGTAAATGGTATTTTGTAAAATTAGTGAAAAATATGGATCAAATACCTTAATTTTACTCACCTTGTTTCTTGTTTAGATAGGCTTTTGCATGTATTTTCCATCTAGTCTATAGAGGTCAAATAGTCTTATATTTGTAAAGGTATGTAGCTTATAAAGATAGTAAAATGTACTTAGGCTGACCTTAGGAAGGGTGCATATTTGAAATTGTATCCATTCAGGAGAGTTAGGGCA
>JARHVA010001825.1:1472500-1485000 GCA_037957365.1 Torreya grandis
CTTTGTGACCCTAAAAAGTGCAATTGCTCAAGCTATATTATAACCCCACTATACTAATTAAACTTTGACAAATAGCGAGGCACTGCAGGTACAATAAGACAATATAATATTATCATTGGTATTTAAAATACGAATCGACACAAGTCAACTTCGTTTAAAAAGAGTAGCAGCAACAAACTATTTAGCATCCTTATTTATTTATTCCATATTTGCTCAAGATTTTGAGCATGGACAGAGATGGATGGCATATGCATAGATAAAGGTCTTATGGATTGGCTGAGGTGAGGTTTTTTCCAGAGAGACTGTAGCTAGCAAGTGCACTGACAGAAGGCGGGCATTGAGCAATGCAGTTGCCCTTGCCACAGTATTGTCGACCGGACCCGCACCAGTTGAACTTGCAGCAGCATCGTCCATCGTTGCAAAATAAGTTTCCAGCGGGACTGCATGTAGGATCCGCCATCACCGTCCCCATCACCGTAAACATTAACATTACTAACACCGTCACGCTTAACTTGTACAGAGCCATCTTCTGCACTCACAAAGAACAATATTTATTGTTATAAGTTTTAATCATACCTGCATTCAAACTGCAATGAAACTAAAAAGCCTAAACAAATATTAAAAATCATATACCACACAAAACCCTCTAAAATTATTCCCAACAGTGCTTGCGCGTTGATTGAATACTGAATTTGCCAATGCCCATGAGCTATATTTATAGTAACTATGAGGTGATGTGTGAAATATTTTCATAATAATCTTATAAGAAAGCCCCACCCCGGACTGTCCTTTACGGAAAGGTTAAGTCGCCTAACAAGTCACGAGTTAAGGTGATTGTGATGGATAGTTAAGTAGTCTAACAAGTCACGACTCTTAAATGTAACTAACATGTGGTTGGTGCGATATTTTCATAATAATCTTATAGGATTTTCATAATTTAATTATGTTTAACAAGTAACCTCCCTGGTGACCTGTTGATAGCTGACCTTGTTTTCAAACGGTTTTTTTCTGACTGTCGATTGTGAAGATAGCCCCACCCCAGACTCTCCATTATGAAGAAAGCCTCACCCAACTATCCAAAAGCTGATCTTAAATGTGATTGTGATGGATAGTTAGGTATCTTATGAAGTCACGACTCTTAAATGTAGTCGAGTAATGCTTTTACATACAAAAAGATTATTTCTATTTTTATCTATGTGAGAAATTAAAAAATATTTTTCCATTTTTTTTTGCTTGAGAAGATTAGAAATTAAATTTTTTTTTTTAAGAAAAAAATTGAAAAGTACAATTATACTAATTTTTTTAAAAAATTATAGCACAATATTAATCATATAAAAAAATAGGTAGAAAAATCACACCCCAAAAGCGAAATCAAGTTAAGGGAGTTTTGGGAGAAATAAAAGTCCAATAAAGGCCACAACCCAGCCAATAACCATAGCTAAATTAACTCAAGTGCACATCAATTAAAAAAAGGGAATGAAATAGAAAAACAAGGAAATAACTAAGCAACAACTATGAACATGGTAGCCAATGGAGGAGGCCGATGTGGAGAGTCTTTAGGGTTTCCTCTCTAGCCATCCTAGACCAAGGATCTTCATCAGCTAGGAGCGGGTGCCAACTATCAACCTATTGGTTAGCTTCAAAATCATGTTACACTTGAGAAACTTGGAGAGGAGGAGAGATGGCTAATGCAAACTGGAAGAATTTATCCTACGGAGGTAGTATCACCCCCACCACCACTGTCTCTATTGCCTCTATCAGATACACTAGGAGGAGCTGGCTAGAGAGAGGGAGGATAGGAGCTCTCGCAAATTCAACACCTCCCACTATGAGAGCTAAGGTATCTCCCCCCACATCTATGACCCCTAGGAGGGGAGTGGTGAGGAAAGGGATCAACAAGTTCATGGCTGACCACACGAGGAGCATTCCCCCAATAGTCCATGAAAAGCTATAGATGTTGAAGTTTGAGACAGACCTTATCTATTCGACTTTGAATCTGAAGGGTAACATTAGCAAGCATAGACTAACTTTATTAGTTACAATTTTTTTTTCCCATACTCTCCTTATTAAAACATGCCTGATTTCTAGATTTCCAATTCCGAAACAAAATATGAGTATGAAAAATCTTTCAGGATATGTTATATCTTGCAGGAAATAAGGTGGAGTCCCCCAAGAGAGCCATTTTCTAAGTGAACGTTTTAGGCCTAAAAGGTTTGAAAAGGGTACGAATCTATCTCCAAGGGGACTGGGCATGAGGGCAAAACCAAAAGAGATGCTTCATAGTTTTTTGGTGATGATAGGCAAGGCAAGTGGGATTTAAAAACTCTATGTGTGTGAACCTATTCCCCATGGGAAGACCTTGGTATAAGATACACCAAAGGAAATGTGATTTTTTGGGCTTAATACAATCCCCCTAGATATTATCAAATCTCTAGGCCAAACCTGATGAAAAGATTGGAGAGACCATTGGTGATTGAGGGCATCAATATCAATATGTTGAGGAGCCAACAAATTGTAGCCCAATCGTTGAGATTATCTACAAAATAGTGTGGTTGTAGGCCAAGGCCACTCCTTCCACCATGGCATGAGAGATGAAATTCCAATATTGTATAAGTATTCATTAGGTATGGAACTCTGTAATTTAGAAATGGATTCTACATCTTTTTTTATTAAGATTGAACTTGGATTTTAGCATAGGCAAAGGAAGCCAATAACTAGAGTTCTTATAAAATAGGTCACCAACTATGAGAATACCTTTCTTAAATATCCTCAAGCTTTTGAACTAGGGGACCATGGCAAAGGGGACATTATGGAATTTCAACTAGGGATACCACCATAACAACTAAGAGTTTAGAGAGAGATTGCTTCTAAACCCATTCCCCACCCAAAAGAGGTGGGGCTTAGGATTTTCCCATGCCTTACCAATACTTTGCAAGACAAAAGAGGCTCTACTTTGAATGATACCAGTGATATAAGTGTGCTGTTAAAGTTAATGCCTTGATAGACTTTTCTAACCACCAGACAACCTTGAGAAATGTAGTGTCTCAGTACAATTTTCTAGGATTTATCCCCTCAATATTTTGATGATACATTTAACCCTAAGAGTGAGCCCCTAAAGATTGATGTGTATGAGTCCCAACCCACCAACTTCTTTAGGTTGATATTAGATAGCCCATGAGACTTGATGAAAACCCTGGCAACCCTCACAATTATCCTATTAAAGTCTCACATAAGCTTTTCAACATTTTCATAACAGCCATTGGAAGGAGCCCAATAAGACAAATACTATACATGAATAGTAGTGAGCATCTTAGAATAAACTTATAATTTTAAAACCAAAGTCAAAGGTTTAGTGATCTAAAAGGATATTTTTTTCTCAACTCTTTGAACCACATAAGACCATAATTCTAGGGAAAGGCTCTAAAAGCAAATGGAATGCCTAAGATAAAACTAGATCCTAGCAAGGATCTATTGCCATATATATCCCTCCGTCTAAGGAGGTTTGGGTGAAAAATATTTTCAATATCACTGAGTCTTGCACCATTAAATCAACAACCAAGATGTAAGGCAAAATATATCTAAACATTCCATGGCATGTTTGACAGAGTCTTCATCCTTGTGGAGAGTGAGGAAGGAATCATGAGTAAAGAGCCCATTAATTAACTAATAATCTAAATTAGTAAGAGATATCCCATTGACTATACAGATAGAAGCATAAATGTCTAATAGATATCTAAATCCTTTGGTAGCCATTGATGGCAATACAAGACCCAACATCCCAAAATAGCATATTGATGGTGTAAATAAACTTGGGACCAAACCCTAGATCTTGTACGATAGCTATGATAAAAGGCCACTCAATCCAATCATCGGCTTTCTCAAAATCAATCTTGATGAATAACATCTTCTAGTTAGATATTTTATCCCATTTCGTACCTTCCAAGATGGTAATAACATTATCTAGAATATATCTATGTTGAATGAGACTAGTTTTATCACTTCCCATAATTAGGGGAATAAAGTGATTGATTATGAGAGATAATGCTTTAGCTATGATTTTTTTTATTAAACATTGAGCAAAGGATGGGTCTCCAATTGGTAATTACCTTAGGATCCCCTACCTTGGGAATGAATTTGATGATGCCTTGATTGATGAGATGACCTAAAGAGTTGATTAGGATAGCTTCATAATAGCCTCTATGAAGATTAGGCCCAATTGTATCCCCTAGGGGTTGATAATTTTTTTAAGGAAAGCCATAAATACCTTGGGCTTTATTAGAGGCCATCTATAAAATAACCTCCTTAAGGTCATTGATACTAAGAGGTCTATCATGAGCAAATCTTTGAACTTCTGAGAGCTTGTAGGGAACCACAACAAGACATTGAGAGGACAAGTTCATGAGTAGGACATGATAATTACACAATAAATACACCATGGTAGTGATGTAAAAAGGCTTGGAGGATGTTAGGTAGTTTAGTAAGACTATTTGAAGCACTTGTAATGGCTTTAATTTTGTTAGCAACTAGTCTTGACAAAGGGAGAGCAAAAAATTCATTAGTCATTTTGTCTCCTACCTTCAACCAATTCATTGTTGCTTAGATTTGAGATATTGTAACAATATAAGCCTTCATAACCTAGAGTTATGTCTCCACATGGCAGAATGAGTCTAAAATGAGGGTTTAAAGACACAACTTCTAATTCTTATGAAACCTTGAGTTATTCACAGTTTGTAGCATTGTGAATGCACTGCCAAAAGAGAGCTGAATGTTTTCCATATATCTGGAGGAAGGAAGTTGTATGAGCTATAGCATCAGATAACCACTCAATATAAAAGGTGTCCCCTATGGGTCTAGAATCCAGGTTCTAATTCTTGATGATATACTCAATAGTCCACTCTTGATTGAGATGGGAAGTGTTGAGGTAAAACTAGGAGCACTTGGGTTTAATTTGAGGAGAGTTCCATTCAATACATAAATAAATGGGATGATGGTAAGATAAAAAAAGAGTATAGAATGAAACACATAGGATGTCCATGAATAATATCAAAGAAGAAAATATCTAGCTCAACAAGTAATGCACAATCAAGAGATTTGAGGATTGGATCTTATCCTTTACTTAAGTTTGACCATGTGAACCATGGACAATTTGAATCTCTCTTTCTATGATTGTTTAGGTCAAAGACCCCAAGTTTATTTTGAATGTAACACCAATCTTCCCATTTTAATTCACACCATCTCATATGAAGGAAACCTTCTTTATCTTCCATATATTTGATCATGTTGAAGTCACCATAAAGAATATAATGTGCATCAAGAATGAATCAACCAACCATCTCTAGGTGTGCTAATAAGGTGATAACTCCTCCATGGATAAACTCATGATAGATGGCCTAACAAACATCCTCGAGACAAATAATTTGAGTTGTAGATTAAAGAAAAATGACAAAAAAATTGACTTCTTACATACATAAGACTTTCATTTGAGAAACATAATGATAATTATTCCTGATTGTATAATTACAAGTCAGTTCAAGGAGTCCTCTAGCATTCCAAGAATAAAATATAATTGGAAAGCATATAAATTCATATCATTTCCATTGAATAAGTTAGAGAGGGATGCAAACTTATTGAAATTCGAGCTTGATAGAGAAAATTTTCCAAGATTAGAGGGTTTCCTTTTATTTGGCACATAATCCTCATATGGAGAGGGATCAGGAATACATGAGCAATGCATAATAAAATTATGGTTGAGGGTTATAATCCCTTGATCAAAAATTGAATCATTCACCCTTTAAGGGCATTATGACAAAGTAATGGTAAGAATGGGAGATGCAAAAGACACAAATTGGTAGATCACCTATGGGAACTAGGAGACTAAATGTATGGGTTTAAATTGTAATATCATGGGGGACTTATTGATAAGGTTTGAGTATATTGACCCCCCTGAGGGTTAGTATATAACTGGCTAAGGTCTAACATTACCATGACTAGAATTTTTTTTCCTATTAAAAACCCTGGTCCACCCACCAAAGGATTGGGTTTTGCCTCATACCCATTTTTTTCTCAAGGGACCAAAGGAGTGGGTACCATTATAGGACATTATCTAATCATTTGTTTCAAATAATATCACTAGAAACAAGTGTATGGGTGTTTAATAAAGAGTAGAAACTGATAGAATCAATTGTTGCCCACTTGAATGTCAACATAATCTTTGATATATTTGACAAGGTCTATTTCGACATAAACATTTCTCTAAGGTTAGGCTGCATAAAACATTGGTTTCTCATGGCAGATAAAGTCACATAGAGGCTTGATACACTAGTCAACTAAATTACACAAAAATGGGTAAGCCTAAAAATTCTACATGTACTAGGATTTTTAGTTTAGATTGTTCTGAGACTTGAAAATTATCAAGTCTAATGGGAGAAAACAAGTAGAGTGTTAAAACTAAACCATGGGCTACGGATAATAATAAGTTTTCAATGTTTATCTTTTTTCAATGAAATAGGAAGAAATCCTTAGTGAGGTTTTGGAATCCTTCTAATTTCACCCCATGGCCTTTCCAATGGTTGTGAACACATTATCTCAAAAGGATCTCTAGAGGAACTCGACCCAAAAAGTAAGTAACTAAGGTGAAAATTTTAAAATAATGAAAGGCTTCATCAAACTCTAGTAAATATAGAACCACATCTAGTAGAGGAGCATTAGATTAAAAATTAATACCTCAGGGTAAACTTTTAGGACAAACATCTGAGCTTGTTTCAGTGTCATGGCTTGTCTGGTTACTACCATTGATACTTGCATCAAATGATGTAGAAGGGGTGGTAGAATCAATTTAATATAGGGAAGGAAATAAACCATATAAAGGATAGATCAAAAGTATTACTTAGTGCAATAAATGTGTTGTCATGCAATAGAAATAACTCCTACCTAGATCACATAGATTAGTAGTATGAAAAAAAGAGAAACCCTAAAATTCTGTAGACATTATTGTTCTATGCAACTCTCTCATCCTCTGTCATCACTTTTAATTTGAGAGATTCTCTAATGGCATATAAGAATCATCAGTTATTTTTTTTCAATTTTGTGTGAACATTTTTTTGGGTGAATCTTTGACTATATTACACAAGAAAAAACTTAAGGTTTTATATTTAAATTTTATGTAGACATTTTTGGGGATAAATCTTTGACTATAATATTAAAAAGAACTAAAGGTTTTGTTTTTATTTTTATGTAGATATTTTGTTTGGTAAAGCTTTGACTATAGCACCAAGAAAAAGTACTTAGATTCATTTTCTATCAAGTATTCCTTGTTCAAATAAAGAAACATTTTTCATTGTGTAAAAAAAAATCTTAGATTATGTATATTCACTATGTATATATTTTTCATTTTGTAGGTAGATATTTTTTATATTATTTGAAATGTTTATTTCTTTGTGCTTTTCTTTTTCTTGATGCATTTTCAGTAATGGAGACATTATGGGAAGTTAAATTGTTTGATACTTTGTTAAATTTTTAGGGATATGTTCTCTTTGGGGGCAATTATCGAATGTAGATCATAAATTAAATGATGCACTTTCACGGTTAACTCGACCTTCCATTATTTGTCCCATTAAGATTAGTTTTATATTTATCTAGATAAATACATTTTCTTTCAGATACCGATTCCAAAGTCAAAATAACACAAGAACTCATTTATCCTATTTGAAATAGTTCTAAAAAATTAAGATATAATTTTTAGTTGGAAGTTTCTACATTGGTTTAATTATATATTTCAAATTTTAATGAGTGAGAATCATGTCCCACCTTAGAAAATATATTTATATCTTTTATTGGAAGTAAAGAGAATGTTATATAGCTTACTTATTCTATCATTATTTAGATTTGTATTTTTATAAATGTATAATTTTGATAATAATTATGTCTTAATTATTTAATCGTATAACTATGTGCATCACCTTTAATAACTACATGTGCAATAAGTTAGATCCTTGTGAAATAACCCCAAAAAAACATTTGGAATTGATGTTTAGAGTACACAATAGAATGACGTTTAGGGCCCACTACACAACATTAAATCAAAGTAATGCATCTAAAAAATCATTACATAAAGTACCAATTACCAATAACTATATTGGTTCACCTTAGACACTTACCTAGTGATAAATGCCAGTAGGAAATTCCATAGAGAGTATGTTTTCCTTAGAATGAAATGTTGTTTGAGGGGGTATTAGTATATGGATCCATACTAATAACCTCCAAACATTGAAAATGCACTCGTCTTCTCTATCAGACCACTTAGGGATATTTAACCCTACCTAGGTCTCCTATTACCCATGTGGTCATGGTTTGAATGTTCAAGAAACTAAATAATTCATTCATGCATAGGATGCCAATAATATTACAACCAGCATCTCTATTATTCCAATGGATAACAAAAGAACAGTAAGAATAAAATTACACATATTAGAGTTTATCTTGATAGCCATAATAAATAATAATAATTCCTTAAGTCCATCCAAGATCAAAAATCATGGTGAGTCATATTACCATAAAGGGCTTCCATGATGGTATTTCCAAAGTCAAGAGAGCTCATACAAACTATTCAACCCAATAGCTTAACAAGTTAATAACATAAGACACTTAATTATGGATTAATAATCAAGTGTCCATGACACCTAGGGAGGATAACCAAAACATGAAACATTCATGAGTATAATTCTAAGCATGCAACAACAATAATAAAAATGTACATGTACAAAATATGAGGCAAGATCAATAAAAGATGGAAAGTGATAGTGAAATTAAAATATGAAATGATAGTGGCTCCTTATCACATCATACATTATATCTATCAGACTGACTTACAACTACTCAATCACCCCTCGAGTATACCTTGAGATATCTAAACCCATGGTTGAGCCTAGCTCATGGCCTGGTTCCTACATCTACAAAATAAGACATCAACAATATGTTGATGCCTAAATATGTATCACAAGTGCATAGAGTGTTCAATAACACTTCTCATTTTAGAATTTTAGGAGTCCCATGCATGAGTTTCAGGTTTTTATAATCCTCTTATCTATTGATAAAATAGAGGCAAATCATGTGGATTGTTTCACAATGTTTATAATATTTGGTGGTTGGGAACCACTATGGCAAAAGTTAATCTATTGAAAATATGAAGTATAATATGCTAAGAATGTTGAATTACGATCATGAACTAATCTAAAGACTAATCTATGGTGGGTATTTACAATGAAAGTTAAAATAGAGTGATCTGGTTAAAAAAAGAGCAAAAGGAAAGATAAGACATAAAACATTTATTGTTGTTCTTCAACCCAAACATCATGACAATGTACAAATATCATTTGAGCATTCACTTAACCAATGTATAGCATGAAGTAACACGAGATCAAATATTATCACACATCAAGAAAACATCTAAGGAATGAGAAAAATGTAAATAAGAACTAAGTTCACTTTAAAAATGTACCCATACAAGCAAAAAACGTTAGCCCAAATGAGAGAAGAGTAAAGGATTTGAAATGAACCTAAGAACTTTTAGTCAACCTAGCATTGGCACAAGTTAAAAACTCTACAATTAAAAGGTGCATACCTAGAATTCATAAGCACCATTCAAATCTAGAAATAGGAATAAGTAAGTTAGAGAGAAACCATAATAACAAATGACATAAATTAAAATGGACAATCTTTGCATAATTCCTCACATTAATTTCTCAAATGTTTTCAAAAGTTTTGGCTCAAATCCACCCCTCTCTTTACAAATGACAATACTCTTTTTATAGAATGCAAGGAAGTATGTCTGTCAGTCATATCCAAATACAAACGTACAAGTGTAAGGATAACTATCCTTTCTACAAAATTTATAAAATACACTAAACTTACCCAAGTGGACTGACCTCTAGGCAATGTGTTTTGCAATATTCACATGCATTTACAAAAATAATTTTCTATTATAAAAATATTAAAATGTTTCTACAAAAAAGAATATTGCTAACTAACTTTGAGGACCCTGTGTTGATCCAGTCTCCTATTTTTGCTAAGGAATCTTCATTGCCTTCTCATGTTGCTCATCAATCAACCTGAGTTTTACAATAGGTTCCATGAAGAGTTCATCTTCCTGATTAGATAGGTTTCCAAAGTTCCTATCATTTTTTCCAAATGTTTAATGCTCCTTGCTTCAATAATCCTTTATTCTACTATTATGATCATATCCATGACCCTACTATTGTCTATTTTAGATTTGCCTTGGATTTTGTTCATCACTTCTTGTATGACCAGGGTGGCTCTATGCTTGAATTCTTAATCTATAATGAGTCCCATGGAGTTCAATGTAGCTAGCTTTGTGATCATAGTCCCAAGGAAGTGTTCCATAATGTTTACCATCTCTTTATCATCCTTAAGTAGCCCTTATAAATATTTAGACCATGTGCTCAAACCTTTTATCTTGTCCATAATCAATCCCATGACTGTATTTATATGAAATAGGCTGATGGTCTTGAATCCATGGATTTGATCTTCCATCAAGATGTTGATCAAATATTTCATATAATCTCTTGAATGCTCCCATTGAGTGATTAATCCCTTTTCTACTACTTGTTGGTTCAATATGTTCTATTTGGATGTTATTATCTTCAAAGAATTAAACATGTCATAAAAAGATGTTTCAAACATCTCAACTATAGCATCAGTAACTGATAAAATACCCTACCTCTCCAATTTTTCCTTCTACTTTCGCATATTCTCCTATTGTTATTGAATTCCTTTGAGGGAAGCCTCCAACTATGAACAATTTTAAGTTATTATATAAGTACCTATTTCACATATGAAAGTATAATTAAAACATGTATATGTTTTTAATAATGATGATAGTGCTATGAACCTAACACAATTCCCAAATATAGAGATGAACCCAAATTTTCTTTAGGTTTCCTTTTGTAATTTTGTGGATACCAGTAATAGGTTAAAAAAAGAGTAAAAGTAATACATCTAAAATCCATTATTGTAGTTTTTTATATCCCTCTATAAGATAGCTATTGTTAGGTCAAATTTGACACCAAAGATTCTATAGAGTGCCTTTAGATCAAATGAGGTTCTTCCACCTATACTTCTTCCTCATCAAATTGATAGGCACTATCTAGTGCCTTTAGGGCATCTTCTAATGTCTCTTTAGGATCTAATGCTATTATGCCATTTACTTAAACCTATGATCCTAGTTCCTTAGGCTCAGATGAGGATGATGCCACCTCATCAGGTATTTTTTACTCTATCCTTTGTGCAACTTATGTCTCAATCTTAGGTTTTTTTGTTGGTGGCTGTGTTAGGGGAGCTATAGAATATGGGCCTTCTAGTAAATGTTACTGCCTTGGCCCTAGTTTCCATATGCCATCACTTGGATTTTGTTCCCTTAGTAATCTAGCCTATAGCTTCATGTTATGGTTATTTAATATTTCCAAGACCTTAGGGAATGAAGAATCCTTTTTATACATTGGGTCATAAGGTTCATACTAGTTCTCATAGGTCATATTGATCCCTTTGGCCATTAAGTTTTTTTCAATCTTTCTAGATGGATCCCACTATCTCATCTCATCAACCTACATACTAAAGTAGGTTCTATGTTTAGAGGTTACCTCAACATTCTACCGTTGTTTAAAGATCATCTTCCTAATGGTTATTGTGAGGGTATTGAAGGGTCATTTCTTCTTAGATCTACATAGACCATCTATGTCATGGAACAATTGATATGCCACTTCTTTTTATACCATTTTGTTTGGCATGTGAATGGGTAGTTGGTTAGTCTAGAGTTCCTTCTATCTTGATTATAGTGCAATATGGATCTAACCAAATGTCTCCAATGGTATCGACATATTTCCTTGATCTGAGGGTTGATCCTCATCATTATGTTACCTTTAATGGCCTCAACTAAGGCTAGGTAAACATAATCATAGATGAATTGAATATGATCCCTATATTTGAAAATTTTCAAATTTGAATAATATTAGGAGACTAAATGTTTCCCATTAGGTGACCATTCTCTAAGTGGGGGGATATTGGTAGTGGAAAGTAAGACATCCAAAAGGTAAGATATCATATAGAAGTTATTGTTGGTTTTCTTCTTGATTGCAGAGAAGTGCCTCCTTAAGCAAGTTTTGATCATCTCTCCTAAATGGGGAGTGATTTCTTCTCAACCATGAAAAAATGAAAGGGACCTAGAGTTTGTCAACATATGTGGTAGAGGGGTTCCTAGACAATATGTTCATTAATTTCCTAATCATCCTAATCGTGGCCCTAAATTGGTTGATTGGAATGTTGCCACCAAACATAGAGAACACTTAGTTTCCTAAATATAGCCATGGAATAAGGATGGTATTTAGGTCACTCTTCACGGAACATTCGTTGATTTTGGTTACATGCACTTAGGATTTATATAATGTATAGTATATCTCAAAGGCAATAGGAGAAATATATGCAATTCT
>JARHVA010001825.1:1490000-1522500 GCA_037957365.1 Torreya grandis
ACATGTTTTCACTTATAATCCAACACATTCATGTATTTTCAACAAGCACCACTTTACTAATTTTGCATAAATATCCAATTTTTAGGACCAGTTAGTGTTTCATAGGGCTAAAATGATAAAATTTCACAAGGGTTTATTCTAACACAACCTCCAAGATGTGGTTAAAGAAATATTAAACCTATAAAGTAACCATTATACACTAATATCCCACAACCAACTTGTGACACTCAGGGTGCACACTCTAATGAATCAGGTGGCTACTTATGCAAAGGGGAAAAGTAGATTTCTAGTCTACTAGAGACTCCACTTCCTATCCCATGCATAGTCAAAATAATTATAGATATAGTAATTCTCTACGCTCAACCTCATACTTGCACTAATGCTCATTACTAGAATAATGATGCAGGATTACACCTTATAATACAACATTATACCTTGGTAGATATCAATGATAGAGGTTAGTTTCAAGAGGGAAAAGTACATCACATGAGTAGCTTATGGTCACATTTATTCCATGACAAGTACACAAAGTAGTCATACAAAATTTTTGAAGCATAGATCAAGTAAAGTTCACATGGTTGATTTTGGAAGTGGGAGATCCCCTTATATAATATATTTATCAACATTTACATGTTCCAAGGTTAACAACATAGAATCATTTATATAAGTGCTCATATGAAAATTCTAATATCAAGATAAAATTTCAAAGTCAACAAGGTTAACTACATATAAATAGTATAGTAAATATAAAATTTTAAATGATTTAACATAATTAACTAAATGTAATAGTTTATATGACATATAACATTATTTCATGCAAAGGATGAAACACATGTAATAGGTCACACATACATGACTATGGTGTTTGATAATTTGTGTCAAGGTAATTTCAAATAACAAAAATTAAGCACACATAACAATGAATAACAAGGGTTCACGATTCCCATCAGGTCACCCAATGTCTAGATACCATCCCATTGACATAAATAATCTAGCATATAGTAAAATATACTTAATCTTAGGGATCCTAGATAATGATCACCTTCTTTAAAGGAATATTGTGTTCTAAAAAAGATCATAAAATATATCTCCATGAGTTTTAAAAATTTACAAACAATGTTTGCACATCATGGACAGATGGCTCATCCTACCTGATACTAATAAGAGATCCCCAAAATTTCATATCTTACCCAAGAAAATAAATTACAGTCACCCCATCAGGCCCTCCAAGCTTAATTCATACCCTTGGACCTCCCAAGATACTATAGCTTAGCATCATTATATGGCTCACTCATGCAAGCTATTAATGACCACTAAGGCAGTATCTCATGATTCTAATAATAATCTTAATGGTGATGCTTGTTTTGATGCAATATCACTTTGGAAAAGGGTGAACATATCCAAGGCACAAGGTGAATGTTGTATTACTACCATGGAAATTAGAATCTCCTAAAATCAACAAATTCAATCAAAATTCACCACAATAGACATCTTAATGGATGTAATACATATCCATTTTCATAATAAATATCCTCATGGCTATTAAAACATAAGCATGTTCCAAACAGACAAATTCATGGATGCATAACTTTGTGAGGATCAAATTAATCATCCCCATGATCGTAGAACATATCCATGGTTATCATAACAACCTCATGGAAATCAACCTATCCATGATCAAAATAACCATCATAAATGAAAAAGATATGCATGATCTAAAAAAACATCATAGATGAAAAACATGATCGAAATAAACATTTCCACACACATATTGACTATTAGCCTTTTCGAGTTATGAAATCACATTCTTCGCATAAATAATTTAGATCAGAAAAAAGGAACAAAATTGTGCATGGAGATTAAGGAATTCCCCTAAACAAGATCAGGTCCTTATTAGGCAAAAGATGCTCCTTCACAAGTGGAGATCCCCATCCTTATTGATTTACCCAAGTAAATTAAATACTTTCACCCTATTCAACCCTCTAGGTTTAAGCCTAATCCTTCGTCTTGCCAAGGTCATGATGTTATAAGCATCTAGTGATGACTTGCACATACAATTCAATAGTTAAAAGGTGATGCTTTCCTTGATGCAACTTGATTAGGGAAGGGGTGACCCAACCAAGGCTATGGGTAAGAATCATAATGTTATTTCAATTTTTTACTGATTCCCATACATACATAAATTCTATAAATGCAACAATTTATATCACCTCATTATTGCTTAACAAATCACTATTTTATTAGCTCAAGAGGCTACATGTCTTTATAAATCTCATAAAATAGCCCCTTTTAAAGAAAATAAGACATATTTTTCCATATAAGATATATAATTTCAACCATATTTTAATATGTACTCAATCATACAAAGTTATAATTTAATCTCAGTAAAGGCATCATTGCCATACAGGTTTATTTATCCATCATGAAGGCATACACATACATGACAATATAAGATAAAATTCCACAAGAATATTCACATCCATATTATGAGTATTATCATCCATCCAAAATTATACTGTGCAAAGATAAACCCTTGCAAAAGTATACACAATCACATAAAATCTCAACTATACCTTTTCAAGTATATGTTAAAATCAGTTCAATGTGCCCAAAACTCGTCCAAAGCATTTAAAGCACAGTTATAATACTAGAAGAAAAAATCCCCATAAAAAATTTAGAATTACCTTTCAGAGTACATAATAAAATGTCATTTAGGACTCACTGCACAACATTAATGTAGCACAATGCATATAAAAAATCAATACATAAAGTACTAATTACCAACAACTAGATTGGTTCACCTTAGACACTTACCTAGGGATGAATGCCAATAGTAAATTCCATAGATAAGTTTGTTTTCCTTAGAATGAAATGTTATTTGAGGGGGTATTATTATGCAGATCTATAATGATAAACTCCAAACTTTGCAAATACACTTGTCATCTCTATCAGACCACCTTAGGACTATTATACCTACTTAAGTGTCTAGTTACCCATATGATCATGGTTTGAAATTTCAAGATACTAAACAATTCATTCATGCATAGGATGTAAATAATATTAGAGTAGCATCTCTATTATTCTAATGGATAATTCTAAGAAAAATAAAAATGACAATAAGCATATTAGAGTTTATCTTTCTATCAATAATAATAATAATAATAATAATAATAATAATAATAATAATAATAATAATAATAATAATAATAATAATAATAATAATAATAATAATAATAATAATAATTCCTTAAGTTCATCCAAGATCAAAAATCACAATTATTTAAACTACCACGAAGGGGTTCCATGATGGTGTTTCCAAAGTCAAGAGAATCGAGATGGTCTAGTCAACCCAATAACTTAATAAGTTAATAATATAAAACACTTCATGATAACATAATAATCAAGTGTCTACAAACCCATGGAGGATAACCAAAACACAAAATATTCATGAGTATAAATCTAAGTAGACAACAACAATAATAAAAGTGTATGTACACAAAATATGAGCAAGATGAATAAAAGATGAAAAGGGACAATGAACTAGAAATATGAAATAGTGGCGGCTCAATGTCACATCATACACATCATATTTTTTGGAGTGAATTTTTATAGCTAAATCCTCCCTTGAGTATAGCCTGAGATGTCTAAACCCACTGTAGAGTCTAGCCCATGGCATAGTTCCCACATCTACCAAATAAGACATCAATAGTACCAAAATGATATCAATATAAATAGTAATAATTCAAAAAAAAAAACATGAAATAATAGTATATCATAGTAATTTATAGCTACAAATGGAATCAGAGTCATTATTTATGACCAAGATCTCGATCATGATCTATGAAACATAATGAACATTTGAAATAGTAGTCAATGTCAATATGCATCAATAAAACATGTTAAATCAATAACATACATGAATCTACACACACACACACACACACACACACACACACACACACACACACACACACACACACACACACACACACACACACACACACACACATGAGGATAAAATTAATCTAGTGTAGGCATGAACTATGACATTTCATAATCACATCAGCTACCTGTTGATGTATGAATATGTATCACAGGTGCCCAGAGTGTTCAATAACACTTTGTATTTTAGAATTATTGGAATCAAATGCATGAGTTGTAGGTTATGATAATTTTGTTATTTTTTGATTAAATAGAGGCAAATCAAGTGGACTATTTCATAATGTTTATAATATTTGGTGGTTCAGATTCATCATGGCCAAATTTATATCTATGCAAAATATGAGATATTTATGCTACGAATAGAGAATTATGATCAAGAACTAATATAAAGACTAATCTACAATGGTTATTTACAATGAAAGTTAAATTAGACTGATACAGTCCAAAAGAAGCAAAAGGAAGGGTAAGGTAGAAAATAAATGTTGTTGATCTTTATCCCAAACATCATGACAAAGTTTAAATGTCTTCAAAGCATACACTTAACCAATGTATAATGTGAAATAGCATGAGCTCAAATATTAATACACATCTAAAAAAACATCTATGGAGTGAAAATGCAAATATGAGTCAAGTTCACTTTGAATATCTACCTCTGCATCTAAACATCGTTAGCCCAAATTCAAGATGAGTAAAGGAAATGAAATGAACTTAAAATCTTTCAGTCAACCTAGTTTTGGCATATATTGACAACTATAAAATAAAAAGGTGCACACCATGAATTCACAAGAACCATTCAAATCTATAAATAAGAGTAAGCAAGTGAGAGAGAAACCATAATAATAATTGACATAAATGACTATGGACAATCTTTGAAAAATTCCTCTCTAGTAGTAGTTGCTTAAATGTTTACACAAGTTTTGGCTTAAAAACTCCCCCTTTATTTACAATTGACAATACTCTTTTTATAAGATACAAGAAAGCATGTTGATAAATCCTAACAAATTAAAAAATTATAAGTGTAGGGATAACTTTCCTTTCCACAAATGATCTAGAAATACACTAGACTTTTCGAATAGACTAATCTATAGGTAGTGTGTTTTACAAACTAAACATGCCTTTACAAACTAAATATGACACTTTAAAAATGGATAACATTTAGACATAGGAATAATTTTCCTAAGTCTTTTAACATTTGTGACCATTGTGGTACTAAAATATCTTCATGGTTCTTTGATGTTATTGGCCCAGAGTAATCCCCTTCTCTATATTTAAGGTTAAAATAAAATTCCATGTTCATTTAGGAAAGACTCCTCTATGCTACTTGGAATATTAGACTAGTCACTAGTAGCCCTATATTGAGTTATCTTTATATAGATGACAATTCAAGCTCTCCTTTTCATTACCAGGTCTATAAGGTCTCTAATTTGGTACATTACACCCACGTGGCTCTGATATGTCATCTCCATGGCATTTTTCTTATCCCTATAAAAATAGGATCATTGCCTTTGAAAAACCAGATTTGAATTCATACCATTATATATATCTGTATGAATTAATATGGCCCATAGATATTTAAACAATTTAGATCTAAGAAGCTATCTTAAAATTGATGTCTGCATGCCTATTATTTGATGTCCATGTGAACATTTTTTATGGGCTCATGATCATCAATTTAAGCACATCCACAAGACAATTTGTTATCTTAAATTTGACATTTTCATGACCATTATTTGATGCCCATGTGAATGTATTTGATGGGTGTATGACCATCAATTTTAAGCACATCCCTAGGACTATTTACTATCTTAAATATGACATCAATGCGATCATCATTTGATGTCTACATGAAAATTCTTGATGGGCATGAGATTATCAATTTTAAGCATGTCCCTAGGAATAATTGTTATCCTAAATTTGACATCTTTAAAACCTTTATTTGACATCTATATGAACATTTTTTATGGGAACACAACCATCAATTATAAGCACATCCCCAAGACTGTTTGTTATGCCTGCCACTTATCATTTTTTAGTTGGTTCTTCTTATTGTGTGTGCTACTTTATAGTCTTACATTTACTTGAGGTTTGTTGAAAATTCCACCCTCATCTTGTACAATTTGAACAATTCTATCTGGGCAAATGAACTCTATTAGATCTCAATTTGAGAGGTGGACCACCATTATCTTCTTAATATCATTTTAATGAAATGTTGAAACCTATCACCACCTTGCTTGTATTGGAGCTCTATTGAAACCCTACCTTGATATATGTCATTAGATCATTTTCATGTGAGCAAACACTGATCATAGATCCTATAGAGATGCACAATGTTTACATAAATTTTGAGGAACATATAGAACATAGTATAAATTTTTCATACTATGGTTGTATTTCATGTTAAATTAACATGAATTAAGACTATAGGCTAAAACTATTTAAGCTAAGCTTTGAGCATGAAATAAAAGAGACATAGCATAGATATTTTAAGCTAAGTCTATAACATGGATAATTATTCCTGTGCATGTTTAAATTTAACTCAAAAGGGGACCTAGGCTAAATCATTAGACATAGATTAAAAATGGATCCAATTAATCTTGAACTAGTGGCTAATAAAGATCAATTTAAAGTTGAAGTATGAAAACATTAAACATGTTTATGCCCAAATGATATTCCATTGATCCTGCAGCACAAGCAACAAGTTTTATCAACATTAGAAGGGGGTAAAGCCATGATCATCCCAAAAACATGTCCATTAATCCAAGCGAGATTGGTTCCTATAGACAATATGAAATATTGAAGTTATAGCATGGGAATAATAAGAAATTAAGATAACGTACTAGATTAAATTTATCATTCACATTGATAAATAAGGCTTCAATCCAAAGTCTTAGGCTAAGTTTAAAAACATATTAAAATGATAGTGGCATAAAAGAGTCTGATGAAATCAATGTCTCAAGGAAATTGTCTCAAGTGAATTGTTTCAAGATTTTTGCATAAGATAAAATGTTTGATGACAAAAGTTATAAGGGTCATTTTAAAAAACCCCAAAGGGTGTGTGCCTTTTGGCCTTTGTTTTGAAAAAATTGCATTGGCAAGATTATTGTGAGGAATTAATTTAAGATATTTATGTCAGATAAAATGTTTGACAATAAAATATGAAAAATCATTTTAGAAAATCTTGAAGGGTATGTCTAGAATATAAAGTTCCTTTAAAAAAATTCCCAAAGGGTACTTTCAATAGTTCCAAAAGGAACTTCAAAAAGTCCTAAAAGGTAGTCTTGGATGGTAAAAGGCTATTTCAAAAAGGTCAAAAGGTAATTTCATGGGGAAAGTGTCCTTGACAAGAATTTCAAAGGTTAAGTTGCATAAAGCCCGAAGGGTATGATTCAACAAAATTTCTACAGGGAAAATTTTGTGGAAAGATAAGTTTGAAAAGGAGACACCAAAGACATAAGTCCTGAAAGCTAGAAGCATAACAAAAAACCTTGGATTTAACTCAAACTACTAGAATAATAAAAGAATGAATGGGTATCAAGACATAAAAGGGGCCAAGCATGGTTGTTAGACTAAGGTTTGGTTGTGTTGAAAAACATGACTAAGCCTTAAGATAAAAATAAACTAATTCCATAGGGTTATTTAAAATTGTATCACATAAAAAGTTCCTGCCAGATTCAAATCAAGTACTTAGATTAAAATTAGACCAAGGGTTTAGTAATTCAGCTTGGTTTGTTCAACTAATAAAGAATCAAGTTAAAATTTAAAATCATGAAACCAAAGCATTATTCATTTTGAGTAGACCTTATTAAACTTGTAGCTAGAAAACATAAAGATCTAAAGTTAGCATTTATAGATAATGGAAAACAAAAATTATGTACAAATATGCTAACCATAATAATTATGGTGATCTTTAGATAAAATCTAAGCAAAAATGATATTGATACTCAAATCAAGTGAATTTTATATTTCAAGGCACAAATTTGTACAATTTGACACAAGGGTCTCCATTTTTTAGAAATGAGGGTATGTTCACCTCAACAAATGGCAACTTCTAGGGGAACATATCAATATGTTAGAATTCAGAGACTAGTTCAGAAAAATAACTAGATTACTTATTCCATTTGATCAATATCATTATCAAGATCATTTTATGGTTTAAAACAAATCTTGCACATACAAAATTAGAATCAAACATCAAAACCTAGTCATGTTGTGTGTGTGCTTTGATTCCACTTACTATTTGCCATGGAATTTACAGAAAATATTCTAGATTTCATGCCTTTAATAATTAAAATTTACTTACAACATGTTTGGATATCCATTAAGAACCATGCTTTAGCTTAGGGAAGGCTTAAGAATTACACTATTGGTAGCCAGGCATCTATAGACATGATAGAGATGCCTTTGGCTCCACTCAAAGCCTTTCTCCATTGCTAGTTAGGCATCCATATCCCCAAAGGAGATTACCTAAATTACCTAGGCTTTATAAATCTCTTTGAATTTCTTAATAAGATCATGTTTTTATATTTTGTGGTCATTTTTTGCTTTCCCACAAAGGTTGGGAACTACATTAGCTACGTTTAGGTATTTGGTCAAATGTTTGATCTTCAAACAATCACCTATGGTTGTAGCCTTTGTCTTAGGAAATAATGTTTGTTAAGTTCAAACATGATTATGTTCTAATAGTTTAAAATTTCATCCCACATGTACAATTCTTCTTAAAACCAAGTTTAGACCAAAACAATATTTAAGATCTTATTGAATAGTTAACCTACCCACTAGTCCTTACTAATTTATCCAAACTATAACATAGAGCTTGTATTTTGAATCCATAGTCAACACTTACTTAAGATTCATACCTAGATTTATGAATTGTGGAGTTCTTAAGTAATTATGTGAACATTGAGTTGAGGTCTATCCAAAATGATTAATTATAAGAATATAATAGATCAGAGAAAGAACACAAAAAAATAGAAAGCAACAAAGGAAAAAGCAAAGGAAAAAAAAACTTATGCATAAACAAGGGATAGGAAGGAAATAATAGAAAGAAACTAATATAGCCTACTTACCCTAACTCTAACTATCCTTACAATTCACTCCATAAAGACTCTAGGTGGGGCCTATAGAGAAGTAGTGCTTAAGGTACTATTCATTAGTGGACAGTGTGAACTCTACTCCCAATAATTTTTTAACTTAAAGGTGTTGTCTCCAAGTATCTTCGCTATCTAGTAGGGAACTATCCATGAAGGTGTGAACTTCCCATGTTTACCTTTATGCTTAGATGCCATATCCCAAATAAGAACTAAGTCTGCTTGATTGAACACCTTTATTTTTAAACATTTATCAAACCACCTCATGACTGTGGTTTGGTGTCTGCTAAAATTGATGAGAGCCTCCTCTCTCAAATATTCCATCTCTAAGATGTCTTCAAATCTTAAAATTTTAAACTATTGGTCCTCTTTCATGTATTCTTCCATGAAACTATAAGTTATTATCCTAAGGGTGATCGATAAGATGGGTTCCTAACCATAAACTAGAAAGAATGGTGATGCTTTGAGATCTTGATTGATTCTAGTTCTATCTTCCCAAAGGGTTTACTTAATTAGCTTATGCCATGTTCTAGGTTTATCTAATGTAGATTTATTTATTACCTTCATCAAGTTCTTATTTATTGATTCAGGTACTCTATTGCCTTGAGGGTAATGGTTTGAGGATAACTTAAGAATGATGTTGTTATCGTATGCCCATTATGTCATTCAAATGTGTATAAAAGTATATCCATTGTCACAAACTAGAGAAACTAGAATTTGAAATTTAGTGTATATGTTTTCCTCCAAGAATTTGATCACTTCTTATGTTCTACACTACTTGATTACCACTACTTTAGTCCATTTTATGTAGTATTCAGTGGTAGTTAGGCCATACTTGTGACCATATAATGAGTTAGGGTTGATGACCCCAATAAATTTGAGTCCTCACAAGGCAAAATGTTTATCTACCATAACTAGTTTTAATGACATGGTTACCTTAGGATTCTTATTACTAAAGACTTGACATGAATGGAACTCTCTTACATGCTTGTGGGCATCCTTGAAGATTATGGTCCAATAGTATCTAACCCTCAAGATTTTTTATGCCATGGTTCTTGTTGATGGATGTCCACGTCCCATCTTGTCCAAAAACATTTTCATGATCTTAGCTTCCTCTTCTTCGGATACACACCTTAGGTAAATAATTTCAAATTTTTATATGTATAACACCCCATCCTTGATCCAAATGTGAGATTAATTGAGCCTTATATCTCGCCTATATTCTTTACTTGATCCTATAGGACAAACATCATTGATTAGTAAGTGGACAATGGGATCATACCAATCATTGGATTGAAAATTTTACTGATCTACCCATATGACACTTAGCTTAGGGTTAGTATTGGTAATCAATTGAACTAAAAAATGATACCTTACCAATTCATCCATTTTTATTTTGATGTCATATTCTTGAAGCACAAGCATCCACCAACTTGTCGTTTCTACCAATTCATCTTGACTTAGCATGAGATTAGTGGTAGGATTAGATAAGATTGCATGCACCTTATTCCTAATAATATAGTGCCTAAACTTTTTTACTACCTTGATTAATGCACATGCTTGATAATTAATCAAAGATTAGTTTAAATCAAAAATTTCAAGGCTAATAATCACAAAATCTATGGGATGGTCACATCCATCCATCTTCTAAGTTAGAATTATAACTATTTTATGATCTAAGGTAAAAGAGTAAAGATAATATCTTTAGTGAAGTCTGGACTTATCAATATTTGGGCTTGTATAATTTCCTATTTGAAGGTTGTTCTCACTTCTTCAATTCATGATACTTTGGCATCCTTCTTCAACATGTCATTCAATGGCCTCACAACCTCTACAAATCTAGAAATGAGCTTTCTTAAAAAAATTATTTTACCAAAGAATGACTTCAATTCTCTCCTACTATTAAGAGGATCTATCTTAGATATAGCTTGTACTCTATCAGTGTTTATAGAGATTACCTCTTTAGTTATAACAGGTCTTAAAAGTTTTCCCTTAGTTACACATAAAATAATTTTCTTTGGGTTGAAATAAATACCATACCTTCTACATCTTTCAAATACATATTATAGGTGCATAATATGATCTTCCCTATTTTTTGAAAATACAATTAGTTCATCCATGTATATGATGATGAATTTACCTAAAAGACCTTGGAAAGCATGATTCATATCCCTTTATAAGGTTTCACCTATGTTTATTAATCCAAATGGCATTTTTTTGTAGGAAAAAATTCCCCACTTGGTAGTAAAAGTAGTCTTCATCCTATCCTCTTGATTCAACACCTGGTTATACTCTGAAAAATCATCCAAAAAGGACATCATGGTAAATCAGAAACAATTTGTATTACTTGGTCAAGAGAAGGTAAAGGATAATTATCCTTTTCAAATGCCCTATTCAAGTTTCTAAAATCAATGCATATTTTTATTTCACCATATTTTTTTGACATGCACTAAATTACCTACCCAATTGGAATGCCTAATATAAAATACAATCTTGGCATCTATGAGCTTCTTGACCTCTTTCTATTTTAGTGGAATTAAGATTGGGTTGATAAGCCTCTAATTTTATGTAAAAAGTTTGTAGTTCATCTTTAAAGGTATGATATGAGTTATGACCTTTGGACCAAAGATCCTTGGGTCATCATAGGACCATGCTATGATGGTTAATGTTGGTACAACATGTAAAAGTATAGAAAATAAAAGAGCCAAAGAAATGCTGACAAAATATAATGTCTAATGTTTTAACCTAGGTCCCCTTTTGTATTAAATTCAAACTTGCAAGAGAACAATTAACCATGTTATAGAATTAGTCTAAAATCTCTATGATATGTCTCTTATATTTCATGGGGTCTATTTTATCATGCTCAAAGCTTAGCTTAAATGTTCTCAAGCTAAGGTCTTAAGTCGTGTTTATTTAACACAAAATAAAACCATAGTATGAAGACTTTATACTAATTTCTATATGTTCTTCAAACCTTAATTAAACATTTTTCATCTCTACAGGATATATCATCCATGTTTACTCACACAACAATGATCTAACAATGTGTATCAAGGCAAGTTTTGAATAAATATCTATGACAAGTGAGGTGGTAACATGTGTCACCATTTCATTGAAAGGCTATTAAGTAGCCAATGGCAGTCCACCTCTCAGATCAAGATATAATGAAAGTCATTTGCCTAGATAGAATTAATTTAATGGTGTAAGATGAGGGTGTAATTTTCAATAAAGCTCAAGCAAATACGTGGCCTCTAAGTGGCACATGTAGGAAGAAGAATGAACCCAAAAATGACAAGCGGTAAGACAAACAAATAGTCTTAGGGATGTACTTAAAGTTGGAGATCTATGTCCATCAAATATGTTCATGCAAATATTAAATTATTGTTATGTGGAAGCCAAATTTAAGATAGAAAATAGTTTTGGAGACATACTTAAAATTTATGGTTGCATACCCATCAAAAATGTTCACATAGACATCAAATGAAGATCACATAAAAATCAAATTTAAGATATCAAATAGTCTTGAGGATGTGCTTAAAATTTATCATCATGCACTAGTCAAAGACATTCACATGGATGTCAAATGATTTAAGATAGCATATAGTCCCAAGGATGTGCTTCAAATTTAAATTCTTATATCCATCAAATATGTTCATGTGGATGTCAAATGATGAGCACACAAATGTCAATTTTAAGATAGTTGCTTGGATCCAAATTGTCTAGAGACTTATTGATCATGTTGATTCATACAAATGAATTGAATGGTGTGAAATCAAAGCTATTTTTTCAAATTTAATTGGTCATATTTTATATAGGGATAAGAAGAATGCCATGAAGACACCATGGAAATTCCACATTAGAGCCACGTGGTTATAGTATGCCAAATTAGAGGTTATACAGACCTATGAATGCATAGGAGAGCCTAAATTATCATCTATCTATACATAATTTGATCTAGGGCCCACTAGTTAGTAGTATAATATTCCATGGCAACTCATAGGAGTTTTTCCTGAGGGAACATGGAATTCTATTTTGACCTTGAATATAGAGAAGGGGATTACTCTAGGCCAAGAATATTAAAGGATCATGAAGATCTTGAAGTAACACAGGGGTCCCAAAGTTTAAGAGACTTAGGAATATTCCTCCTATATCTAAATATTATCCATTTTGAAAGTGGGATAATTTATTTTTAAAAGCATGTGTTGTTTGTAAAATACACTACCTATAGATCAGTCAATTGGGAAAGTCTAGTGTAGTTCTAGATCATTTGTGAAAAGGACAATTGTCCCTATACCTGTACTTTTTTTATTAGCTAGGGCTAACTAAAATTCTTCCTTAAATCTTATAAAATGAGTATTGTCAATTGTAAATAAGGGGGGAGTTTTTGATCCAAAACTTGTATAAACATTTGAGCAAATACTACAAGCAAGAATATTTTCAAAGATTCTCCCTAGTCTTTTCTACCTGTTATTATTATGGTTTCTCTCTCACTTTCCTGTTTTTATTTCGAGATTTTAATGGTTCTTGTGAATTTTTGGCATGGACCTTTTAATTTTAGAGTTGTCAATTTATGCCAAAGCTAGTTTGACTAAAAATTTTTAAGTTCATTTTATTTCTTTTACTCTTCTTGCATTTGGGCTAATGTTGTTTTCCTATAGAGGTAGATCTTTGAAGTGAACTTCGCTCATATTTGCATTATTTTTTCACTCCTTAGATGTTTTCTTTATGTGTAGTAAGATTTGAGCTCATGATATTTAGTATTATACATTATTTAAGTGTATGCTTTGAAGACATTTGAATTTTGTCTTGATGTTTGGGATAAAGATCAACAACATCGCTTTTCTGCCTTAACCCTCCTTTTAATTATTTTTGAATAGATAACTCTAGTTTAAATTTAATTGTAAATACCTATAATAGATTAGTCTTTAGGTTAGTTCTCGATCATAATTCACTATTCATATCATAGATATCTCATATTTTGCATAGATCATAATTTGGGCACAGTGCTTTCTAACCACCAAATTTTATAAATATTATGAAATAGTACACTTGCTTTGCCTCTATTTCATCAATAGATAATAAGATTATCATAACCTACAACTCATGCATTTGATTCTTATAATTCTAAAATGAGAAGTGTTCTTGAAGACTCTAGGCAACTGTGATACATATTCAGGCATCAACATGCAAAGCTTCACTAGCACTAGAAGGAGGGAAAATTATCATTTAAAAAAGGTTGAAAGGAAATTATATAGGGTAAATGTCCTTGACAATACTTATGAAGGGTTGCACAAATCCTGAAGGTTATGCTTTGGAAATATTATTTCAAGGAAAATGTTGTGAAAAGATAAGTTCAAAAAGGAAATATGAAAATCATAAGTCCTAAAAGTTATAAACATAACAAAAGGACCTTGCATTTGGCTCAAATTGTTGGAATAATATTATGATGAAGGGGTCTTAGGACATAAAAGGGTCCAAACATGATTTTTAGACTAAGTTTTGGTCATGTTGAAAAAAATGATTAAGCCTTGGGATAAAAATAAACCAAGCCCATAGAGTTATTTAAAATGTTCTCATGTAAAAAGTTCCCACCATATTAAAATCAATTACTTAGATTAAACTTAGACTAAAGGTTTAATTATTCAACTTGGTTTCCAACATAGCAAAGGCTAGTAAAGATTCAAGTTAACATTAAAATAATGAAACCCAATCATTGTTCATTCTATGTAGACCTTATTGGACTTGCATCTAGAAAATAGAAAGATCCATAGTTAGAAATTATAGATAGGGGAAAACCAAAATTATGCACAAATATGTTAACCATACCAGATGTGGATAACCTTCATATAAAAAAAATCTGTTCAAACATGCTATTGATATTTTGATCAAGTGATTTTTTTATTTCAAGGCACAAATTTACACAATTTGACACATACGTCCCTATTTTTCAAAAATGGGGGTATGTTGACCTAAACACTACCCAAGATATCTTGCATCTCAACCATGTAAAATAGAACCAACATCAATAATAGTTAGTTTAAGTGCTATCAAAACATGGTAACATAGTTATAATCAAGTCTCTACAATAGGACACAAGTTCAATTCATGACACCTTAGAGCTTCACTCATTGAAATTAAGATTAACTACTACTAATATGGGTTTCAATTCTATATAAATTCATTATGTTATTTTAAATTAGCATAATTGAGGAGGATTTTACAAGCATAATTTTTGTTGAGATTATATTTGCTTTGTCTTATCCATCAGGACATATCGACATCCTTGTACATCTATTTAACCTTTATCACTGAAGACTGTAAGTCATTTCTTCTATAAAATAATTCCTTACTACTTTTTATTGTTTTCTTTTTTTGATTTTTTTTTGGTATAATAATTAATAGTTAATATGTATTGTTTTTTATAGGTATTTTATAATGTTACTTCTATAGGTACACTTTTAGAGTCTCATTGGCTATATAATCTCATTATATTATATATCTAATACCTCTAAAGCATTAATTTCACATGTATGGTCTTAATTTAATTTATAATATGTTTATAAATACACATTTAAAATAGTAAATTTAAGATAAATTGGTAAATGAATAATCCCAAGTAATCAATAAAATTATATGTAGACGTTGTTTAAAAACCTAATGAAATCAAAAGAGAATCTATAATTTACTAATACATTTTATAATAAATCCAACATTCATTGTATCATTTAAGATGATTGTAGCAAAAACACTTTATTTCACTAAACAGAATGGAAGAATTACATAATATTTCATCTTGTGATGGATATTGTGTACCATTAAATGATCATATAAGTATTCATTACATAAAAACCATAATAACCATGAGATTAAATCTCAATACAAATCATTTTATTTATCCACTTTAGGATTAGCCTCCCTTTTAGGGTTTTGAATAGAAGATCAATTCCCTAGGGATCATCATGAATATTTAAAACATCAACAAAGCTTTTCAAAACCCTATACTTGATAAATAAATTTGTGAAATCAAATTCTTCCTTTATATTATTTAACAAATTAATGGAGTATAAAATTTTTAAAAAAAAATTATGGAATTTATGGTTCTTGGAGGTGCTTGTGTTGACATGAGGTTTCTAAGTTCCATCTATTTTTCCCTAAAAAAAAAGGTTATGTTGTCAAATTATGACTATTATTAAGATATATGAATGAGTAAAGATACTTATTTAAACCATAAATTTTACATTTATCAATTTGGAATCAAAATAGTAGTTAAGAATGATTTTGATTTTTAACATTTGATTAAATGCTTAATAAAATGGATATGGGTACATATAGTTCAATAATGTGAAATTGTGACAACAAATGACTAGATATCCATTATTGATATCATTATTAGGAAACTTTCTCAAAACATTCAAGAGAATACTTCCAAATAAGAGCTTACACCATCATCTCATATTGAAAACTCTTGATGATAACTATGAATTTCTTAAAGTACCATCTAATTATATTTATCTTACACATTTGTATGTGGCATCCTCAGTGAAACATTGATGTTCAATGTATGGATGTCAAGTGACATATCTCTCTAAGAGGAAATATATGGATCTCCTCTAGTAGGTATTATCCTCCTTCATATGTCTCCTAGGTCCTAATGTGACCTATGTGCATACAAGAAATACCTTTCTTATAGCATATGATTTGGAAGGTCACAATTCCTAGCCAAACCCAAGTGTCCATGGATGAAAAATGTAGGATTATCTATATTGTTATCTCAATTCCACATCCCTCATATATAAATATTGATAAATTTGTGCATGTAATTCCCTTAGGAATGTATTATCCTCCTCATATATATCTCTTTCATAACCTAAGGAATTGTATATATACTATCCTCAATGATAATGGTCTAATGAAAGGATACATGGTCAATACATTCTTCAACTGAAATACATACACAAAACATGAGACTAGAACTAGAACTTAGAGTATTTGATATTTATTGAGGAAGTGCAAAGATCATACATACAGAAACTCAATCACTCTCCTTATGACAATAACATAAGAGAGGAATAATAGACATAATTCTCCTTAATTAAACACTTCTATATAATCTTCTAAGCTTCTTCCTAAATCACTTATACCCACTTAGAACATGTCTTCCAAATTTAGTTTTCCTACTCTAAAACCTTTACATGCCTTTTTCGCCTATTGGATTGACACTTGAAAACCCCATTAAACATGAAATTTATTAAAATGGGTACTCAAGAATTTACAGGTCATTATAGAGAGTGTGTCATTGATGTTGGATAAACCATATATTATTAGCTAATGATATTTAGATAACCACCATAGAAGTTGTGTAACATGAGATTTACACAAACTTAAATTAACCAATACTTTAATCATTAGATGTAGAACTCTTTTTCTCACTCATTATATCTCATTTTCTATTTTCCAATAGATAAACAATGTTTTTAAATTTATGTATGACATATTAAATTTTAAAGTTAACCCATAAGCATGCACATAATGAATATCTCTCTTTAAGTGATGTAATACCACTTGATTTTGAATATGATCCTACATCAAACATATAGGGTCAACCTTTGTGATATTGGTGATAATTGTATTGGGATAGATGTTATAACTATCATTTTTAAATTGGTGGTATAACCACAACACACTATTACACCACATGAGGCATTTCCATGTATTTGAGTCACTCATTAAACCATAAAATTATGTTCCTCAAAATACTCTCTACATTATCTATATCCTTACCTTTACTAACATTCGACATAACATCAATGTCCAACATTATCACCTCCTTATAATTTTCTACAACACACACCTAAATGGATAAAAAAAATTATTATCTTATTTTATTCTTATCTATAATAAACAACCATTCATTCTCCCTTTCCTTTATCTTAATTAAGAAAGGGATTTCTATATCCTTCTTCATGAATACATAGATGCATAAATTCATAAAACACATTTTTTATGCTAATTTTTATCTTAACTTATTTGGAGTATACTTAAATTATATATCTCCTAATCCTTATTAACACTAGTATTGTTATACCTTAAATAATAAAACATCTTTTTATCTAATATCCATGCCCTCGCAAAAAAAAAAAAAAACATGACATGCATCCACATATCCACTTAAAAAACTTATCTTTCATTAATATCTTTCCACTTTCATAACCAATATATTAAATATGGGATTTGGTGAGGTTTACAGACAAAATTTATCTTTCAAACCATCTCAATAGGCAATACATTATCTCAATTTCCACTATCAATCCCAACATTACAATAATTATTGTTGCATCCTTAATGTATAGCATGTATTGGATATGTCTTATAGACTTTTGGTTATAATAGCCTTTAATTTAGGTCACATGATAATATATATAGTTTCATATTGGTAGCATGGTTGGAATAGGGTTTATGTATAACATAATTAGCATATATCTAAGAGGTAGTGGTTATTATTTGATCATCATATTGTAAATTATTTTATTTTTATATGGTTTTGGAGATTTCCACTTCAAATTGGTGCATAATTTATTAATGTGTTGATCTTGTATTAATATCATAATGTGATATATTGATGTGATTCTATTTTATTGGTGAATTAATTTCATTACAATTTCTATTAGAGATTCACTTTTCGTAAACATGTGTGTAAAATCCTAATTTTGCATAATTGTTATATCTTACAAACCTTTTCATAAATTTTTAGAATTGTCATTAATGTTGGATAATAATTTAGGAAAAATCTATTAAACAAAATATAGTTTGGTAATTTAATTTAGAGAACTTGATATTTTGATTTTATTATTTTTCACAAATTTGATGTACATGTCACCAATTTAGGCATTTATTTATTTATTTATATTTTCATATAGATCAAAAAAATATAGTGGGGGTATATTATTTAAATTTTTAGTTTTGAAGGTCACCAAAGTATGAAACTATTTATTCAATGTTTTGTTAGAGTATAAAATCAAATTTTTCACTATCAAGCTTGAGCATGACAATGGAGAAAACTAGAGTTTTGGTAATTAATTAATCTACACCAAGGAAGAAACATAACATAGAGGAAATTGATTCAAAGTTTAGATAAGTTCAAAATTCTAATATGACTTTTTCCTAAATGAATGAGAAAGGACATGATATGGATAGCAATATGCACAACCTAGATTTGGCATTGGATATTATGAACAAAGAAATAAAATGAGTAATGGATTATATGTGAGACATAGTGAAAGGAGATGTGTAAAATATGTGTAATGACATGAAAGGCTTATTCCCATCTTTTGTGACTTCTACCTAAAGGTGGATCTAAAAAAATCTTGTCCAAATAATGTTTAACCTCATTCTATGTATAGTAATCATTCCACAACTCAAAACCCAATACCAAAGGTGGAATGTTTGTTGTTCGATGGAAAGCAACAACTTAACTAGGTAAAAAAATATATATTATTTTAAATCTACATTAGTTCCCAAGTGGGTATAATTTTATGATGACATCCTTAAATCTAGAGCCTCAACAATTAATTTGGTATCAATGCCCATGTTTTTATAAAAAGGATAAGTAATTTGGGTCCAATGGGTAAGGTTTAACAGAGGAGATGAACATATACTATATCATTAATGTGATAGAGAATTAATTGAGATGATTAGAAAAGTATTATAAAATAGGATTGATGGATGATTATATTCATTAATGCTAGAACCTATCTTTCCATGTCGAGATTATTATAGATGATAAATTGAATGACCTTCTACTCTGAAATATAAAGGGCCACATTCAACATGTAGTAAACATTAGAATACAATATTTAAAAAAAAATGTGTAAAAGTTATATATTTAAACTTTCAATCAACATCCATTATCCATAATCATAATAAATATCTATGCACCATAAAAAAACCTTCATTTATTTAAATAAGGAAATCACATAGGTCATAGGAGATACATTCATTAATAAATTATTCATAAAAAATATTTTTTCATACTACACCTCCTCTGACGCATGTGATTTTTCCTATTTAAGGAAGTGAATATTTTATTCACACATAGCTCTTTCTCCTGATGATGCATCATGTTCATACTGTTCTAAAATGTTGAGATAAAAAAATTTACATATTATTTACAAAATCCTACAATCTAATATTTATTGGCAATGAATGAATGAAATATCTGATGAGTTAACACGTTTATTACACTTAATGTTTCTCAATATATTAACATGGCTTGCAAGGTAGAGGTAATATTATTATCCAACAAGAGGAAGACATTCAATAACATTATAATTTTCTTAACCCTAACACAATGAAAATTGAATTATAAATCAATAAATGGTTATGTTTTATTTTTTTTAAATATAGTCAAGGATCTAAATGTGCTTATAAGACATTGTTTTAATTTGAGGGTCTTAATGAAGAAGACGAGGATGAGTAAGGTGCATTAAAAGTATTTGAGGGTTGTGATTTGTTTAAAAAAAATAAGGTGACAATATTAATTGAATTAGGATGTACTCATAACTTTATAAAAAATAATGTGGACATTTTATTGAACTATTTTTTAATCTAGATACCAAATATCACATCATTATTATAAATACGGGTATAGTTAGTTTTTCACTTAAAATCAATTATATCAAACTTTTAATGGGAGACTACCTACTAAATTTTACTATGTTTTACAATATCATGGGTGGATTAAACATTATGGTGTGACTCCAATGGCTCACTACCTTGCGAACTATTGAGATCAAATTACAACAATTATTTATGCTCTTTCATTCATAGGTACATTTTTTTGAATTGCACGGGTTGTATAGAAAGTATCGATAATTATATAGAAATCATTATATGTATATGATGATTAATAAGGGTACATATGGTTTTGTTCCACAACATTTTTCACTAGAGGCTCAATAATAAAATGTGTCTACATTACTAAATTTATAATAAATTATAAATGAAAACTCCTTTTTTTGGGGATGTGCCTAAATGATTGCCTTATAAAAGATAACACGATCATTCAATTTAAATAATAATTGGGTGTTAACCATAAAACATGAATCCTTAAAGGTACCCATATGTGAAAAATAGTTAGATAAGTTGGTAGAAGATTTGTTGAAAACATGTATTAATCATAATAGTTAATGTGGTTATTCATCTTAAATGGTGATGGTGCATAATAAATATGACACTTGAAGTAGGTGACCATAATATATAGAAAATAAAAATTACACCATGAAATATATGTTACTCTTCCACTAACTAATGATTTTATACATGAGGTACATGGTACTATGTATTTCTAGAAACTATATCTTCTTTTAGTGCATCATCAAATTATAATTAGATATGATCATATTCATAATAAAATAATTAGGACACACAAGGTCCACTATGAATTTTTTGTAGTTATCCAAAAAAAATAATCATATTCATTTCATAGTTTGATACATTCCATCTCTAGTCCATTTATACTAAATTCTATTTTGGTGTTATTTTATGCTATCTTATTCTATAACAAAACATAAGAGGAACACCTACATCATTTGAGTCATTTTTTTAAAACTCTTTAATAACCTTGTATTAATTTCAAGCCTTCTAATTTCACTTTGATAGTCAATGAAGTGGAATAATTGGGTCACATTATACCTCATTAAGGCATAAAATTAGTCACCCACAATATGAAGGCCATTGTATAATATAAATTACCTCGAACCCTCAGGAATATATGATCCTTCTTATGAATTAATCATTAATATCACATATTTGTAATGAATTATGGAGACATAAAATAACCCTAAATTTTTTAATTAAGGACACTTTCCATTGGAAAGAGGAAACCATCATGGAAATTGATAGTTAAAGGAGGCCATGTGCACTGATCTAGTTCTAGATACACCTTATTTTCAAACAAAAATCCTTTATTAATTAATTATGTTCCTTAAGTTATGGAATGGATACATTAATCATTAAATATATATTCCCCATTAAAATTAAATTTGAAGTGCATTTATGAGAAGGAAATGATGGTTTTCCTTCATGAAATCAAACAATGGATATCATAAATATTGGGAAGACACTTCGTTTTGAATGCATATTACGATAGTCTTAAATACTTCTTAGATCATTATTTATCATTCAAATAAAAAAAATGTATATCATAAATATATTGGGTTATGAATTTTAGATCATTTAGAATTAATTCAAGGAGAATTTAGTGTCTAATTTGATATTTGGGAGGAATGAATCCATATAGGTTTTTTTTTTTTGTGACATGTTCATATTATAGGTAAATTAGGTAGATAAATAACAATTGAAATGGAATAATTATAGAGAAATAAAAAATTTCATTCTAAATGTCCAACAAAATCTAAGGGTTTCATAATTTTTTTATAGAAATGGAATGATTTATAGTAAAATAATAAGTTGTCCCTATGCAAGAAATCAACCCTTAAAAATAAGATTATTTTAATATTTTAATTCTTCTCTAGTGATTGGGCGTTATGTCTTCATGAAGACTAATCATAGAAACATGTAGGATTTATATTAGTAAGGGACAAAAATTAAAGTCTAAAAATATGTGGCAAAATACATAGTGTTTAAAAAAATAAGTGCAGGATAATTTAAACCTTCGATCTTATGAAATATTTATATATTATAGTCTAGAAGTGTATAGAGGCTTCAATATATTTCATCACATGATTTCATAAATATAAATGGAAAAGATAAATCATTTTCAACATGTATAGACTCAACAAATATTCACATTTTCCCCCTTATAACATCCATTCTTAGAACTTAAATTAGTAATAGATTTTATGGTTAAGTTAATAAGATACATGTGACACCAAATATGATAGTAAGTGATTTTGATCCTATATTTACTATAATTTTAGGATTCATTTATTCACGTGATCAGGGACTTAGTTACCTTATAACTCTAGATATTATAACCTTCTAATAGGGAAAATATGCTGGTAAAAACAATTTTGGAAGTTTTTTTATAGATTAAACCCATATAAAACATGTGGATGTGAGATAATGGTGTGAAAATGCCACATGTGTATGTCCAAGTCATGTAAGGTTCAAGTGATTCAAAACTGACATTTTAAATTCTTTAATACCATATTTAAGTTACTAGAAATTCCCACCTTTTATTATAGTATTGAAATGAAATACAATGCTAGAGTAAAGTAATAGAAACAATTTAATTGAATGTGTATAACATACATTGTATTTGGAATAATGCTCAAAGTGTGAAACTTACTCCAATAAATTCATTAATGAACATGCATCAATCAATTTCCATATGTAAAATTACATCTACACTAAAAATGAAAACTTGTAAACTTAAAAAAAATGAAAAGAGACTCTTTTATATGGGTGAATCATATTTCCCCATGTGAATTTTCTATACAAGATGATTCTTCTTGGAACGTTAGATAAATATGCTTCTAGCTAAAAAATTTGGATAATTGGAATTCCTAATAAATAAATTTGATAACTATGGTGATCATGACCCAATGGAAAAGTGAACTATGACAAGGGTAATTGGTTTGTAAAATAAATTCCTCAACCCTTGGGAGTATTTCTAGGTTGTTGATTACTCATGTAATTCATCTTAAACATTAATATGAAAGGTAGATACTATGATAGGTTCATGAATCAATTATTGTGGATCAAATTATAGATTTAATATGTAGGCTTCAATATCGTCAATGAATTACACTTAAATATATAAATATAATTATACGTATGCATTAATTATTTTTAATGACCCATAATCTGATCCAATTGGTTCCAATAGGAAATATATTATTATACATCTATATCTCACTTTTCCCCAAATATTAAATATATTAAATCTTTAAGTTGTGTTCTTGTAAAATGTGTGCATTTGAATTGCATATGTCCCCAAAATATGTTCAAATATGTAACCATATATCTCATGATCTAAAGTAAACTTATTTCATGACTCAATATTTAAACCATGTAACTTTTCACAAAATCTTATTTTTTTAATAAATTGAGGTTTAAAAGTCTATGGTAAGCTCATTATTATGTCCTTTTGAGGTGAGTAATGTACCCTATAAATTTTAAAAGATGTAAATATTTATAATCATCAATTAAGATGTTGAGAATATGTGATCATAGTAACAAATGTGCATCAAAGTATACATGTGACATTTAGTGTAAGACATAAAGGTGTCTTTTCAAGATAGATATAATAATTATGTATCTATTAGTAACCATTACTGTTATAATAAATAAATAAAAAATAAACATGAATGGTGCATGTTATGGATCATGGAATCACACATAAATATCTATGTACATGATATTGTTCACAATACTATAAACTTATAAAGCGTAGAAAAAAATAGTAGATTTATACATATAAGTATACAATATCATTTTAATGATGCACACAATATATTTCTTGCAATAAAAATCAATGTCATATAAGGAAAGGACCACACAAAATAGATAATCAAATGCTACAGAAGGCAATATGAATAATCAATTTACAATTAAATTTCACACAAAAAGTCAAAGGTCACAGCTTAAAAAAGTGACAAAGGATGTTAATTTCCCAAAGAAATAATAATATGATGGAAAATCAATCAAGAAAAATAAATAAAATAAGGAAAAGTATCAAATAGAGATCCATATAATTATACACTCAATCGATTGAAATAAACAACAAAATATAAGGGTGCAAAAAAGAGTCATATACTGATAAACACAATCAAATAAAAACAATAATCAAATGTGAATGCGAAAGGAAAGATGCACACAATGATAAAATCAATCAAAAAAATTCATATACAAAATAAAGAAATAAACAAACATAATAAATTATTATCCTATAGTACATAAACAAAAAAATCAAGAATAAATCAAGTGAAACTATTCTATACTATAAATCTATGTCATTGCCATCACATAGATAAGTAACATATCCATGAAATTTTAAATTGTAAATAATATAAACAAGATCAATACATTTGTAATAAATTAATCTAGCTCAACATCAAAAATGGAAAATATAACAATAGATATAACCTCTTATAATTTAATTTATGGAATGAGATACTTCAAACAATGACATGGCCATAGGGTTTTAGGATGCCTTATATTTATGCATCCATATATCATGTGAATTCAACATTTCATTTATATCATTCATTTATACCACGAAATTCATGTGCATATGAAAATATATATGTACTTTATCAAGAATATGATAAATAACAAAAATTAAATAATGTAAAAAAGAAAACATATCGCTTGTAGGTCCTTATTTTAGATATTTTGTATTATTTTATTTTATTGATATTTATCAAAGATTTTATACAAAATGTATACAAACAATGGAAACAAAGTGTCAAGGTTATTAAATAAAAGGTGACTATTCAAAAAATCCATAACATATTATAATGTATAATGTGAATCAAATGTAGTAGCATGTCAATGTTGATAAAGTGCATGAAGGCTATATGTCCCCACTTTTAATGTGAATTGTAATATTTTAGCTCCAAATAGTAAACGAAGGGGGAGGGTGGTGATGATGAATTATTGTATATGTCCATATAATATGTATACATAATTTTTTGTAATTATGTAAGCTCAATGGATGCCATAACACATATATGTAGTCATTATGTAGGAAATAATATAATGCAACTTCTATCAATGATGCATCAGGGCAATGAATAATTATTGTATATGCTCAGAACATATGTATACGTATTTTTTTATAATTGTGTGAGCTCAATAGATGCCATAATATGCATAGGTATTTACTATGCAGGAAATAGAAAGTATAAGTATACAAAGGATGTGAAATATAATGATATTCTTAACAATCAAGCATTATCATAATATAGTTGTCATGTATGTTTGAATCATTATAAACAAAGAAAAGTAAAAGTCTAAGTTAAAATTTTTTAAAAAAATTCTAAATAAATAATCCTTGTAAGCTAATATGAATATATGTATGTCAAAAATATCAAAGCATTGTAAATAAACATTCAAAACATAGATCAAGAAACTGTGTACAATGGACTATTTAATGGTAAACTAAAATAACTAATGTATAGCCCTTGTATCATATGATATAAATGTCTCTTACCATGAATGAAAACCATCAAATTTATCCAATATATTTATGTCAATTTTTATATTAAGATGTCATATTATTTATAATATCTTTACTCATTATCATAGTCAAATTTTCATTGTGTAGTTATATAAACTGTTTGTATTTGCTATGAAATTATGCTCAATTCATGATTAAATGTACTAGTATAATTAAAATTAGTAATTTTATAATCAATGATATCATGAATATTATGTTGTAGTGATTAAAAATTATTCTTTATCATCACCTAGTATGAAACATTTCTGAAATTATAGTTTATTATTTATTGATATGGTTATTACACAAAATTTATATGATGGTTGGTTATATGATCATACCAAGTATTAGATAAGATACATGATTTTTGGTTTATTACATCATTATTATAAAATTAATTTGGTACATTATTATGTTCAGTTGGTTATTTTAATTTATTTTTGTTTAATTATGCTCACTAAATATTGTTGGATGTATACTAGTGATGTATTCTTTGATGTTTGTACAATTGCCCATGAGCTAGGATTGGAGGATGTGATATGTCTGGTAGGTTGGTGTATGTGTAAATTGGTTATAATTATAAAATAAGAAATAAAAACATGAGTTTGAATGTGAATTATTTTTGAGTTGTTTGACTACTATTTTTTGTTATTATTTTAGTTCATTGTCTAATGGTTTGCCTCTTATGGGCAATTGGTTTTGTTTCAACAAATCCATGCTGATAGTTATGAACTTGATTTAATATCACATGATTGATACAAAGACATCCAGATACTATTCAAAATGTATGTTTTCAATTCATCTTGTCACTTATCTTCTTATAAGTCTTTGTTATTTTCTCTATTGCTAAGGAAAATATAATTTTGGGTATGATACTCTTATGCTTATTGTTACATATTGATGTCATTATATGATTTTTTTAATAATTAGTTGCTTGGACATTAGTCTTATGAATTACATTATTGATCATTTTGGTTATCGATAGATTTGGAATTAACTCATATAAGGCATTACAATGATGTTATGGGTTGAAATAGGGTTGTGTGAATATTTGGTTTTCATTGTTAGGATATTTATTATTATTATTGTTAATGTTGTTGTGATTTGGATAAATTTGTGAACATGGCAAGTAGGGAATAAAACCAAACTATCACCATAGAAATTGTATAAGCTTATCCACCATTGCTTCTAATTTAGAGCTTGAATGGTTTGACATGAAAGATTATGGCATAGAAAGTGATTGATATTCTACCATTTTCCACTGGAATGATGAACATGTGGGGGAACATTATGCTACTACCACCATTATCTTTCTCCATGACCTTAGTTATTTTGGTGCAAAGTGACAGTTATGCATAAGGATTATAAAACTCATCTTTTCAAAATAGAGACATAACTTATGCAAAAGAAAACATGATGAAAAGGAAGCAGACAAAAAGAGGTCTCTCTATTATGTAAATATGAGATAAAATAAAATAAATACATTGTCTATGCTTCTAAAAAAAATTAAGTTATGCACTTGGTTTTTTTGAATATTTTATTGATCCATTAGGATTAGTGTTTAATTCATATGATAATGAAATTTGATCTTTTTTCATTTAATTTTGCATTCCTTCTAGATCAATACAACTGGTTAAATTATTGGTTCACATTCAAGACTATTTTTGAGTCTTTTATTTTTCTTGGATTTTGGTTTCCTAAGTAATTTCATTCAAAAACAAATGCATATGTGTTTATGACTATAATTTGGGTTATGTAACCATATAAAATATTGTACTAGGCATTAATATGTATTTTTTTGGTCATTGCCTATTATGTAATTTACCTTGGAGTCTTTTCTTATTGGTTTCTAGGGACTCAAAAGCTAGCCACTATCCTATGAGCCAAACTCCATTATCATGTTGTTCATTTGGGGTGGTTAGGGACACCTATTTAGGGCTCATTGGAATGATTTTTATGGATTAATAACACTCTAAAAATTTGCATTCCATTTCTAATGTGTTTCAAGACATTTTTTAGGTTTGAAATGGTGTTAGAATGATTCATTGGAATCTATTTCGATTCATGCTTCATTATGCTAAATTTTGTTACTACTCTTATCATTTATATTGTAACAAAATTTGATACATTTATGTCATAGTTTTAATGATTCCATATACATATAGAAACATTACATAGGTAGAGATTTACACAATAACTGGTGTATAAGTTTATTATTATCGTAAATGCATTTTAATTCTTTTCATTTTAATTGAACCTCAGTTAAGATCTAAAGCTTTATATTTACATTGTCTGTATGTCTGGGTTATAATTTTTATATCTTGTCTAAAATTTAAGGTCATTTTTTTTTGTCCATTCATGTTTAGCATAGGCACATCTTCATGACAAATACAAACTTTGGTTATGAATATCTATTTCATTAAAGTGAATGTATAAAGGGATACATATTCTAAGTGGGTACGAGTTTAGAACCATGCTATGATGTATTGATTAATATTAAGCTTATGCTTTGAAATAATCTATTTTGGTAGAATGGTTGTATTGTCTTAATTGATTAACATATCTGAGAGGATATTTAATTTGGTGTGGAATCGTGTTAGTGACATGTCCTTACTATTGATTGAATAAAATGATATGACAATATTCCAGAAAGTCATATTTATATATTCTTATGTAATACTATATTATTTGTAAAGATGGTAATATATTCAATATAGATAATGCTTTATTAAATCATTATTAGATTTAAATATAATAGTTCTCAGAAATACCAATCATTGTGATTTTATTATGCTTTGTAACAATCATAAATTTTTATGCTTAAATTATGCAATGGGTTTATGGAATAAATTGTCAAGTGTAATTATTAAATATGATATAATTTGGTATTGTGTTTAGTGGAGCAAGTCAAGAAAAATATTAAGTCATGATGAATGCATTCCATATGTATTTTAATTCTTGTTGGTTGTGTATAAGTTATTAATTGAATATGTATCTCCTAATTTTTTTAATGTTCTGATTCTCAATGATGCAAAAAGAAATACCAGTGCTGGTTATAAATTAATATTATATGTTGGATTTATAACCTTTCATATTTATTATTTATTTGAATTTTCTATTAAGCCTGAGTCAAATGGTAGAATGAGTTATTACCATTACATCCATCCACATTAGTAAATTACTTATGGGATATGTAGGGAACTCCAAGGGAAATTAATTCATAATAAGAAGTTGTCCTTTATGAAAACTTTTGGGTTGCACTAATATTTATTTGGTAATTATTGAGTTCCATTTCATTTTATTGTAATATTCTCTTGACCACCTCTGAGATGTAATGGGATGAATTATAATGGTGTTTTTCATGTCAAAGGTTTTCGGGACAATATTGCAATAAAATGAAATGGAATTAAATAATTACCAAATAAATATTAGTGAAACCCAAAAAATTTCACAATAAGATAACTTATTATTATGAATTAATTTCCCTTAGAATTCATTACTTATCTCATTAGCAATTTACTAATGTGCATGTATGTAATGGTAATAAATCATTATATTATTTCATTTATTTGGTAATTATTCAGTTCCATTTTTTTAAATTACAATATTGTCTCAACAACCTATGAGATTTAATGGGATGAATTATAATGGTGTTTTTCATGTCAAAGGTTAAATATACCTATTGGTTATGAATTCATCTTTTGATTGGAGTGATATTCTCATCACTATTTAGGGACAATAGAACATGAGCATACTTATTTAATGTAATTATTAATATTTGAATATGATGTTATTAAATGTATAATATTATATGAAACTTATTTTAATATATATTATTATATGTCCAAAAAGTAGTGGGATTCATGATCTTAGAAATAGAGCCTAAGTGATATGGCATATGGTGTTTCAGGAGAAAGAGTCCTTGTTATGTTTTTTTTAAAATTAAATGTGAAACGAAATGTTTACCATCAATATTTGGATGGTAACTAGAGGCACAACCTTGGTGGTACCATAATGGGATTTATCCTATTTAGAGGTATTAAAAGGTTTGTTATTTAGATATTTATTTTTAATGTTTCTATTGTAAATGAACTTCAATATAGTGGGCATGCAAAAGATGAAATGACCATAGTATTGAATGTTTTAGACTATGTTGGGTAGTATTGTGAAGAATGTTATTATTTTTATGTGAAATACATTGGTAAGCAAATGCAAATTTTATTAGTAAATTATACCATTTTAGGTAATGATAATATGATTCTTGTGTAAATGATAAATAATATTAATCACAAGTTATGTTCTATTAGGAAATGAATTCTTGTTTCATTTAATCATAAGTTTTGGAATTAAGATGTTTAAGTGTATTTAGATTATTTTAAATATCAAGGTTTGATTTTTAATCCTACCATTGTTAACTTGGAATCCTTGGGGATATTATTTTGAAATAGAATTGGTTGTACATTTCATTTACACATGGTATAGACTCTTTATGTTTGATTCTTATTTAGTCTATATTATGAGAAAGGCAACTCACATGAATGTGTTTACATCAAAATTTATAAAAGTATAACATTACACTGATACATAGTAATCTCAATAAAAAAGAGTGCTAAATCCTTTTTTTATAAGCTCTACTCAAGAAGTCCTATTCTTAAAGGATTTATATTATGCAAACCATTTCCCAATCTTAATTAAGGATAAGTCTTCCATGTTCTGCAATTGTCTAAACAATATTTTGTTTTAAGAAAAGAATAAAAGATTGGGTTTACTACATTGGTATCAAAACACCAAGTTAAAACTCTAGGTTAACTATTGAACTTATTAACTCACTAGGATATTCAAAACTAATTCAAGGGGTAGAGATAGAACACGATATAGAGGTTGTAGTGTTCATAATAAGGATAATATAGTTAATCTTCCTCCCAAGAATAATTTGGGTAGTAATAATTAAGATCTTAATGTTAACCTAATTGGTCGTAACATTTATAAAAAAGTATTAAGTGTAATTATAATAGCCTTAAATTATATTTGAGATAAACTTTACACCTAAGATAATAGGTTCAAAAATCCTAAGGATGTACCTCAAGAAAATATGCATGGGGAAGAAAATAATCAAGTGGAATATTTTATACATTAGGAATGACCTTTGGTATTAGTTGATCCAAATATTAAATAAATTATGAATCTTAATCCATCAACCTATTTAGGATAATAAATTGGTGATATAGTTGATGCATGGTTGGTCCTCCCATATAAATATTTAAATCCACATAATATGCCTTCTAATATGAATGTAATTATTGGAATCTTATCAATTGGTAGGTATTTCAACCTCATAATGGAATCATCTCTATGATTTATAAGGTTACTAGCCCATGAATCTATCTTGGGAGAAATTTGAAAGGAATTGCTGCAAGAGGTAATTGAGTGCCAATTTCAAGGAACATAAAATTACTAATTTTGAGTTATTAAAATAAGAGAACATATGATGGTCACTAAGTATTGGAATAATTTTATAAATTTACTATGTCATGTGAACTACATGCATGGTGAAGAAACAATGGGGAATAAATTAAAACCGGGTCAAATATAAGTATTGATGTATGATGTGAATATGAAAAATTCTATAACATTAATGGTTTTCATTAAATATATCCATAGGGTTGAAGATAAAGAAAAAACTTAACAAAATTCTATGGAAGATTTTAAAACTAATAGACTACAGAGTAGAGCTAATAATATTTCACCCTCACCAAAAAGTTTCAAGAAATTAAATCATAACTAGAGGTTTACTAGATTCACTATAAGTTCTGGCATATTCCAGAGGAAAATTAAGAGTTTTAAATCTCAAAACTCACCTAAATCTAGGTCAAATAATTAAATCTAACTTAAAGCAAATAATGTGGGGCCTAAAACATGGGATATTTTTATTTTGAATGAAATTGTTATGATTGTACAATGCTAGGAATGTGGTGATAATCATTATCTAAAGGAATGCCATAAATTCAAACTTGGATAATTAGTTAACCATCAAGTGTATACAGCTTCGGATAATCAAAATGTTTATTTTTAGGTAACTTTGATTGAAACTAGAGGTATATTATATAGTATTAACATTTCCATTTTAATTGATTCTTATGTTATAGATAGATTTGTTTCAGGTATAATATCAATTATATATAATTACAAACCTATTAGAGTCATAGAAGGAATGGATTTCCAATTCAAAATAGGTAAAATATATTGATATAGAGTGCTTAAAAAGGGTTGAGCTAGACATGGGTGATTT
>JARHVA010001825.1:1532500-1535000 GCA_037957365.1 Torreya grandis
TAATATTATTATTATTATTATTATTATTAATTAATTAACTAATTAATTAATTAAGTTAGAGGCATTTATGTGCCAAAACAAAAGTTTAGAATCTTCTAACATCCTAGTGGATTCCTTGCACATGTAGGGTTATTTTATATTCTACCTATTTATCTAACTTTTTTTTTGACTAATTACATATTGACACATAACATTAGGTATTACCTAGATGATTGTCTATGAGTTATATGATGATGACATGTGGAGTGTTGATATAGACATAGGTAAGCTTAAACAAGTTCAATTTGCTATTGTCTATGAGTTATATGATGATGACATGTGGAGTGTTGATATAGTCATAGGTAAGCTTAAACAAGTTCAATTTACTCATAACTCAACCAAAATAAAATTTCAAACACAAATTAATGAATAATTTACAATTCCTTTCAAAAATGATTTATTAAAAAAAAAACCTTGGATATATATATATATATATATATATATATATATATATATATATATATATATATATATATATATATATATATATATATATATATCTTTGATACTATATCACATAATCTGATCACAAAAATTGTTGTACCAATAAATATTTGTCACTTTATCTAGACATCTCAAGTTCTAAATAAATGTAGACTATGGAAGCCATAAATCTCAATCTTTTAGTTCTTTTATATGTTGATAAAATTATGTTAATGGTTATAAAAAATTAACACTTAGGAAATTAAAATAAATTATATCTGAAGTTTGAAATCTATGAAATCCTAATGATTACTACATGTACAAGTGAAATTCATAAATGGAAACAACATGTTCACCTCTTTACTTAGATTTGAACTCTCCAACTATAGGAGAATGACTAGAAATCTAAATAATAATTAAATATTATAAATGTAACTTTCAATAGTCCATAGTTAGCACTAGACACCTATGTTAATCGATACTTATTAATGCATTTTTTTTAATAGAATTACAACAATTTACTATCTCAAAGAGGAATTTTACTTTGTTTGATAGTCAAATATTCAACGACCATGAAATTAATGAGATCAATGTTTATCTTGTAAATTAATATATTAAAGAATGAAACAACTCTAATTTGGGTAAAAATTGATTATTAGGGTAGGTTGAAATATTGGCACCACATTATATGCACTCTCTCTATTTATTTGGTGTGCTTTGACCATGGATCTAAAAATCTTGTGAGGTTGATCTCCCATTTTGTAAAACATAAAAATTCATATTTATCCCAACAATGGAATTATTATTCTTTTTTTCCTACTTAAAAGGATGATATGGTGAAATATTTTTGGGCACATTATAGGATACAAAGAATCAACAACTACATGCAAGTTTCAAATGATAAATGTGGAAGTGACATGTACTAGAATATTCAAAAAAAAAAGCCATAGATGAGATGGCATCGGGAATATAAAGTCATTATCATAGTAATGGTGGATATGATGGGGTGAGGGAAATGAAATCAATTATTTTAAGATGTTAGCACTCCACTTATTAATAATAATAAAATATATTATATATTATAGTTAATATAATAATATATTTTATAAAATTAATGATATATTATAGAATGTTTTAAACATATCCAAGTGAAAAATTCAAAATAATAATCACACCTACCATCAAGAAGATGTCTATTAAATACTCTATCATGTACTGATTTAGTGGAGATCTACCAATTTATGGATAAACTATTAGTTAATCATAATCTATGTCTGAATTATTTACTAAGATCATATCACTTCAATCTCTCCCATGTATTTTTTAGGTTTTATGGCCATATATGATGTGTGATCTATAAATTTTCTTCATCTACCTCAATTATTGAACCTAAAAAAAACATATTGATATAAATTTGTATTAAACTCCATGTGGACAAAGTTTATTTTTTTAAGGCATTTATAGACTTATTGGGTGGGAGATATTTTATTGATGTTTCATCAATATTCACATCCATATAGAACTTACCATGCTTAATATTATATTTTAGTGCATTGTATATTTGATATTTATTCATAATAATGTTCTAAGTAGTTCCACATTGTTGTTTTATTCATACTTTGATAATCAAAAGATCTTAACTATGATGTGGTAAATAAATAGAAATAAAAAATTCCTTGACTTATTGTGGAAAAAAAAATGGTATGCTCTTTGTATTCATATTTCCCTCCTATTACATGGGTAAATTGAATAATTGGATCACTTCAATCTCTCTCATGGATTTTTGACGTTTGATGGCCATATACGATGTGTGATATATAAATTTTTCTTCATGTATCTCAATTACTAAATCTAAAAAAACATATTGATTTAAATTTGTATTAAATTCCATGTGGACAAAGTTCATTTTTTTAGGGCATTTATAGACTTATTGGGTCATAGATATTTTATTGATGTTTCAACAATCTTCACATCCCTATAGACCTTACCTATTTAATATTATATTTAAGTTCATTATATATTTGATATTTATTCATAG
>JARHVA010001825.1:1537500-1555000 GCA_037957365.1 Torreya grandis
AACACGCTAGATATATTTCTCATATATATAGTTTTAAAAAGATATATATTTTATATAATTTATAGTAAAAAGTATATAAATTATTTTTATTGAAAAGTGAAATGCATGTGTGTGTGTGAATTAAGATAACTTAAATAACATGCTAGATATTTTTCTCATATATATATTTTAAAAAGTTATATATTTTATATAATTTATGGGAAAAAGTATATAAATTATTTTTATTGAAAAGTGAAATGCATATATATATATATATATATATATATATATATATATATATATATACATATATATATATACATAACACATACACATACACATACACATACACATACACATACACATACATATACATACACATATATACACATACATACACATACACATACATATACATATACATACATATACATATACATATACATATATATATATATATATATATATATATATATACATATACATATATATACATATACATATACATACATATACATATATATACACACACACACACACACACACATATATGACTCAAATAAATAGGGGCAAGGTTATAATTATAGAATGATATAATCATAAGTTAAAAATTATATAACGATATAATGGTAGACTAATTTTTTACAAAAAAGAAAATAATAATATGATTAATATAAATATGATATTCCACTAATATTTACAAAAAATAATCTCTCAATTCTATATAAAATATTTTATTATTAATACTTAATATTATATATATAAAATATGAAATTGAATCAACAATTATAAATTTCAAATCGATTATAATGATTTATTTTACAAAATCCAACTATACCAAAAACAAATAATTTCATTCCATCCCTTCCAACATAATGTGCACCTTTAAATTCTAATTGATTATATATCAAACGCCTTTCGTATCATTTTAACTATTTAATTTCACTTGACATCTTATGGTCACGGATGGATCTCGTTGCAAGACTTCTTATCCATTTGATTGTGAAATAGAAATAAAGTGGACGTGGTTGGAAGAGAATTTTTCCTATGCCATGAAGATGAAGATAAGAGACGCTACACGTTATATGTAATTGAAGATGCTTTTTCGTATCTTGAATCCTAAGGGACCGTACAGCTGCATAACCGTATCCTTCTCAACACAAAAATATAATCCAAGGATCTTATCACGAATTGAAAGATAGATCACATGTTAAGAGGTGCAGAAACATAAAAATGGACTTAGTTGTAAAAGTTTATTATTTTAAGATGTGTATTTGTTAGTTATTACTTTTAAAAAGATCAGTTGTATATTTTGTATTGTTTTTGTCATGTATTTTTTTCTTTCTTTCATAATTATTTTTTCCCTTTCTTTGTTTAAATATTTATGGATGTTTTAGAATTATATAAAAATAATCCTCGGATTATGGTTCATTGTTTAAAAAATTATATTTATGTTAATATCATGGATTAAAGTATTTTGATTCCATTCAAAAATTATGACAGTGTACTTACAATTTACTCAAATAAAATATAAAATTAAAATATACTTTAATATATTTGAGAGTGATAATATGTATATCTTCTAATTGAATATAGTGCTCCAAGTAAATATAATTTTATAAAGAGTGGTATAGATGGTTGTCTCTATTTTATATAAGATTTTTATATCTCATTCTTTATGTTCCTATAACTATTTATTTTCAACATGTGGGAAGTAGTGATGGAAAAGGCATTAGGAAGTAAATATCAGTCCCAAGTACTTTTAGGAACGAAGTCACGGAAAGAAAAGCTTTGACCTATGTCGCTATATCACATATTAATTCATTACATGGACTTAGGATCCCACCTCTTTTCCCATACAACTAATTTTAGAGATTGGAAATGAGAAAAGGAGTAGAGAAATAAAACAATGAAGAACAAAGACTGTAGATCTTAGAAGGAAAAAATTAAACATGAGAGTTGATATAAAATAAAAAAGTTTTTAATGTAAATATAGCATTTATGTATCTTCATTTTTGAGTAATATTTTGTTACTCTCTATCCCTAATTTGAATAATGTATTAAACAAAATTATAATGATTATAAAAAATAAAAATAGTTGCACTGATATATTTCCATTTAAATATGTTGCCTTGCATAAATTACTTAATTATATATATTTTTTGAAGAGCAATAAATTAATAACTTTTAATTTATGCAACCATAAATACTGCTAGTTCAAATATTTTAGATATATGAGTTAAATTCCAAGATATCATATCAACTTTGAAGTACCTATATAATATACACATATCTAATATTTTATATATAATTTATCTCTTTCTAAATTAATTAATTAATTAATTAAAATATCTTAAATATATTATATTAAATTAATTAGTGTATCTATCTTAAATACATAACCTAGAAAAACCGAGATATCCACCTTTAAAATGATATATCTTTCAATTGTAAAGTGTAAATGGCTCATAGTGATACTGAGTATTATGATTATCTTATAGTCATATTATTTTTCAACCCTAAAAAGTGCAATTGCTCAATATATATTGTAAACCCACTCTACTAATTAAACTTTGACTAATATTACATGAAGGTTACATACTAAAGCACCGATTGGTATTCACATTTCAAACTACATGCCTATGGAAAAGTCCTGGTTCAAAACACAAGAAGGGACAAAAAACAAGCTCAAACTAAACATGACACTCAAAACCAAAAAATAATATTAAGCATAAGTAGAAGGACTTGAGGGAGGAGGTATAAGATCATCCTTGGGAGGAAAAGATGCCCAAACAAAAGGCTTTATAGAAGGTGGATCCAATTCCAGCCAGCTATCTAGTGGATCCATAATCATGTCAATAGCCTAGCCATCAGGCTGCATTTGAGTGTTCCTACATGAGCACCTATGTAAGAGGGAGTTATGTCAAATTTACCATGTGATGATGATGAACCCCACCCTCATGGATGTAAGTGAGGGGAGAAGTGGTCATGGCTAAATGAGTGACTTCTACACCTTTTGGAAGGTGGTCAAAGTAGTACCTATGATGGATCATCTTGTGGAACACAATTGATTGTGTAAAGAACACTCCTCTAGTGGTAAAACAACTCATAGAGGTATAAAATTTCCATCACAACCTTTTTTTTGGCTTGAATTTGTATACAAACTGAAGATATAATAGAAACCTTATCATTAAGTGTGAAATCATAAGAGCATATATCATTATTAAAAATAACATTATTTTAAGCCTTCCATTATTGGAAAAGATTCATGGATCTATAAAAATCCATATAAAATAAATTAAATTGGGATAAGTTTTTGAGTCCCCTCGAAGAGCAAGCCATTAGGAAAATGGCTGAGGGTGATAAGGCAAGAATAGGCTATGGTTCCATTTCTATGTAGACTGGGCTCATGGGTAGAACCAAAATAAGTATTTGAAATACTCAGGATGATGGCATGTAAGACACTTGGGTGGAGCGATGATCATGTGAGAGAGTTTATACCCAAGTAGGAGGCCATGGTAGACTAGGCACCATAGAGAAGTGGGAAAACTTAGGTTCTATCCTAGCATGACAAATTTTGACAAGTTTAGGAAGACAATTTATTAGGGAAGATTTAAGTCCCCAATACCTATTGACCTTACATATCATAGGATAAAAGTGGATCATGACTTGACATAGAAGGCATGGAGAATAATTATTGAAATAGGTTTTAAAATTCTAATGTTAGTCTTTCCACCAAGCTCGAGGTGAATATAAACCAAGATTATGAAGCATAATATTCAGGAAGTAGCTCTTAAATATAAATAAAAGAAGGTAAGTATTATTCAATTTAAATGTATCTTTAAAATTAATTCAAATAATCCCATCCCTACCAAAAACTATGTCAATAATGGTAAGCATATCTTTCCAAAAAATTATGAGGGCTTTGATTCTCAGCAATTTAGCCAATAGAATAATAGTGCTTGTCACAATATGAGGCTACCAAATTTTATGATCATTGAAATATATAATTCTATGAAAACCATCCTTAATCCATTTCATGTGAGGCTTGAGAGATTCAAAGGATTTCTATGTGATTTTGGAAACAAAAGAGTCTTTAATTTTAAGAGGATCCATAGAGATAAGAAGGGAGTATAAACCTATATTATTCTAGTTAGGTTTACCATAAGGGGTGCTATAAGAGATACAATGCCTTAGCAAGATTTTGTATGCCTCATTACCTTCAATGGTGTGAGTTACCCATTTGTCAAATAAAATTTCAATCTACCTATAAATGTCAACAATTCCCATGCCTATTTTTCTCTAAGGGAGGCAACAAGTCTCCCATAAAACATGATGGAATGCCTTGGCATCTTTGGAATTAGAACAAATAAAATCCTTAAGGATTTTGGCTAAACTATCATAAGCTTCTTCTAGAGGGATCCCCACAAGGGGAATAATAAACATGGGTGGCTGCCATAATCTTGGATAAGATTTGGAATTTCCTTGTTAAGGATAATGGTTTAATGATATAGTATTCAACCTTATTCTCCACTCTTTTGATGACATATTTCCATAACTTTTTCAAGTAACTATCTAAGTTAAAAAGGGATGCCAAGAAATTTAAAGCATTATCGACACATAATCCATTTACAATTATATTAGAGAATCTAATTAGGCATAGGCATTATAATCTGTCTAACGTATTGCATCTTACACCACTGTAAACTGGGCTTAGAGGCCAAGAAATTATATCAAAACATCTCATAGCTCAAGAAGGTTCACTCTTAGTTTTATAGGATAAGAAAAGTATATTATGTAATGTGTCAATTAATGAGTTTGGAAGAGTGATCAATAAAATAGATATCATGAACCAAACCCTGCTTAGATCTAGATGTAAGAAGATATCTTAAAGCTTCTATGGAAAGAACATATAGCACCATAGGTAGAGTACATCCCTACCTAATGGAACATTATAGGTCAATTCTAACAAAACTAAAACCACTATTGGTGAGTTAGGTTGATGCATCTAAAATAAAAGCTCAGGCTTCCAAAATGAAGAATTGGCTAAAACTTAGAGCTTTTAACATGGATAGAATTAAAGTCTAATCAATCCTATCATAAGCTTCTTAAAAGTCAAGTTTGATAAAAATGTTTCTCTGATGATAAACCTTAGTCCATTTCATACCTTCCTATATGATAATAATATTGTCTATAATATATCTCCCTTTAATTAAATTGGTTTGCTCAGGTAAAAAAATGGTAGGAAGAATAAAATGGGACCAATTGACTGAAGCTTTAGTGAGGATTTTGTATGAGACATTCAATAATGTAATGGGCAGCCAGATGGTAAGAAGCTCTAGATCACTTGCTTTGGGAATGAACTTAATATTATATTAATTAATTAAATAATTTAAGGTTTGGTTTTACAAAGATTTTGTATACACCTAGATAAGGTCATACCCAAAAAACTCCCATCTGGATTTATAAAATTTGTAGGGAAAGTCATTGAGGCCTGATATTTCTTTTCTTCTTCTCATGCATTACGGACCCTATGTGAGTTCTTAGAGGGTCAAGGGAGAGTCATTGATTTTTTGGTTGAGCATTTTAAATTTTAAAGGAACCACATCAAAGAATTCCTATAAAGCTTGAAATCTTTCTGGCATAACTTTGTTGGCTTAGAAAACTAACTTGTAATGATCCATGGAGACTGAAGAGAGGTCTAAAAGTAAATTTAGCCTAGCTTGAGTCAACTTGATGGAGTTGATTTAATCACAAGATTGTATGGATTTGAGGTATTTTAAAAATTCATTAGAAGCCTTATCTTCAAATTTGAGAAAGTGTAGTGAGGTGCATAATTATGCCACTTTAGAAATGTGGTTATCTACCAACTTTAATTGGTGTTTAGTAAGGAATCAAGATTATTCAAAGTAGTGTTGAAAGTATTTCAGTCAAGTATGGAAAATAACCTTAGAAATGTCTTGAGTAGATTATCCTCACTAAATTTTTTTACTCTTGCAACTTGTTTCCCATAGTGGAGAGGAAGGTGGTGGTGCACATAAGGGCCTCATTCCACTACTCCATCCAACTAGCAGCGTAAGGAGGGCAAGGGACCAAGTTCAATATTCATGAAATCATATGAATGGTGTTAGTGTGGCCTAAATAAGAAGTATTGAAGATGAACTAATTATGTGGAAACTTGTATTTCCATATGATCCACTCCATTCTAAAGTAGATAGGAGTATGAATAGAGAGAACCAAGTTTGAATGGATAGTAACAAGTTCACCATTACTGTTGGAGAAAGAGGAAAAAAATTATTTTAATAACATATAATTGTGTAGCCTTTTTAGCATGGGTAAATCCACAACACAAAAATTATATAATGTAAACCAAGACATGTTATCAATTGAGTGTTGTCAAAGCAAAAGGTTGACAAGAGCCCACATATTTTTGAAATAGTACCATGGTTCATGTTTTCTGATGGACCACCACATAGGCAAGGCACCAAATTTATCCTTGGAACTCTCAATCAAATTAAAATACCCATAAATTATCCATATGGAAGGGGGCATATTGTCCTCAATGAAATACCAAAGTAGAGATTTTTTAGGATAAATTATCATTTTAAATGTTAAGAATGCAAAGTAAATGGTTATTAATGTCTAAAACCATCCAAATATCCCAGTGTGATAGGCTCTCCCCCATGGAAATAATAAATTGGTAAAACTTAGTTGAGACTAATATATTAGCACTACCATTTCCATCTTCATGAATTGTGTAAAAATGGGTAGCATACTACCAAATACAATGTAGATAAGTTTGTAGAAGAAAACCCTCAACTTTAACCTCTTGTAGACAAACAAAATATAGAGATCTATTTTGTTGATAGGTGGCACACATAGAGTGTTTTTGAGAGGACCCTATAAGACCTTGAACATTCTAGAATAAAAAATTCATGGTGAAGCATCATCCATGTGGGTTTCCACATGTCCATCCTCAAAATCTACTTGAATAACAAAATTATTTCTTTAGTTTGGGATATAAAAAACTCTTGACATAATGGATCAACATTTAGCCCATGGTCATCTCAGGGAGAGTACCCACCACCATGGAGTGGTCCACATGACCACCTTAATAATGATATATTGATTGAGGATATCCTAGTGATAGGGACAAAATAATCTTGGAAACTAATAAAGACTATGCTTTATTGGGTTTGGGGGACTGAGACAACATGGGGAGGTAGATTAGGTATATCCTAAGAAGGGATCTAGACTAGAGAGGAAGTGATAGGGGAGGAAATTTTTGGCCCTAGATGAGGCATCTTGGAATGAATAATGGTCTAGATTTTCTACCGCCTTTGGATTCTCAAGTAGTTGAGTTGAAAAGGAAGGTTTCACCTATCCCATAAGGGGGAAATCATTGATATGATGAATAGATGCCTAAAAACTAAAGAAAGTGTTAGGAAATTTTAAGCACACAACTTTATATCACTAGAAGGCGTCACCTCCCTAGATATCAATGAATTCCTTTAGGGATTTGGAAAGGATCACCTGAATGCAAACCCAATTTATAGGGTGCCATGAGAACCACTTGGATTGGTCTTGGAAAACATTGCATCCATGGGTGCTATAATTTGGTCAAAGAATGTCTACAAGTGTACCGATAAGATGATAAACTCAACCAAAATGGGGATTCAAATAGAAGCTTTGTATGTGTCCTTGAAGTCATGATTCTATTTGGATAAAATCAAGAGTGTGTTTTGAAGAAACTAGAAACTTGATTCACCAAGGAGGGCTTGGAACTCAGATGGCTCTTTGAAGGTAAACAGGAAAAAACCTCTAGTAAGGTATTTGATACCAACTAAATGGATGCCCAAGGTCTCCCAGGGGTGGTAAAACAAATTATATAGAGACTTTTCTAGTTGGAATCTACAAAAAAATAATAATAATAATGGAAAAAATTCATTCAATTTTCATGAATTTTTAATAGCATCACCAATACGACATGCTTATGGCAAAGGAGGAAGGGAAAAAGGATAACCTTATTGAAAACTTGTTGGACTAAATTTTGAGTTCTCTTAGGCACCATTCCTATCATCTCCTATAACAATCATTACATTTGAGAGTTGGGAAGCCATTATATATGATTGGTTCATCCAACAGGTGGAGTACTGAGTGTAAAAAATGTGTAGGAACCCTAGAAAGTCTCATACACATAGTATGACAAGATGGAAATAAAGCACATAAGGGAAGACAAGTTAACCATGGGAAACCCTATTAGATATATTTTCACTTCCAACATAAATGTCATTATCATATTTTTATTTTTTATTTGTGTCACCTCTAATTAATATAAAAATCAAGGTAAATCTAGGCTATGTGCAGTGTATTCATCATGGAGTCTACTGATATAGGATACCTTGTGGAAAATAATGATGGATAAATGGTCAAAAATATTGCAAATATAGATTAGTGATCTTGAGATATTGTGAAACATATTTTGAGATAATATTTTACATATATTTAGGTTAAAATTAAACTTTTGAATTTAGGTGAAGAATTGATATGAATATTCCTTGTTGAAAATGATTATTAAAAAGGAGAAAACCAACAATCCTCCAAACAAAAATAGAATGGCATGGTAGATTACTATAATAACAAACTATCAAAAGGTTTTGTGAAGAAAATCCTTGTAAAGCACCATTTGTAAATTATTCAAAATTTTACTTTGGATAATAGAGAGATAACCTAGTTTAGGGATCCTTATCATTTGCTCAGTCACTTTCCTCTTATAATTATTTGATGCATTTTATTTTTTAGATAGGTTCAAGGTTTTTATTAGGGACACCATCCCAAAATATAAAGAGTATTACATAGAACCACCCATAGGCGAAGACCTAAATACAACAAAACCAAGAAAAGGTCATCAACAACCAAACACAATGGTCCAAGATAGCCAAATACAATAATAGTCAAAAGGCAAAAGGAATATATAAATAAATCCCAACTACTACCAAAAACCAAAAACAAATATCATTTATTAGGACAATAATCTAGCTTGCTTTTTTTTACCTTTTTTCTTTTTAAATTCTTGCCAAATTTCATGCTTAGTATTTACAAGAACTAATTATTTATCTAAATGGTACATTTTGAGGTATTATTCTCAAGCAAATCCTTGTTCAAGTATGTGTTCTTAGATTCATTTCCTCTTTTAATTCCCCTTATTGGCTATTTCACAGGAGAGGTCTAAGCAGTTTATGTTACCTCTTCAAAGTGAACTTTTTCATTTGTCGAATCAACATTTCCTTTTATCTTGATAACTTCCATTTATGTTGGAACCTGTGTTTCCAAACAATCTTCTTCTACTAATAATGGGTCTAACAAACTCTATTTGTTTGATTTGGATTTTCCTCCCATATTATTCATCCCATGTGGGTGCTTCTTAGGACAAACTAATAGAATATGTCTTGGTAATTTGTAATTATAGCACCTAAAAGTAGTGTTCTCATAGTCAAAAATATGAACATGCTGAATTTTACCATATTTTAGGATGATTTTATCATGAACCCCTTTGCTCAAATTGATCAAAACACAAATATGAGAATAAGTGTATAAACCTTCAATATTCCACTCAATGTCATGCCTAAGGAATGACCCCAAATAATTAGCTATATCTTTAAGAGAATTCAAAAGATGAAGAATCAAATTAGGGAGATGGACCCAAACTAACATCTTAGTGACCGAGAGAGTGAAAGGATTGAAATCTAAAAACCAAGGGGTTAGGAATAGGCCCACCATGCCCCAAAACTAGGGACCTTTTGAGATGTATTTTTGGTATCATTGGTGGTTATCGAAGAGGACAATGAAGAAACCATTAAACATAAGGAAATTTCACAATTTTTCACCCAAGTATCATGAACCCATTTATACAGTGCATTCAAAGATGGCCATAAACCATTAAATCTACAAATGACTATATCTTTAGCCAAAGATTTAAAATATTCATCCACTAACTAATTTTTCATCTCAACAAAGGGAACCTCCTTTGCTTGATCAAAAATATAGATCCAAGGAGGTAGAGAACTTTACAATGGGTTTGGTAGGGGGAAATCATTTCTGACTACATCTTTGAAAGATGTAGGTTTTATATTAGTGGAATGCTTTGGAATATCCACCCCACTCTGCAACCTGGAGGTCATGAAAATTCCAAATATTTCCCTAAAAAATAAAATGACAAAGGGAAAATATTTTGTAACTCCTTACCCTAGAATACTAAACTCTAATATTCCACTAGAATACCTAAAGAGACCTCTAGCCTCTATTTTATCTCTAAAACTTCTTTAGTCATTTGAACCCAAATTATAGATTGTGAGCTGAGATAAGGAATGAACCAATACCTAAAAACCTGGGTTTATTGTTATGGTATTTACAGGTGTTTGCATTTTATCAAACACTTTACCTATATTCACCAAAACTTATGAGTTTTGCATTACTAGGTCCTTATTAATGGATAACCCATAAGACCCAACATATTATGAACCACCCCCCATCTCTTATATTGTTATCAAGGATGCCGACTGAGCTAGAGCTAGATGCATTTCTATTTCCTATGTGTTCTTCATCCATACAAATACATGTGTTGCCATTTTCACTGGGTAATCTTAGACCTAGCCATTTCCTTGAAACATCCCATGGGATGACACTCTCTTGCATTCTCCCAACAATTTTGGGGATGTTTATCAAAAACACTTCCTATGTTCTAGTGGATCCTTCACTCCCACACACTTGTCAACATCCCTGGACTGTGACACCTTTGATACTCAGCTTTCTTGCCACATAGATGCCACCACCAACACTTCAATCCTGCAGTCTACTCTAGCCTTAGAAGCACCCATCTTCTCTTCAAATAAAAAATCCTCATTTGATGTATTTTATTACCATCTATGATTGATTTGTTTTTAAAAATATTTCACCCATTACTATTAATTTTTTATTTTTATTTTTATTATGTTATCTCTAAATTAATTAAAAGTGAATACGCTCATGTTTTAGATTATGGTAAAAATAGGTTTTGAAGGGACCTCAAAACCCTGAAACAAAGGGAGAAGGATGAAACAGTAACGTCCACAGGAGTAACCTAAAACCTACTTCAAAGAAGTATCAAAATCAGGTTTTACATGGACCTGAAACCACCTAAAAAGAAAATCAAAAGACAAACCCCAGGTTTTACAGAGACCTGGAAACTCCAAAGTAAAGAAGATACAAAAAACTAGGTAATGGACCAAATATTACATCCAACTAAAAGAACCAGGATCTATTCTTCTAGTTCCAAAATCATCTTCACTGCTTCCTTACCTTTCATAGCAGTGTCCTGAATGGCAGTAGCTGCTGACTTGGCTCCCTCTTGTATTGCTTTCTTTCTTGAGCTCTGTCTAGTTCTCTTATTAGGCCCCTCTAAGGATTTGATTTCCTCATTTGCTCGTTTTCCAATGTTTACAGTAGCAGCACATATGCTAGATGTAACCTCCTCCATATTCATTGTGCTTTCCTTAATGAGTTCCCTTAGGTTGTTCTCATAGTCTTTGAGTTTGATAGGAATATCCCTCATCTACTTTTCCATGTTATTGATTTTATTCCAAACTGCCTCCTGGTTACCTTCCATTATTTCTATTTTCTTCTTGAGTTCCATTATCTCCTTATACATCCATGAATCGAATTGAAGGATAGCATCTACTTTACAATTGGCCAAGCTCATAGGTGGGTGCCTCCTGTCATTCTGCCTTATATCACTCCAATCTTTCTGTATTCTTTTTTGGACTGTTTCCAACTTCTTCCATGTGATCCTCCCTTTCCATTCGTTTATGTTCCTTAGTTTCAACAGGGCTTTCATTTTCATTACTAACATCTTTAACTTGAGCTCCCTTTTTCATTACTTGGTTGGCGACTTGAACTATATTTTCCTTCTCATTTATCGAAATAGGGTCCTCAAAAGGATCATCTAAATCTTTATCAGTTTCATTAAACACTTGCTATTTTTCCTCAGGATCATGGTTACTATTTTCAGCTTTTTCCTCTATAGTGACTCCTTTCTCATTCTTGTCTTGAACTTCGTCTTCCTCACTGGAGCTTGATTGCCTGCTTTCTGTTGCTCCCTCTTCCTCCATGCTCTCCTCCTCAAAATTTTTAGTGCTTTCCCACTCTGTTTCCTCATCAATAGTCTGATTTTAAAAACTAGGGAATTTGAATTTAGCTTTTTCTTTCCCTTTTACTATTTCATTCTTGTTACTCTGTAAGTCCTTATTTTTTTTCGAATAAGGATTCATAACAATGGCCTTGTTTTTGCAGTGACCTTCAATTATTAGAATTAATCCCTCATGCAATATAAGACGAGACTCCTTTTTCCTATGAGCGAACAGACTTTGGAGTAAATAGAAATGCAAATAGAAAGGAAATTAGATTCATACTTTGTGTCTAAAGTGATTAAGAAATACAAAATCAAATTTGTGGACTCTTTTGCTTCTTCCATCATGTATGAAATACTCACGGATACAACATAAGACATCTCTCCAGATACCCTTAATCTGCTCCAAGTCAAAAAAGTCCCCACTCTTTTCCAACTGCTGCTCCTCAACATCCGTCTTTGGGAATTTACAAAAAGCCTCATTTGAAATGCTGGTCTACTTAGAGAATTTTATTCCCTCCATTGGAAGCCCCGTGACCTCCGCTATGAATTCCTCAGTAAGATTCACCGTGATGTCGTGGAGGGTGACCCTATCATCAATCCAATTTTTGAAAAAAGCCATTTTAATATGGGGTTTTGAACCATGAAGTCATTCCATGTAGCTCACAACCTTCCCTCTCTGAAGGATCTTCCAGACATCTTGTTTTGCTTTCCACTCTTCACAGTTTTTGGGTTCCTGCTTCCTTGGTTCTCCTTCCCCTTTGCGAGCCATACAAATATCCTTTAACGCCCAAACACTGTAAACTAAACAATGAACCCAGCTATTACCAATTTGGAACAAAACTCGCCTTTTTTAGGCACGTTCAGAATCCGCTTCACGTGCTCTAGAACATTTTTGTTTAATGAGTGTAAACCTTTCTCTGTGAGGCCACTCCACCAAATCATTGGTTTTCTATTCCAAGCTGATCTTTACCTCCTTTGCATGAATTGTATCATGATTAATGAGTGCTCTAAGATCCACATTTTTGTTTAATGTATCCTGCCAATGCACCTTGTGTCCTGTTCAAACTGCGTGATTTGTTATCCAATCAGCAACCCCGTTGGCTTCACAGTAAGTATGGGTGATAGTAACTTTCTCAAATTTTTTGATTAAAGTTTTCATTTCCATCACCATAGCCTTTATAGACCATGAAACATAATTTTTATTGTTTAAGATATTTATGATATTCAAGGAGTCCCCTTCCAGCCATAATTTAGAATATCCTGATTCAACAGCTAGTTTGATGGTTTGAAGGGCAGCAGAAGCTTCAGCAATATGACAATTCGACTTACCAATGGGGATAGCAATAGCATAAATTACATTTCCCACATGGTTTCTCAAGACTCCTCCACATCTTGCATTTCTCGGGTTCCCTCTAGCGGCTCCATCAAAGTTTCCTTTGATCCACCCATGAGGGGGGACATTCCAAGTAACACCTAGTCTAGGATTTTTGGTTTTTACATTAGACTTTTTTGATCTTAAGGGATTATCAATTTGAAAGGTTGGATTAGGGTCCCTTTGCAATGAGAAATTCTATTTAATAGCTCTAATAATGTTCTGTCCCACCACCCATCTTGGAAGTTCTTTTCTTCTCAAAATTTGGTTATTTCTTTCTTTCCATATTCCCCACCAAATATGGGGAAGAGTTAGTTTCCATAAAAAAAGAACATCAGGATTCTTAGAGGTACAGTACCAACTTTTAAAAGATAGTTCCACACTTTTGTGGTGAATCTATGCAATACCCCAAAGATTGAGGATCTCTTTCCAAACTTGTTGCGTAAAAGAATAGTTCACAAACAAGTGATCTCTATCTTCAAAACCCTTTTTACATAGAATACACCTGTTCACTACATATATTCCTCTTTTCTGTAAGTTGTCAAGAGTCAAGTTTTTGTTTTGGAGAAGGGTCTAGTAGAAGATTTTAATTTTAGGGATGAGCCCCTTGATCCAGGCATGTGTCCACAAAGGTTGATTACCATTTCCCTTTGAATTAAAAATGGTAGAAACTTTAAAATGTCTACTAGGATCATCATGCCAAACAATCTTATCTTCAAGATTAGGATAGAGAGAGATAGCATTGAGGGATAATTGTATATTATTGAAATCTTGACTGAGATCATTTAAGTTCACCCAGGAATTGTTCTACCAGTATTGGTTAACCATTATTCCATATCTTTGCTTACATCGGTCAATTACTTCTTTATCTTTGAATTATTCTATCAAAGGGTTTCCTTTTAACCAAGCATCCTCCCAGAATTTCACCTTTTTTCCATTACCAACTTTCCATGAACATCCTTCTTCTAAAATTTGTTTAGCTCCCTGAACTGCCCCCCATATGGAAGATGGACGAGTAACATCAGGGTAAGAAAAGAAATTAGAGAGGGATTTTGCATTAAATAAATACTTATGCTTCCATATATTGCTCCATTCTTTGTTTTCATGATAAACCCTCCATCCCTATTTTGCTAAGAGAGTTGTGTTCATACTTCTAATTTTCCTTATTCCCAGTCCTCCTTCCCTTAAAGGTTTGCAAATGTTGTCCCAGGAAATTAATGGTATTCTCCTTTTTTCCTCGGTACTTGTCCATAGAAAGTTTCTCTGGATTTTTTGAATAGCTTATGCAAATTTGGTGGGAATTCTGAAAAGACTTAAAGCATAAGTAGGTATGCTTTGAAGACTTGCTTTGAGGAGGGTTAACTTTCCTGCCTGACTTAGAAAATTTCCTTTCCATCCCGCAAGTTTCTTATTGAATTTATTAATGAGATCTTCCCAAAAGGCTTCAGGGACTTTCATCCCAAGAGGGAGACCCAGGTAAGAAGAGGGGAAAGAACCTATAAATCATTCAAGGATTTTAGCTATTTTGTTCTGTCTCTAAATTGGGGTGTTAGTGAAGAACACTACACTTTTATTCTAGTTAATCAACTATCTAGAGGCAGATGAATATAAATTTATAGCTTGCTTCAAATTTCTTGCTTCCTTGACTTCAGATTTCCCCATTAAGATCGTATCATCAACAAATTGTCCGTGGGAGCATATTAGAGGATGAGAAGAGGGTTTTAGACCCTTAAATAAACCTTTATGGACTAAGTCCCCTATATATCTTCCCATACATTCAGCCATAATTACAAACAGAATGGGGGATATAGGGTCCCCTTGTCTCAATCCCCATGACAGATTAAAGAAATGGGACGAACTCCCATTTACCAATACAGCAATTGAGGAAGTAGATATCAACTGATAAATAATATCAACCACCTTTTGTTCAAAGTCAAAAGCTGTAAGACTGTTTGAAAGGAATAACCAATCCACCCTGTCATATGCTTTTGCAATATCAACTTTCATTATGAAACCCTCATTGTTAGAACTGAACAATGAATGAATATTCTCATGAGCAGTAATTATAGAATTGAGGATTTGTCTACCTAGGATAAATCCATTTTGCTGGTCAGTAATAATCAAAGGAATCACTTGAATAGGTCTGGATGTAAGTACTTTGGATATGATCTTATAGAATGAGTTACAAATGCTAATCAGTTTAAACTGATCAGGTGAGTCAGCTCCAATCTTTTTTGGAATCAAACATAAAAAAGTGGAATTAACTTCCTTAAGCATCTTTTTGGCTACAAAGAATTCCTTCACCGCATTACTTACGTCTTTACCAACAAATTTCCAAAGCTTTTGAAATAAGAACATGGGAAATCCATCTGGTCCAGGTGCTTTATCTCTTCCTAGAGAACAAACTGCTTTGAAGATTTCCTCATCCTTTGGTATTGAACATAACATTTTGTTATGTTCCTTCGAGACCAGAGGAGGAACTGCATGTAGGATATCAGCCTGACTTTGTAGATTGATATTTAAATCAGCCTTCATCAGGGAAGAGAAAAAGGATAGCATTTCCTCCTTGATTTCCTTTTCCTCTGTAATCTTTTGATCTCCTTTTTTTAGGTATTGAATACGAATTTTAGCTCTATGCTTCAGAGTGGAAAGATGGAAAAACTTTGTATTTTTATCTCCTTTCAACCATAAAAACCTAGATCTTTGTCTAAAATAGATTTCTTCTTTAGTTATTATATCTTGCTATTGGACCAACTGTTCATTTTCTTCAGTAAGGAGGTATGAAGTGTATCCATCTTGCTGAATTTTTTTTTTGAATTCTACTAATTTCCTCCTTAATAGCATTCTTTTTCTCAAAGATATTTCCAAAACAATACTTATTCCACTTCTTAACTTCCCTTTTAACGTTTTTGATCTTGGCAACAACTCTAAAGAGGGTCGTACCCTCAATAGGTATATTCCACCACTCTTCAATTTTACTATCAAACTGTGGGTGCTGCAATCACATCTTTTCAAATCTGAAAGGATGATTCTTTTTCAAGTTTATTTTGGCCACTGTGAAAAAAAGAGGATAATGATCCAAACCTATTATATGGCATGCTTCCAACTTACATATGTATTCTTTTGTCCAGTCTGGAGAGATAAGGGCCCTATCAAGCTTGGCCTATATACAATCATTGCCAATTCTCTCATTGCTCCATGTAAACTGAACTCCCTGAAGTTCTATATCCATTAGTCCTTCTTTTTTTATAAACTCCATTAGATCAAGTCTAACTTCCAATTGAATAGCATTGCCTCCCTGTGAATACACTCATGTTATTAATGCTTTCCAACCCCTAAATGTAATTGTAAGAATGTCTTATCACAATAATAATAACAACAATAACAATAATAATATAAAATTATATTATTATAATATAAATAAACTCACACACATAATTAATTTATGAATTCCTTGTTAACTTTTCCTCTTCTACTCCATGGTTTTTATAATTTTATTATTTGTGTTTTATATATGAATAATTATTCAAAGTGAAATATCACTACCCCTCATCATCAATACCCAACTCACTATGATAAATTTTACCGCTTTCATGATATAAATGAACTTTCCCATCCATAAATATTTTTCTTACCCTTGATCATGATCCTTGTCTTCACTTACCCTTCACTAACTTGGATGACCTTCCATCCCTATCCTCCAATACCTTCTACAATTTTTATATTAAACACACTTCCATAGGTAATAAATTAGAGTATCTAATATTCTTCTTAGCTACAATAATTAACCCTTCAACCTCCTTGCCTCTATATTAGGTAAGAGAGGGTCTTATACCTCTTCCTTTATTAGCATACTTATCAAACTACATAACAAGACAATTTTTATGTTGATCCTTGTCTTCATTTACCCATAAGCAATTTAGAGTGTATCTATATACAACTTTATTAACATTCCATATGTTCTATCTTACATTATACATCTC
>JARHVA010001825.1:1560000-1577500 GCA_037957365.1 Torreya grandis
ACTTTGGTACTTCTTAAGACAAATGTCATTCATACAGTCTAACTTCTTATTGAGCATATTTTTTTTTTCCTCTCAACACATTAAAAAAAATTGCATTGCATATCCTCCCTCTACTCTCTCAAACAAAAATGGCTCACCTCTCTCGAATAGCAATGGATCCCATCTGGTCTCCCCTTTTTTGATTTCAAATAGTGGTTTATGTAAAATATTTAGCCATGCTCCATTGTACAAATCTTCCCTTCACCTCCATATTTTTTTTCATGACTCTGATACCACTATTGAGGCCTCTAATGGAAGGAATAATCTAGAAATATATTAAGAAAACAAGCTTAGTTTTATTTTTGTACAAAAGGCAAGATATAAAGGCTTGTGAAACAACAAGTTGGTTATAAAACCCTCTAGCAGGTAAAATAGCCCAAATAACTAAAAATAAAACCAACAAACTATTAAATTAACACTTTAGATCAAAAATAATCCAACATATAGATGTAAAGAAATACATGTCAACTTCATCTAAAAAGATTAATATCAAGAAAATATTTAGCATCCTTATTTATTTATTCCAAATTTACTCAATATTTTGAGCATGGAAAGAGATGCATTGTATTTACATAGATAAATTAGTCAAGTATGAGGTCTCATGAATTATATAAGGTGAGGGATTTTCTAAAGAGACTATAGTTAGTAAGTGTAGTGATATAAGGCAGGCATTGACAAATATAGTTTCCCTTGCCACAATATTATCCATTAGACCCAAATCTATTGAAATTATTGTAGCATCATCCATTATTATAAAAGAATTTTTAAATAGCATTACATGTAGGATATGCCATCGCCACACCCATTACCATAACTGTAAACATTAACATTACTAGCATTGTCATGTTTAACTTGTACAAAGCCATATCTTACACTAAAAAGGAATAATATTTATTATTATAAGCTTTAGTTATACCTACAATCAAACTAAAATGAACTAAAAACCTAATCAAATATTAATACAAATATACCATATAAAATCATCTAAAATTATTTGTAGTGTTTCTTTCTCATTGCTCTAATGTTATATTTTCCAATGCCCATGAGCTATATTTATAATAACTAAATGGCGGTTAGTTAAATATTTTCCTAATAATATTATAGTAATTTCATAATTTAATTCATTTAGTAACATGCCTATTGATATCTACCCTTATTTTCAATGAAAGTCATTCGTTTCTTACACATGATTGCTTGGATGGGATGAGAACCACTTTAATTACTCTTGGAAATTAATGCATCCAATGGGTGTGAGAATTTGGTCCGTAAAGGTCCATGGGTGTAATGATAAGCTAAATTTTTTAGCCAAAATAGATACTTGAAGGGAAGCCTAGTCCATGGCCTTGAAATCATGATTGGAGTTGGATAAAATCAATAACATGTTTCAAAGAAACCAAGAACATGATCTAAAAAGGAGGTTTTAGACTTCAGATGGATCTTTGAAGGTAAATAATAAAAAACCCTTGGTAAGGTTTCTGGCAATACAATATGATATTATCATTGATATTTAAAATGCATATAGTGTTCAGGCCTCTCGTGGAAAGAATTATCTAGAAATATATTCAAAATTCAAGATTAGTTTTATTTTTGTAAAAAAGGTAAACTATAAAGGCTTGCAGAAGAACAATTTCATTATAAAACCAACTAGCGGGTAAAATAGCCCAAATAACTAAAAAGAAAACAAATAAACTAGTAAATTAACACTTCAGATCATAAATGATCCAACATGTAGATGTAAATAAATACATATCAACTTCAATTAAAAAGATTAATATCAAGAAAATATTTAGCATCCTTATTTATTTATTCCAAATTTTCTCAAGATTTTGAGCATTGATATAGATGGATTGTGTATACATAGATAAATTAGTCAGGTATGAGGTCTCATGAGTTATATGAGGTGAGGACTTTTCTAAAGAGACTATAGTTAGTAAGTGTAGTGATACAATGCAGGGATTGACCAATATGGTTTTCCTTGCCATAATATTATCCATTGGACCCAATGCTATTAAATTTTTTGTAGCATCATCCATTCTTATAAAGGAAAATTTAAATAGCATTACATGTAGGATCTGCCATCACCACACCCATTACCATAACCATAAACATTAACATTACTAGCATTGTCATGTTTAACTTGTACAAAGCCATATCTTACACTTAAAAAGAACAATATTTATTATTTTAAGCTTTAGTTATACATACATTCAAATTGAAATGAACTAAAAACCCTAATCAAATATTAATACAAATATACCATACAAAATCCTTTAAAATTATTTGTAGTGTTTCTTTCTTGTTGCTCAAATGTTATATTTTCCAATGCCCATGAGATATATTTATAGTAACTAAAAGGTGGTTAGCTAAATATTTTCCTAACAATCTTATAGTAATTTCATAATTTAATTGCATTTAGCAACTAATATGCCTATTGATATCTTCCTTTATTTTCAAAGTAAGTCATTCTTTTCTTACACAAGATTAATGGGATGGCACAAGAACCACTTTAATTACTCTTGGAAATTAATTCATCCAATGGGTGTGAGAATTTGGTCCATAAAGGTCCATGGGTGTACTGACCAGCTAAAAAGTTCAGCCAAAATAGATACTTGAAGAGAAACCTAGTCCATGGCCTTGAACTCATGATTGGAACTGGATAAAATCAATAACATGTTTCAAAGAAACCAACAGGGTGATCTGATAAGGAGGGATTAGACTTTAGATGGATCTTTGAAGGTAGAAACTAAAAACCCTTTGGTAAGGTTTCTAACACCAACCACATGGATGCCCATGGGATCCCATTGGTCATGAAACCAATTCTAGAGAGACTCCTCTAAGAGGACATGGATAACAAAATAAGAAATAAGGGAAATGTTTTCATACCATTTTCATACATTTTTAATAGCACCATCAGCAAGAGATACCTCTAATTGAGGAGGAAGGGCCAAAGGATTACCTCATTGAAGGCTTTTGGGAAAACCTTAGAGCTATCTTAAGAGACATTTCTCTCATCTCCTACAAAAACCATTATAATTGAGAGTGCGGTAGCTATTATATATGGTTGGCTTACCCACATGATAGGGATTTGAGTGTAATAAATGTGTATGACCCATAGAAAGTATCATAGACATAGTATGCAAAGATGGTAGGAAAACAAATAAGGGAAGACAAGTTGACCATGGGAAACCCTAACATAGTTGTTTTAAATTCTAAACTAAATGTTACTATCATACTTTTTATTTTTTTATGTGTGTCACCTTTAATTAATATATAAATCAAGTGAACTCTTGGCTATATGAAACATGTTCATAATAGATTCTACTAGTGTAAGACACCCTGTGGAAAATAATGGTGGTTCAGTTATTAGAGATGCTACAAAGACATATAGATGATCTTGAGATGGTGTCAAACATACTATGAGACTCTATTTTTTCATAGACTTGGGTTTAAATTGAATAATTAAATTTAGGGGAAGAATTGATATGAGTATTCCCTATTGATAATGATGATTAGGAATAAGAAAACCTAGAATCCTCTAAACATCAGTAGAATGGTGGGGTAGATTGGTATCATAGAAAACTATCCAACCTTTTACAACTAAAATATCTACAATGTACCACTCATAAATCATGCACATTTTTGGTTTGGATGATAGAGAGATAACCTAGTTTAGGGATAATTATCATTGGCTCAATCACTTTCCTCTCATAGTTATTTGATGTATTTTATTACCATTTATATGTTTGATGTTTATTTTAATATTTTCCTGTTAGTGTTAAAGTTTTATTTTTTGTTTTATTATATAAGATCTATATTAATTAAAAGTGAATACACTCATTCTATTATGATTTTTCATACCCCAAATAATTTATAGTAATTATTTATCACTGCAATAATAATATGTATAATTAATAATATATAATTGGGTGTGTACAGAATTGGGGATAATTCTATTGAAATACCCCTAATACGTATGCATTATTCACATAATGTATATGCATTATTTGAAACATGGCCTAAAAATTATTGAGCCATAATATGGACACACTATTGTGTGATGCATAAACATTATTGTAACATGTACACATTATGGTAATTCATGCGCATTACCATAATGTGTACATGTTATGACTATGTTTTTTTTTAAACTCATGACCTCCCCAATTTTCTAGAGCTTAACTTGTCTTTAACTTCACAATTCTGCCATATAAATGAGGTAAGTGATCAAAAACTACACTTATAAACTTTGTAATTTACCATTTTTTTGTGTTTTACATTGTTTAATTTATAAATTATTATTTTTAAATGTACCAATCCATTGAAAGAAACTATAACCATTCTCTTAACCCTCTACTTGATGATATTATTCATGTGGCTAACCTTCCACAAGACCCTCCTAATACTTTAGCTAATCCTCCACCTAACCCTTATTTTCCTCCACCTAAAATTCCACAATATCCTACAACTACATACATTGTGGAAAACAAAATTGAAATTGAGAAAATAATCAAGAGAATAAGGAATCCCACATCAGCCAACATCCAATGCACCTATCTAACCAAGAAATTAGAGTAAATATTGGGTCAAGTTGACTAGATAATGATTCAAACTAATAGATGAGCATGTTATCAGGATAATTATAGGGCTTATTATGCTGAGAAATTATCATCTCATGAGGTAAAAATAGATAAATATGAAAATCTAACATTTGTGCACTATTCATTGACCCGACCAATAATACACCATTTTTTAGTAATTGATAAATGTTTTCCAATCCATGGAAGCCAACACAATTTTACTAAATATAATTTCTAGGACCAATGGTCGATGGTGTTTGATTATTCACTATGTAACAACCATGAGGTTCCATTGTAGTTTTTGAAGAAACTCTATTGCGAGTTTATCCTAAAAGAGATTGCATATTATTTTGATTATATTGAGTTTTAATGCTGAGGAAAATGATATGTGCATGAATGAATAGGTATGCATCATGCACCTAATTGACCTGTAAGGATCCCTACCCAAAGTCTACTTCATCCTAAGATCCCCTATGGTGAAGGAGGTCATGGAGATTGACACTCTACATGCATGTAATGTAGTTACTGATACACTCACTCAACATAAAAGTAGACTTTCAGTGATTCATGATATAGATATGCCACCTAGTGTGCATACACAACCCCATCCATTTAGATCTTATGGAACTATATGTATTGGATCTTCTAATTATGATGATGCTAGTGGTTCAAAGGGGTTGAATGATATATTATTGATTGAATATTTTTTGGCACACACATTTGGTGTGCATTCATTGGCCATTACATGTATGCAGGTATATTTTACATAAATATCATGTCAAATTTAAGCTATATTTATAAATTTAAAACACAAAAATTAATTTTCATATAAAATGAATTTTATATATATATAATTTTTCATGTTCCAGGGGGAGACAATGCCTTCATCATCATAGTCCAAGTTTTTTTGATTATATATTATGCATCCATTATTTACATATATAGATCTAGCTATTATCTCATCCATTATTTCATCTACTTATGTTAGTATTAAATATTTCACTTATATAGACGTGAAATTTTAAGTACATCTTACACTCTTGGTTTAATAAAGGAGAAGGAAATGTCGTATATCTTTGATACTTTATAGAAAACTAAGTGAGACCTTGTTTTTTCAATTGAAGTTTCAAGTAGAAACTCCTCTATCATTATATAGATATACATATGAATTTTTTTTTAAATTTCATCTGCACAAGTTCTCAAAGAGGTACATATTAACTTATAATTTTGAATTGTCAAAAAGTATTTTTTTAATAATTTTACTACATACTTGACAAATAAATATAACTTATGTGAATGTATTGTGTATAAAAGGTTGTCCTATGACATCTAATAGTCCAATTTAAATGGTTTATAAGGAAACATCTAATATTTTATCCTCATTTGAGATAAATGTTCATGTAGCTCAACCTGCCATTGACCTAATCGAGTGTCAAAATTAGATTGAGTGGGACCATGAGATTGCAATGAGTAAATTTTTAAATGTATTTTATTCTATTTTAAAATTAATTTATTAACTTGGTAGCATACATATTTTATGTTAAATTTATAATAATACTTGTATTTAAACATGTTTAGCTATAAGTAAACTATTAGTGTAGGACCCACAAACAGAATTTAGAGAAATCTAAGGCATTGAAGGGATCTCCATCTACCAATATGGCATCCCAAGGAGGGTATTCTTTAAGGAAGGCAAAGAGAGGGAGGATATTTTATGATTATATAACATCTTACTTGATGTACTTTTTTGTATTCCTATATGGCAATGTACACATTTGTGTATGCCTATATGGCAATCTATGTATTATTCACATTGTAGATACACTTATATGGGATTCACCTAACATTATATTGAATTCTTTTTTTTTAATCCTTTATGTCTTTTATTATTATATTTTAAAACTAATTTATGAGAAATGAGGTTTTTGACTTCCATGATCAACAATGAATTGTAATGTTTGACCATTGATCCACATTTGATAACTCTAGGTGATTTGAACAATGCAGTCTACTTACAAAATTGTAGGACTCTAAAAGAGTTTAACAATGATATTAATATAAATATTTTTGTATTAATAATTTACAAACCTCATTTTTTAATCCATGTGCACTAGTTTAATATGTCAATATGGCATAATAAGGAAAATATGGTCTCCTAGCTATAAAACATTCACTAGGATGAGACCCTCACTCTCCATAGTATCAACTTGGAAAAATCCCATGATAACCTTAGTATTTTTAGGGGTGGGATCCATTATAATATCAATAATAACCCAATTTTTCAACCCCTATGTATAAATATCAATCGATTTATTTACCTACATATCATTAGAGATAGTCTGGTGGGTGTTCAACAATACCGGTGAAGATCACCCCAAAGATAGGGAGGTTATCCTAGCATCTATAAAAGTCAAGGAAATTAAAAATATATTATATATATCCTATCTCTTTCCATATTTATTTGGATTTAAATAATATCACATGAAAATTCCCCTGCAATCCTTAACTAGTAACTTATTGGACTTATTGGACTTATTGTAGAGTCATAGGATATAACATAATATGAAGGATTATCCAGTTCTATAAGACCATATGAAGGATAATATGTTGTGAAATTTGAATAAGTTAATAACTCAACCATAATATAAATATTTCATATATTTTATCATCTAAAACTAATATAGGTAAAAATGTATACCACTTTTAGAGATGCCCATATATATTCCCATCTGGAAGGTACATGAGGACATATATTTAGATCCTATTAGAAAATATCTTGATGAATGAAGTAGCCCATTTTTTCATTAATAAAAAATAATTATATTATTGAAGGATATTATATGATTATCAAGTCCTTAATGTATGATAAACTAGTGTGAATAATGTGACAGGAATGGGTATTCATATCTGTAACAGACCTCTTAAAACTAGTAATTACTTTTCATAATGAATATATTTCTCAAAATATCACAGATTTATTGTATAATATACTATAATGTGCAAATAAAGTGTATAAAGTATCATAATTAATGGTCTAGTATGTAAATACTAAGAAGTTATTAGATGTGGATGCAAGGATGGATAACAAGATCATAATATATGAAGTCCCTAATGCAATATTTTTCTTTGGGATAAATATAAATATGATTTTGATATCCACTTGTGAAGCCATCTAAAGTCCACCTCTATGCTACAATCCTATCACATTGATTTTTCAATATTATGGTTGTGTTGAGCTTATTGAAAGGATTGAAGATGTAGAAATAAAAATAGATGACCTAAGTTCATGTGGGGAGTTTTAGGTTATTTAACATTAATATTGATGAAATCACTACCCTAATCTAATTTGAAATAAATAATTCTCTAATGATCACATGAACATCAATACAATGAAAATTGGCTATAAGCACATCAAGGTGATGTTTGTATTGTCATACCTAATAAAATTTATAAGAATAAGCCATAAATGATACCAAAATAACCTTATAGTCTATAAGTTCATAGAGAAGAGGGTTGATATAAAGTTAATATAGATATTGGGATATAAGATTTATGAGATAGAACCTTTCCTTGTATATGATGCCCTGCATAAGAAGCTCAAGTATTTTAGATAAAACATTTACAATGGATTATAAAATTAAAATATATAAAATAGCCCCTTAGTTATAGAAAATGGGATCGCTAAAGTCACCTTCTATGTGATCAGCCACATACTTAGAGATTTAGAGTATCTATCAATTCGACAAGTGAAAGTGTATGAACATAGTTATTGTCTTCATTTATAGTTAATATTGTAATATTCTTAATTTTAATTATTTTAGATTTTGTCATGAAGTTAAACCCATGTCGATGGTATTCTTAACTGACAAGAACATTCCTCAATACTATATTATAGATAATTTATAAGATATAAAAGTATTATTTTAACTTAAAATTATATTATGAATATTTCCCCCCATGGCATAGATCCTTCATTTGGGGAGACACATATAGAACTTAAAGAGTGTGCATGTCCAATTAAAAAAATTTGGATATAAGTTGAATCCCAAGATTAAAATGAATGTGAAATAATAAATTAACCTTATTGTGGAAGTTATAATCATTTATCCAGTTAATAATTAAGATTGGTTAAGTCTTATGGATGTACAACTAAATATTAATGAAGTACTAACATGAAAAATGGAAAATATTCTCCCTTGTGTTTCTCTACCATAAGTACAAATAACATAACAACATAAAACATGTATAAAACCTACATTATGTTGAATGGATATTAGAAAGGCTTACTTTCTAATGTATAAAGACAATATAACCCTATATATGATGTTGAATGGATACTTCAAATTATTAATTTATTAGATACTAATGAGAATGTACACTACTCTTCAGGAGGGGAGAAACACTACTATTTAGGAGGGTAGAAAGTTCATGTTGTTGTTTGAGAACTCCATTTTTGGTGCCTCTTCATTGAAAACTAGCACTTCCAACATTGTATAAATTAGTACATAATATATAGGACCACTTTTTTGGTCTCCCATCATGCTCAGTAAACAAACCCACCACCCATATCAACCTCAAGAATGCCCTTCCCAATATAAGAAAAATACCAAAAATTAGCCTAACTTTAGACATACATAGAATAGAAACTATAAGTCATTTAAAACAAACATAAGATGCCTCCTCTACATTTATAAAAACTTTTCTTTCAACATAAATCACCTTAGCCAAAATTTTGAGATCAATTCGTACCATAAGTTACAGTGATAGGTCCTAAAATGTAACTTTCTGATACTAAAGAGATAATTTCTCAAGATCCAACATGCATTTTTACCTTTGGGACCCCCAAGTGAAAATATATCACTTAGATAACATCTATATAGAATAATTAAACATTTTTCCTTTATCTTTATTTCCAATTCCACCCAAAAATACATTTTCACTATTGTTCAGGAAGTAGAAACACTGGCAACAAATGTTGTCAAAGCTTGAGATGTTATTTGAGAACTCTATTTTTAGTCCTTCTTCACTGTAAAATGGCCTTGACAAAATGTGTGCATGGGAATATAAATTATAGGACCCTTTATTGGCCTTTAATCATGCCCAATCGACAAATCCACCACCCATTTTGACCTCAAGAATGCCATTCCCAGTAAAATAAAAATACAAAATTTTAGCCTAATTTCAAACATGCATACAATGGAAAATATAAATCATTTTTGAATACTATAATATCCCTCATATTCATGTCTTAAAATTATTATTTCACCTTAAATTAATTTGGTTAACCCTTCGAGAGTAATTTGTGGTATAAGTTGCACTGGCAGGTCCTAAGATGCAACATTTTAGTAGTGAAGAGATAACTTCTCGAGATCAAAAAAACATTTTTAACTCATATAACTTGACATGAAAATACATCACTTGAGTCATGTCTCTATAGGTGAATTAATTTTTTTTTCCATGACCCTGACATCCAAGTTCACCTAGAATTACATTTTCACTACTATTTAGGAGGGCAAAAACACTGATAATAAATGTTGTCAAAGCTTGAGATATTGTTCAAAAACCCCATTTCTAGTTATTATTCATAGAATATGTAACTACCAACACATAATTATGGATGGATAACATATAGGAAAAAAAAATTAGCCTATCATCATGCTTGATTGACAAACCCACCTCCTATTTTGGCCTCAAGAATGCCCTTCCCAATATAAGAAAAATGTGTAATTTTAGCCTAAATTTAGATGAACATAGAGTAAAAACTATAATTATGTTTTATGAAGAATAATATCCCTTATTTTCATGTATAAAAACTATTATTCACCCTATATCAATTTGGCTAAACCTTCAAGAGAAATTCATGGCATAACTTTCCATGATGTGTCCTAAAATACAACTTTTTGGTAGTAAAGAGATAGCTTCTCAAGATCTAACACATATTTTTACCTCCCAGACACCTAGATGAAAATATATCACTTGGATAAAAATTTTATAGTTGAACTACATGTGTTTATATGACCCTGACATCCACGTCCACCTTAAAATACATTTTCATTGCTATTCAGGAGGGCAAAAACACTAACAATAAATGTTGTCAAAGTTTGAGATGTTATTTAAGAACTCTATTTTCTATGCTTATTTAGTATAAAATATAACTATAAACATTTTTTATGGATGGATAAGGTATAGGACCATGTTATTGGCCTCTCATCATTCTTGATCGATAAACCCACCACCCATTTCAGCCTCAAGAATGCCCTACCCAATATAAGTACAAAGTATAATTTTAACCTAACTTCATACATTATAGAAGAAAAAATATAATTAATTTATATGAAACACAGGATCCCTCTTATGTTTTTTTAATAAAACTTATTTCACCTCAGATAACTTTATCTTAAACTTCGATATCAATTTGTGGCATAAGTTGCAATGCCATTTCCTAAAATGTAACTTTTTAGTAGTGAAGAGATAACTTCTCAAGTTCCAACACACATCTTAACCCATGGGACCCTTAGGTGAAAATATATTGTTTGAAACATGTATAAATAATTTAATTAAATGTGTTAACATAAACCTAACATCTAAGTCTACTCATAAATATATTTTCACTATTGTTCATAAGGGTAGAAACACTGACAACAAATGTTGTCAAAGTTTAAGATGTTATTCAATAACTCCATTTTTGGTGATTCTTCACTTTAAAATGTCACTAAAAACATTTTCATATTATATTACCACATTATTGATCTTCGATCATGTTTGGTTGACAAACCCACCACACATTTTGTCCTAAAAAATGCCCTTCCTAATACAATAAAAATGCAAAATTTTAGCCTAACTTCAAATATGCATAAAATGAAAAATATAAGTCATTTTTATGAAACATAATATCCCTCTTCTATGTCTTTAAAATTTATTTGTGTAACCCATGGAGCTTTGGATGAACTTATGATATAAATTCATTGTGTGAGTTGCAGTGATGGGTCCTAAAATAAAACTTTTGGGCAATAAAGAGACAACTTCTCGAGCTCAAACATGCATGTTTACCTATAGAACCCCAAGTGAAAATATATCACTTTAATCACATATATATAGACAAATTACATCTATTTCCATGACCCTGACATCTAGGTCCATCCATAAATACATTTTTGCTATTATTTAAGAGGGCAAAAATAATGACAACAAATGTTGTCAAAACTCAAGATGTTATTCAAGAACTCCATTTTCAATGATTTTTCACATTAAATGACACCAAAAACATGTTTTAATGGGTGTATAACATTTAGGACCATGTTTTTGGCCTCCCATCATGCCTGTTTGATAAAACTACCACCCATTTTAGCCTTATGTACGACCTTCCCAATACAAGAGGAACCATAACTTGGGTTTTATAGCTCCAAATGACTTGAAATTTGGATTCAATTTATACTTTTCCTTTTTAAAAAAATTCAGGTTATTTTATTTTTTTACTGTATCTAAGCAGAGGTAAGATGTAAAAACATAGGCTTGCACATGAAAAAATGAAGGAAAATCAGACCAAAAGTGTTATAAGTCAAGTTTGTTTACTCCAAGTGATCTAAAATTTTATTTTTAGGTGATTAATGATTTATTTAATATGTTTTATGTGTTATCCAACCTTAAAATCCAATCAAAATGAAGTTATACATGATTGTTATCAAACATGGCCTTGTTTATAGGCCTAAATGTGATAGGATGAGTAGCAAGTAGTCACTTTGTGAATATATTAGATCTTCTAATGGATATTAAAGATGTAAAAAAGTCTCGAAAGCATTTTTATATATTTAAATATGATTTTTAGCTCATGTCTATGAACAGGCCTTGCAAGATAGTGGCCTCCTGAACCTTCTTGCAAGCAAAGTGATAATGACTCAAGGTGAGAGGTTGGAATGATTCAAGATATGAATTATATTTATTTTATAGATGGAATACCTCATGTTGATCATAATAATCTTGATATATACACTATACACCTTGACTACACTAATGTGTCGGATTGGTGTGGTCAAGAATCAAGAGGAGCTAGTTTGCCTCTCAAAGGAAAGAGGTCCCTAATTTGAGTTTTTTATCAGATTTTGAGATTTAATAAGAATTCAAAATATGTATACACTTTAATTCCATAGTAAAGGTGGACGAATGGCCACAATTATGTATCCTATGATGAAAATCATGTAATATAATAAATATGCTAGTGAATGCAATGACAAAGTGGAAACATGGGAGTTGACAATCAGTTACATACAAGTAATAAAGAACAAATGTTTAATGGGAAGATGGTTAGACCATGATAATTTATGTAGACTAAGAAAATACTACTGAAGAAACTCATCAAAAGTGTAGACTTATAAGGGTGTGTTTTTTTATGTATGTGCAATAAAGCCTTCAATGTCATCAATCTCCTAGGAAATAGGATTTCAATAGTGTCAAACATGCTGCCCCTACACATTAAGAAAGAAAATAGTCATTTTGTAGAATATAAGAATCATTGAAGGTATTTTAAACTACCCTGTAATAATTTAACTACTTCATGGCTATTTAAAAAAATATGGTTCAAGAAGAAGTGAAGCATTGAAGGCAAGGACATGGTGAGTTAATATTTAAATTAAATCAAGGAGACCACCATATACAAATATAGGTTGACTCATGAAGGAATTTGACCACATCAAACACTTAAAATAACCATGATTCTCCTTATACACCTTCCTTCATTCAAGGAATCCTCATTTCAAGGATAAATGTTAACTACTTTTAGCTTGGGCTTCTCTTAGCTTCAAGAATATTAAATTATTTACTAATAGTGCAAACCATGTGGAGGTGGAAGCTTATATGGCACCACTAACCTACAAAAAATTGTTAGTAAGTAATTAAAAATTAAATTTATATGTACTAGCTACAAAATCAAAATATTTTTGTAAAACCTAAGACCTAAGACCTACTCTAATCTTAAAAGTGACAATAATAGATTCAAGGTCTAACTCATGAAATTTTCATAGATTCCTATTTAATGGCCTCTCATTATATTTTTCCAATTAAATATTCATTACAAAGACCAAATTTTAATAGTTCAATATCTTCATATGTGTTTTAATGTCTTCAAACAACCATATATCTAAATTTTTGGTTGGCTATCATCGAAAAAACATTCCAATGACTACCATAGACCCAATAGGATACCAATTTTTTCTCCATCTATGAGTATGTAAGTTAATTTTTTATTTTCCTCTATACACTGACATAAGTAGTAATTTATCCCTTTTTAATTATCCTCATCTACAATAACTACAAAAACATGACCTATATCATAAAAACAATTTTTAGTGACACTATATGAATATAGATAATGACATTAAATAATACATAATGAATAATATTCTACATAAGTACACTAGATTAGATACATATTCAAAGTCATGTGATGATTCCATATTTATTAGTTATAATTCTCATGTAACCTAATATGTGTTTATGGGAACTAGAGGTCTGTAACTCTAGTCATCCACCTACTCTTGTGACTCACACTTTTTCCAAATAGAGTCCATGCATGAATAACATAAAAATGCCAAATTTCTTGTATGAATATTCCAAGATCCTACATTTCAGCTATGAAATGAGTGGAGCTCACTTGAACCTATTATAATCATGTAATCCTTATACTTTGCCAATTTTTATTCCTCAATTAACAAAAAATGTCTATGAATAGTAAAATTTGGGTGAGCATAATGGTACATATTCTCATTACACCATTCAACCATGCCTTTTGCATTAATCAAATGAATACCATCATCAAATTTCAAATCCTCCTTTGTAAGGGTTATTTTTACAAGTTCTCCAACACAGTCATGTTCCCCTTTCCATGGATAGCCTTAGTGAAAGTCCAAATATGTTCTACACCAATGGTAATGTGCATCCTGATCAACCAATAAAACATCAATGTATTCTTTAATTATGATGGACAATTATCTAACCAAATTAAATGATGAGTGAAATAATCTTCATCTCAATTAACTATACATAGAGCTTCTAAAAATAGTCATGTATACACTCTATATAATGTGATTGATCATTGATAATATAGAAATTATAATCCCTTAATATTTTATGATCTTTCTTGGTACTATTAGTTACATTCATAAATGTTATATGCACATATATGGTAACTACGATGATTTGTAATATTGTGACTAAACTTCCATTTGTGGTTTGAATGTATAATTTTGAGCAAAGTTGACTACTAAAACAATCAAACCAAGTGGGAATTTATCCTTTCTTATATTGAATTGTTCATCCAACCATATAGCCATGTGTATGTGTATTGCATACTCATAAATATTTTTTTCCTTGAATTTGACATAAATTTTAAAATGCCTAGTTATTTTGTAACAAGTTCACATTTTTAAATTATTTTCCATTTTTTACATGATAAGTCACAGATTTTTATTTGCGCAAACTATTTAATTCCTATCCAATTGCACTTGTTTCATCTTCACAGATACATTTTTTTAATCCACCATAAATGGTACAATTTCCATCCAAACATGATTTGTTATAAAATAACTGTCCATCTAGTACTTCACAAAAAATGGTTGGAATAAATTCTATAGCTAGTTTTGGTAGAACTTTTAAGCCACACTCCTCAAAATATTGCTAGTTTGTAAATTATAATAAATATTTCATTAAAAAACATAGTGCAATTAAAACTCAAGATATTTCCTAAAATAAGTAATGCATGTGTAATTTATTTTTATACAAAATGGTTTGGCCATATAAAAATATCTTTGACTAATAGAGATTTTTGGATGTTTTTTCAAAAAATCTTGGAGTATAATTTTATTTGAGTCATATCCAATAAATGTTTCAGATGTGGTTTTGTTTATGAGACCTAACTCTTATTTTGAATACATCTCTTACATTGGGTGAAATTCTAGTATTATCCTAAATTTGTGCAAGTAACTATTTCAAAGCATCGACTACAGCCTTGTCTTTTCATGAAAGTTGATCAGAGAATGTCTAGATCTTATTGGTATTGGGTTTGTTAAGTATTTTACATATTGAAATTATTTTCATTAATGTTTTTATTTTTATATCAAGTGTTCATATTATTTTTTAAATCAAACATTTTTTCCCTATTTGATTACTTAATGCATAAGTTATGATTATAGGTTAGGCAACATTATAATATTTGTTGTGTGATTTAAGGACTATAGTATGATATGCATCATGGAAGTTGTCAGTAATTTATATTTTTTCATCATCTATATTATATGTTTTTATCCCTAATTTGTATATAGTAGGTCTCATCTTAATCAATTTCATCAATTAAATAAACAATTGACATCTTTTAGTATCATTATTCAAATTATGAAATAAACTATCCCACATTTCTTGAGCTAGTCTTATTGAATGGTAGTTAGACATTTTTTTAGGCATTTGGTTTCAAAATATTTTCATCAACTTCAATTAAATAGTTACATTTTATACGCATAATTCTTGTAGGTTTGATTACTGGTGGAAATTATTGAGAGGATATTTCAAAAGCTTCATTACTTTCATTGATTAGTGTTGGGGTACATTTTCTTCAATGTTTCTTTCCTAATTATATGCGTCTATGAAATTTTATTCATTGTTAATATAATATTTATTTATTTCTATGAAGATTTATTCATTGTTGGGTGTAATGCATCATACATATAGTTATCATCAAAAAAATTAAAAACACTATACTCAGAATGTGAGATTTCAACATTATCTAATTCATTATTATCAATTCCATCATTGTGCAATTCAATATTGTTAGTTCCGTCATTATTGAATTGATTATTTTCAATTTCATCATTATTTAATTCATTATTATCAATTTAATCATTGTCTATGGCATTTGGCTCAATAGAAATAGTTTATGTAGCTTGTTTTAAATGAAGTGCTTACATTTGTACCTTATTTTTATCTCTCACCTCTTGTATTTTATCTAGTGTTTTATTATTCAGCTTATTTCTCTTTCTTGAATGTGATCCATCATTCATTGGATAATTTATGGCCTTTAAATGGTGGGGTCCAAAAAATCACTTGATAACTCTTGTTCCTAACTTACAATTACAACATAAGTGCATAGAGAATGTTGGTTGCTATGGATTCCTTGAATTAGGTAAAAAATCCATCAAAAAGTGATTTATTGTCTATGTAAATATAACACTTAAACATTATAATATAAAATTTATACATTACATAATGCATACACATTTTAATTTTGAATGCAAATTCCAACCCGTTTGGCTCAAAAATGTCATGGTTTATTGAGCCAAAGGCTTAAACCTATCATTCTACAGCTAAGTCTGAGAGGTTAGATAGAAAACAACAAATTTCATCTTCCATTACCAAATACACTAAGAATTTCATCAACTAAATTCATAATAATATTACCATGATGATGAGCATGCTCTCCTCTTTTAAATTACATGACTTTTATTATTTTTTGACTATTTAAAGGTTACAAACTATGTTGATTTCTAAATATAATTTTTTTAGGACACCACATATTGTAGATATACATGTCTATACATGTTAATATAATTCTTTTTTCATTAACCCAAGTAAAAAACAAATTATATGGTTATATATAATGATTTTTGGAGAAATTATGTTAAATTTTTGATGATCGACACATTTTGGATCCACTACTATGATCATTCATCAGGAAATAAACATGTTTCTTTCCTCATGAAGGATCACATTAGTGGATCTGAACTGCATAAATCATCAAAAAATTGAAATGGTTTCTCCCAAAAAATATTTTTTTGTAATTGTATGGACTATGGAACTATAAAATCTTTTAAATTATATGGTCACAAACTTGGCCTAATTTT
>JARHVA010001825.1:1585000-1605000 GCA_037957365.1 Torreya grandis
CTACCCCCTTTCAACCTTATAAACGATAACCTATTGGATAATTTGAATGGTGTATGAGTTCTCTTTTTCGGTTAATGATCAGACACTTATTTATTATTGTGGTTTCTTTTCTATTTGTGTTAGTTTTAGGTTAAATATGGACCCCTTTGGTTATTTTTGAGACCTAGGCTCTTGATTCTTTAGTCTGGGCTAATTTTTACTCTACTAAAAATGGTTGGTTATTGTACTTGTCAAAAGTGGTTGTTACTCTTTCCATTGTTGTTTCATCTCTTTGTTGGGTCTTTTTTTACTTCCTAGTGAGATGTACCTTCTTCTTTCTTATGTATGCCATGGGGAGACCCAAAACTCTTGATTTTTCTAGGTTAGATTCCATAATAGTCAAAAGTGGGTTTATCTTAATTCAAACTTGTAAATATGACAAAAGTATACTTTATTATTGAATACCTATATCATCAAAAAATATTAGATATCTCAATTTTTTTGATTTCAAATTAATTTTTTTTCCATTAATGTATCTGGGTATGCCCCTTTTATTGGTCCTATGTCTTCTAACCTTTGGTATGCACTTCTGGATAGATATTAAAATAAACTAGATGGATGGAAAGGATTTATTCTAACTCAAGTAGGTAATATATTTTTAATAAAAAGTGTCTATATATTTATCTTGGTATATTTAATTCCTATTTTCAAAATTTTCAAGTTGATTCATGAAAATTGAACTAAATTCAAAAGTCTTTCCTATGGATGGGAGTTGTGGAAAAACATAGATTCCCATTGGTTGCTTGGGGAAGGATTTAGAGACTCAAATATTCTATTGGTCTTTGTCTCATAAATTTTAACTAAATGAGTAAATCATTAGTGGCTAAGCTTTACTATATATTTATCAAAAAATTTAATCAATGGGTAAGTCTATTATAGGCTAAATACCTATAGAATCTAATTCCAATAATTTTTGTCAGTTAAGAAAATCTTGTAAGATTCTCGATAATATGGAATTATTTTTTCAAAAATAATAAAATAATTTTAAAAGGTTGTAAATGGAGAGTTAAGATTGGTTTAAATATTAGGTTCTGAGAAGACTCTTGATTCTTTGATAACCCATTGAGAGAACTATAACTATGGCACAAAATTGTAAATCACATCCAGTGTGAATATGGGATTTTGGTGGAAGATAACATCCAAATACACAATGGTATAAGATGTTGTAAATGGATTAAAATTAATAATATTGGGAAATAATGACCAATTATGGTTTCAAACCTTAATATCTTACATATAATAATACATATTACAAATGTTGCAAAGGAGGATGAGTTAATGTGGGAAGATTCCTAGGATTGGTATTATTTAGTTAGATCAGGGTACAATCAATAGATCCCTCTTATTGATGAGTACATTCCATGGTTGAAGGTTTAGGATAAGGATCTCATCCATAAAATAAACGTTTTTCTTTGGTTGAGTATTTAAAATAAGATTTTAATAATGGATAATTTATGTAAAAGAGGCATGGTTTTGGTAAAACTTTGTGCCTTTGTGATGAAATAAATGAATCATTTTTTCACCCTTTTATTGAATGTATTTTTTTGTTAAGGTATGGGTGATTTTACTAGAAAGGTTTCACATTATCTCATGTCATCCTTCTTCTTTAATGGATTCATGGCACTTTTGGTCAACACTTTGTGTTCACTAGCAACGAAAAAAAATATAAAAATAAGTTTTGTAAGAAAATCAAGAATCCCATTAAAATAGTGTCTTAGAGAATAATGTATTTAATCATTGATAATTTCTAAATCATTAAATGTGCTAAATAATAGCCCTTTGGTTAACAGTAAGTGTTTATGGCACACAACTATGATATTTTTTTTGAAAATACTATTATTGTTGATCCTAAAATTGTACTGAGAAATACTATCAAATGGTTGGATCCTAAACTGGAATGGGTAAGACTTAATTTAAATGAATCTTAAAAAAGGAACCCTAGATTGGTAGGAAGTGCAATTTTGAGAGATGAATAAGGTTGTTTTAGGGTTTTTTATGAAGTATGGGTGTTAAAAAAAAACCGTTTGATAGAGTCTTAGGTGGCTTTATGGGACATATATTAGTTAAGGATATGGGATGCACCAAACTGGTAGTTGAGGGTGACTACCTCAACATTTTCAAGTTCCTAAGGAAGGTTAATAATACAAGATATACTATTTATTTCATTATATAAGAGATATTGTGTTTTCCAATACCTTTAATGAGGTATATTTCTATCATATATACAAGGAAATAAATTGGCAAATGTATTTATAAACAAAGGTGTAATGGCAAAAACCTTTAATATTTGGTCTAAAGGTGTTCATATTACTACCTATATAAATGATATTATTTTTAAAGATATATCTAATAGGTTTCTACAAGACTAAATGTAGGATAGGGATTATTAATTTTATCTTTGATTTCATTCTCTATCATTATAATAATTACATTTGGGGAAGAGTAAATAATTATATTAAAATAAGTAATTATAATATATGTGAATGTACGAATGTATTTCCCTAGATCATCATTCACATGTTGGAAAGCTATTATGAATTATGCATGTGTTCATAATCTATTTTTCATCATTTCCCATACTATAGGAGTTAATTTTTATATTCATTCCTCTACAACCTATGTTTGTTTTCATCATCAAAAAATGGGAGGTGTATTAAATAGGGTTGAATAATTATCAATAGGAAATATTAAAAAGAATGTGAAGGTTTAGGAGATCATGTATACATGTTGTCTTGGTAACTTCATATAAATAATTGAGGGTTATGATGGGAACATTTAAAAAAAAATTGTTTCAAGTTGAAAGGATCGTGTGGTTCAAAAAAAAAATGTGTCTATTGATATTACTTATGGCTTGATTACCCAAGTGACAAGATTAAATATTGAGGATAATAAGTATATGAAATATATAAAATACTACATGGATGAGGTGGCCAAACTTTTAGTTGAAGATGATCAACAAATAAAATATCAAGGGATCTTTTTACATGAGTTTTTTTCTCTTTCATATGATGTTGTAGCAGAATAGGTGATAAGGTATGTCACTTTAGAGGGTAGATTCATGGTATTACACTTTTATCATTTCCCCATTTTGATTTAATTTAGGCACCAAATTCATTTGAGCCTTATGTTTTACATTTTGCATTATGTGGATAATTCTATTTTATTATTTCATAGGGGAAAAATGAAATATCCTTTACACCAAGCTATAATATTTCTCATTTATAATTTATTTAATGTAATTAATATGGTGATGTATGTAACTTCTATAAGTAAGGATTATGTAGGGTTTATAACTCTAATATAAATATTAGAAGTAAAATAAAAATAATAAGGATATCCATATTTTTTAATGAATTTTAAATGAGCAAGATGAACTGCAAGATAACTTGGGTGAAAATGAGGAGACTAAGAATTTTTGCAAAGGAAAAATGTTGAATGGTCCTAATATAGAGGAATACATTTATGATAAAGATCCTTCAACCTGGCTGGCTAATGAAATTAAAATTTACAAGGTTTTCGAGAGTTTACAATTTTTTAAATAAAGAGGTGTAGGTTTTGACAATGTTAACAATGAAAGATATTTTTCCAAGGATAGTGAGAAAATGAAATCAGATTTGGAAATCCTAGCTGAATATCTCAAGAATCAAGATAGGATTACACATATTGTATAGGAGGTATACCTTCATAATGACTTTTTACTATGGTTTATAAAGGAACATTCCCAAGTTAAGGTGACTTAAATAAAATGAAATAGAATGATGGGATATTTTTTACTAATGTTGATTTAATGGAGATGCATATACAACTCTAGAGTTTGAATGAGAGAGTGAAGAATATAGAAAAAGATAATGAGAAGTTAAAAGAGAATATTTTATTACTTGTGGATTTTAGTTGGGTAGCTATGTAGAACTATGTTGAAAGTATGGAAGGCCTTAGGTCTATAGTAAAAAGGAAAAATGAAGATCATAATAATGATAATTAAGATAAAAAGAACATCAGTTGCCTTAGGACATGGATAACACATTTAAGAATCTCACAAATAATTTGGTAAAAGTGTATGACATGCAAGGATGCCCAGGGTGTTGGTTTTGAACTACTAATATTTTGATGTGATTTGGTTATTTTTGTGTTGTTTTCTTAGATTTTGTGTCTTTAGCTTCTCTTTTAGTAGGCATGTGTTTTTTCTAGTTTATAGACCAATCTTGCATGTTTTTTATAAAGCGTAGGGTCACCATTTAAAATACCTCTTTACCATTAACAAAAATAAATCTCAAAATTGGTGCAACCATAGAATAAAATCTCAAACTTTATGCCAATGGGAAATTAAGGAAATAATTATTTTTCAAAATTTCATTAAAAATAATAGTTTTAACTATTGAAAAGTTTAAACTATTTATATTCATAAAAAACTAATAGATTTTTATGGGCTAAATATTATGTGATTTAATTATATGTTAAATCAAAATGAAAGGTATGGCATATTTTGGTACTAATAATAATATTACCTTATATTAATAATTACATTAGAGGTATTTCTATGGGGAAACTAAAGCTCTGAGATGTCTAACATTCTAGTGGATTCATTGCACATGTAGGGTTATTTTAGATGCTACCTATTTATGTAAAGTTTAATTTTGAATGCGTAGATAATAACACATAGCATTAGGCATTACCCACATGATTATTTTTGAGCTATATGATGACAAATGTACTATCAATATTGATATAGGTAATCTTAAACAAGTTCAATTTTATCATAACCAAAATAAAATTAGAAACATAAATTAATTAACAACATACAATTCTTTCAAAAAGAAATTTCTTGAAAAACCTATGATAAATATTTATTTACTTATATTTGATACTAGATCACATAATCTGATCATAAAATTGATACAAATAAATATTCCTCACTTTTTATAGACATATCTCTATAAATAAATACGGACTATGGAAGCCATAAATCTCAATCTTTTATCCCTTTCAGATGTTGTTAAAATTTAGTTAAAGATCACAAAAAATGAACAGTTAAGGCAATCAAATTAAATTATATTTGAAGTGTGAAATTTAAGTAAGGCTATTGTTTGTTGTGTGCATAGGTGAATTGTAATAATGGAAATAATGTGTTCATCTATTTAACTAGAATTTAACTCTTGAACTATAGAATAATTATTGGAATTATAAATAATAATTAAATATTGTAAATTTAATTTTTTAATATTCCACATTTAACACTAAACACATATATTAATCCATAGTTTAGTGTATTTAATGTTTAAACACTTCATCTATTTAGTATCTTAGAGATGAAGTTTACTTTGTCTTACAGTCAAATAATCATCTGCCATGAAATCAATTAGAGCAGTGTTGCACTTGTAAGTGACTATAATAAAGAATGAAAAAATACCATCTTGGGTAGAATTGATTATTGGGGTGGACTAAAATCTTGTCCCCACATTACATACATTATCTACATTTATTTGGTGTGCTTTGGTAATGGAATAGTAAATATTGTGAGGCTAACCTTCCATTCATCAAAATACACAAATTCATAGTTATCCTAATTGTGCAATTATTATGCCTTCCTTTACTAATTCAATGGATGGTATGGTGAAATATTTCTGGTCACATTATAGGAAAAAAGGAAGAAACAACTGCATGTGAGTGTCAAATGATAAACATGGCAATGGCACATACTAGAGAATTTGAAGAAACACATAGCCATATAAGAGGTGAAATCAGGAATATAAAGACCTTTTTATAGTAATGGTGGAGAATATGGGGAGAAAAAAACCAAAGAGATTCTTTTAAGATGGACACTCCACATATTAATAATAATAAAATATATTATATTCTATATAATAATTCATTTTCTTAAACTAATGATATATTATATGTAATATATATACATATAGTGATGCAAATATATTAATAATATATATAATATTATATTATAATAGTAATACATTATATATATAAATATTTATATATAAAATAATATTATGTATATAAAATAATATATAATAATACAATAATAAAAGTATATATGTAATTAATATTAGATAATTATATAATAATAATTTCAAACTAGTTTATAATATAATTATATTATAATATTAATTATACTAAATAATATTATAATAATTTCTACATTATAGTATAATATATTTTATATTATATTATAATCTTATGTATCTCTCTCTATCTCCCTCTCTCTCTCTCTCTCTCTCTCTCTCTCTATATATATATATATATATATATATATATATATATATATATATCCCTCTCTCCCTCTCTCTCTCTCTCTATATATATATATATATATAAAAATTTAAGTTAGTATATTATAATAATAATAATAATAATAATAATAATATGTGTAATATATTATACAATAATTATCATTATTATAATTTTTAGTTAGATTTCATGGTTGGAGGATCCATGCCTAGTAAAATGGGAGAAAACCATTGGCTTGACTTGAGAACATAAGTTCCAACAAGGCATATGACCACGCAAAGACCAAAACATCACAAAAAACATAAACAAAACACTATTATATTAATTATTATTTGATGTTATTATAAATTGTTAATGATATATCTAAAATCACTATCACAATCCTAATGGATCAAAACAACCAAAAACCAACCTTAATCTGAGATATGTAGCACCTCTGAGAATAAACCATCCCTACTAAAGCATTCCATTTCATCATCCCAAAAGGCCTAGATCCTTAGATTGGAAGAAAAACCCTTTAAACTAGATAATAGGCACACACCACTAGTTGAATAAAATTCCACAACCTTATATTCCTTATATTTCCCATTATTCTCTTGAGCCTTGTGTTGCAACACAAACAAACAACCTTAATTTTTTGAAATCCCCAAGCCCTTCACCGCCTATGTAAACAAGATCAGAGAAGGAAAAAAACAATGAAATAAACCTCAAAATAAGAATTTCAATACTCCCACGTAGTCCTTTCACCTTCAATTGTATCACCAAATCATAAATCATTGAAAATGATCCTTGAGATCATCAATATCCAATAGAGACACCTCTTTGACCAATTCCTCTTACTCACTTTTAACTACCTCTAGCTCATCAACCAAACATAGAAGAGAAATGTAGTGATACTCTATCTCCCTAAAGAATGCCAAAGGAATAAACCCCAAAACATTCTTACTATAAAAGGGGAGAGGATCATAATACTCACTAGGAAATTCAACCAATTGAACCAATAATTCCACTTTAAATTTTTGAGCTACTAAAAAATTGACCGAATCCATCACTTGTTCTTTGTTTAAGATGATCAATAAAAGATTTAAATTAAACAAAGAGGCTATATTTTAATTTACCCTCCACCTCAAAATCTTCTCTAACACCTCACCACCCAACACTTCCAAGATGGTTTGGATGACATCTATGGTGGGAGCCTCAAAAATGGGTTTTAGATGTGCCATCAAAACATGAACTGTGAATGCCATATCCTATTTAACCCCTCACTTGAAGAACATAGGAAGATCCAAATAATTACTTTTATACTCTATTTCATCAAAACCCCAACATAATTCTATGAAAAAATAGAGCATGTAATAATCCAAAAAAAAAACCAAAGCTTAAAAAGAGAGACAAACACCAAAAATCACTAATTACAATGATAATCAGGTGAATGATCTGCACAAGCCCCATGAATGAAAATAAATGAATTTCATCATAGATTGACACCCCTCAAAATTACACATGCATAGGATAAACACAAACATCATTTAAAAATCAAGGTTTACCACCTCATTAAAATTCTCTCATGCTTCCCTAACATTATCTTCCCATCTAATTTCAATTTGGTCTATCCCAACATTGGTTTCAAAATCGGCCACTTGATCGGCCTCTAAATAATAGTGTGAACACTTAAAATTATAAAATTTAAATACATATCCCCACACTTTCTCAAATATCTTATTCAAGTTACAAGATTTAGCCCCTAATTCAGACAAGGCTTGAATAACTACTTGAGAATCACCTTTGATTCCCAAATTAAAAACACCATACTCAAGTGAAATATCAATACCTACCACCAAGTCTTGGTATTTTGACTCATTTTTGGTTCTATCCAATAATTAATTAGACATTTCTCTAATAATAGACTAGTTGCAGTCCTTAATCACCCAACCAACTCTAAAAGCTCCAAGATTCCCTCGACAAGCTCGTCTAAAATTAAGTGTGAACCATCCTAGTGGTGCAACTTGCCAAAAAATACTAGCCCTATTCTTTTTCTTAACTTACCATTACCATTTATAGTTGACCCATTAATGGGTTAATAATTTTTATAATATTATGTTCTATTAAATGTATTTTTTATTAATATATTATATTATAATATAATAATATAAATATGTTACATAATATAATATTAGTACACATATATTATATAAATCTATATAAAATATGTTGATAGATATCATTATAAAGGTACTATTTCACTAATGTCACAGTTCAATAAGATATTGGTACCTCAAGAAAGATATTTATTGCTATATTTTACATATATTTATCTAAGATATGTACACTAGTAGTAATTATCATGTGTAAGGTAAAGTTATATATTTGTTTTTCAAACACATTTAATATAAATTATTTTCATATTCATTTCAATTTGATATAATTCAATATTAATATGGGAAATAAAAAGAAACACAATAATAATAAAACATACATGCATACATATAATAAGTTTAGGATAGTCAAATTATATGTTGATGCCTAAATGTGTATCTTAGGTGCCCAGAGTGTGTAAGAAACATTTCTCATTTTAGAATTCATAAGAACTCAATGCATGAGTTTTAGGTTGTGATAAACTTGATATCTTTGATGAAATATAGGCATAACAAGTGACTATTTCACAATATTTATAATATTTGGTGGTTGGGAGCCACCATGGCCAAATAGTAGATCTATGCAAAATATGAAGTATCTATGATAAGAAGAATGAATTATGATTAAGAACTAAGATAAAATTTAATCTAAGATGGATATTTATAATGGGGCTAATATAAGGTGACTTGGTCAAAAAAGGAGAAAAAGGAAGGGTAGGGAAAAAAAGAAGGATTTTGATAGTCTTCATTCCAAACTTCATGACAAAGCTCAAACTTCATCTGAACATGCATTTAACCAATGTTATGAAGTGAAATATAAAAAGCCCAAATCACACCATAAATTAGGAAAGCATCAAAGGGAAGTATTAAATTATGTAAATAGGAACCAATCTTACTTTAAAGATTCACCCCTTCAAGCACACAACACAATCCCAAATGCAAAAGAAGTGAAGGAAGTAAAATGAGCTTGAGAGATTTCAATTAACCTAGAATTGGCCCAAGTTAACAACTCTACATTCAAGATATAGATTTAGAATACATAAGCACCATTAAAATCTATAAATTAAACCAAGAAAGTGAGATAAAATCCATATAACAATTCACACAAGCAAATATGCACAAACTTTGAAGAATTCCTTGCTTATATTACTTTGCTCAAAAGTTGCACAATGGTTTTGGCTCTAAGCACTCCCTCCCCCCCCCCACTTAAAATTTATAATTTTTATTTTATAAGATACCAAGAACCATGTTGGTCAATCCCAACCAATTAGAAAAGTACAAGTGTAGGGATAGCTCTCCTTTTCACAATTATTCTAGAAATATACTAGACATCCCCAATGTACTGATCTATAACTAGTGTGTTTTACAAATAAAACATGCCTTTATAAATAAAATATTCCAATTAAAATTATTGTATAATGTTGGTTATAAAAAGAATATACTTATTTCAACTAACTTTAGGACCCATTGGCTAATGAATTTGAGTGAAGCTCCATGTCTTCCTAAGAAATAATTTTCTGAGCTATCAAGGTCAAGAATTTAGATCAAATTTCTCACTGGTGGATTATGGGTTGAACCATATTTATACAATAAACAATTCAACTCCCTTCATTTTAATAATAACATAGACATGGTCGTGTTAGGGTCCTCATTCCTTACCAAGGCTTTCCTATAGGTTTAACAATGCTTCAATGGCCATTGTAAGCTCAACTCATATGTTGCATACCTTATAATACCCTTGTGTTTGCCTATTTATACCTGTCTCTTGTAGGTCCATGAGATCCTTATATTAATCATGCTTTGCCTAAGTGGCATTATTGTCACACCCATGCTCATCACTATTCAAAAATATGAATATTGCCTTTGATAATTTATCTTTGATTTCACACCATATGATCCTTTTGTACGAATCAACATCAATAATAGATGTTTAGATTATTTGGACCCAAGTAGATGTATTAAAATTAACATCCATGTGCTTATCATTTGACATCCACATTAATGTATTTTAAATCCATTGGACCATCAATTTTAGACTCATCTTCACAAATATTTGCTATCTTGAATTTGATGTCCTCACGACCTTCATTTTACATCCATATGAATGTCTTTGATGGGTGCATGACCATCAATTTTAAAGATGTCCTCAGGATTGTTTACTATCTTAAATTTGACATCCTCATGACTTTCAATAGACATCCATGTGAACATCATTGACAAGTGTTACACTATCAATTTTAAATGTGTCGTTATAACTATTTGCTAAGCTTGCCACTTGTCATTTTCTAGTTCACTCTGCACTCTACCGGTTCTACTGAGAAAAGCCTTTTCTCCATGTGGCGGTCCAGTAGGCCTTTGAAGATTCATTAAAAAGTCTTACTTTTTTTTTCTCCATTGGATCATGTTCCTCTAGGTGAACATGATATTTTAATCCCCAAAAGATTCTTAGGATTTAGTCTAGGACCATGGCTTTTCATCATTGATCTTGCTCCATTGGATCAACTTATTTGATCAAACATGGGTTGTTGATCCTGCATATATACAAAAGGTTTAACTCAAGCTTAGTCATAAAGTTTATGGACTATGGTTTTGATTTTTCATTAATAAACATGAATAAAAACATTAGGGAAGGAGTATTTAAACTAAGATCTGAGACATAACAAAGGGGCCCCCATGGGTATTAAAAGGACCTAACATAAGGTTTTAACCTAAGGTTTCATTATATAAATAAATACAATGAAACTTTAGGGTAAATACTTAGGCTAAGTTATAACATAGTAAAATGGACCATGCATTCATGGGATATAAAGGGACCAAGCATAAGATTTAGACTAAGGTTTAGTCGTGTTGATAAACATGACAAAACACTAGGGTAAAATTAGGCTAAGTCTATGGAACTTATAATTTTTCCCACACAAATTTGAATTTAATTCAAAGGGATCTAGGTCAAAACATTAGACGAGGGTTTTAATCATGGTTTAAAATAGATCCATTTATTTTCAAATCATCTAATAAAAGGTCCATTCTAACATTTGGAGCACCAAACCCTAAGTATCCCCATTCCTAAATGATATTCCATTGATCCTACAATACAAGCAATCAATTTTAGTCCAAGTGAGATTATTTCTTGAAAATAATAGTAAATATTGAAGTTAGGGTTCGAGGAGCATGTAAATCCAAATTCAAAGTCTTATATTAAAGTTTCCATAAAAATAAAGCATTTTAATCTAAAGCCTTGAGCTAGGTTTAAAAAATATTAAAGTGACCTCATGAATAATAAGAGACATGATATAATGTTTAAGCCTAGGTCTATGTCTCAATAAAAGAGACAATACACTTAGTTTCCTAGTTTTATGTTTCTTTGTTAGATCCTTTTTGAACAAACATGCTCCATAGATCATGATCCATGGGGTTGAGTGAGATTGGCTCCTATCTGCATTAATCTCTAAGGTCATGCCACTTGGAAATTTTTTAGGGATTTTGGGATTTCACTTGTTGATGCTACTATAGGGTATTCAGGTTATTTCTAGGGGAAATGTTGCAGACCTTTTGTTCACAACATGTATATCATCAGGGAATTATTTTAGGCTTTCTTATCTAGGGAAATTATTCCAAAGACCAATTTCATTAGATAAATTGTTTGAAGCAATTGTCCCATGGGATCTATTTCATCAAGCAAAATGCTTGGCATAAATTTTTTGAAAGAATTAGTTTGGGGTGAAAAGGGTCTGAAGGGTATGTTTAATAGGGTGAAGTGCCCATGACAAAAATCTGAAAGGTCATTCCAAAAATCCTAAAGGGTAATTTCAAAATAGATGAAGGGTCATTTCAAAGAAGCCAAAGGGTAATTGAAAAAGGTCTGAAGGGTGTTCTTTCATGGAATTTATCCTGGATAAAATATCCATCTGACACATATCTCCTAAAGCCAAATCTTTTCACAAAAGATACAAAGGAAAAAAAATTGTAAAATAAAATTTCCAAATGGCAAATTTTTGTAGAATAAAAGCTCTTAAGGGTAAATTTTGGCAAAGTCTAAAAATTTTACCAAACAAAATACCCAAATGAAATAAGACTGAGCCTTAGGATAAAAAAAATAAAATTAAGTTAATAAAAAATTTTAAGTATTCCCACCTAACTTAAATTAAAAAATCTTTCCAATTTTGAATTCAAAAGATGTTCTTAGACTTAAACATAAACTAAGAATTTAGTGATTAAATTTTATTTTCAACCAATGAAAGGCTAGTGAAATATTGAGTTAAAATTAAATTCATGAAACCCAAGCATCATTCATTCAATGTAAACCTCATTAGACCTATAGCTAGAAAACACAAAGATCCAAAGTTCACAAATTTAGACAAGGGAAAACTAAAATCATGTGAAAATATGCTAACCAAATTAGGTGGATGATTCTAAAATGAAAATATTATGAAAACATGCCAGAGACACTCTAATCAAGTGAATTTTCAATTTTAAGGTAAAAATTTGTAGAAATTAAGACAATGATCCCCATTTTTTAAAAATGGGGGTATGCTAACCTCAATAAATGATCACTTCTAGGGGAAACATAACAATATGTTATAATTCAAAGACTTTGATTTAGACTAATAATTAAGTTAGTTATTCCACTTGATCATTCACCATTATCTAGATCAATTTATGGTTGAAACAAGTCTTGCATACATAAAATGGGATCAAATATCAAGACCTAGTCATGCTGTGTGTGTTCTTTGAATCCTCTTACTATTTGCCATGGGATTTAGGGATCAAGTTTTATATTTCATGCCTTTAACCATAAAAATTGACTTAAAACATATTTGGATATTCATTAAGAACCATGTTTTAGCTCAAGGAAGGTTTGGTCATTGCTTTACTGCTAGCAAGGCATCCATATCCCCAATAGATATGCCATTGGCTATACTCAAATCCCTAATCCACTACCATCTAGGCATCCATAGCCCTAGTGAAGATTACCTGAATCACTTCTGCTTTAGAAAACTTTTTGAAATTTTTAATAAGCTCTTGTTTTTGTATTTTTAGGTCATTTTTGGCTTTCTAACAAAGGTTAGGAACCAAATTAACTAGGTTTAGGGATTTGGTCAAATGTTTAATATTTAGACAATAACCTATGGTTTCAACCTTTGTCCTAGGTAATAATATTTGTTAAGTACAAACATGACTATGTCCTAATAGTTTAAACTTTCATCCCACATGTGAAATTATTCTTAAAACCAAGTTTTGATCAAAACAATATTTAAGATCTTACGGAACAGATAACATACCCACTAGTCTTTACCCATTTCTTCAAACTATAATAGATAACTTGCATTTCAAACCCATGGTCAATACTTTATTAAGGTTTCTATGTGCATTATTGATCTTGTGGAGCTATTGAGTAATTAAGTGAAGCTTAAACTGAGGCCCACCCAAAGGACTTATTAAAAGCAAGGAAAAAATCAAGATGAAGCAAACAAATATGTAAAGGCACTATACATAAACAAGGGATAAGAATTAAATAAAAAGAAAGAAATTAATGTAAGCCCTATACTAACTACATAATGAACTTACATTTAAGATCAAATGAAAAGTTATTTATCCCACCATAGATTCTTAAAGCATGATTTCCATTCAATGATGCCTTTTTATGGATAGGAGCATTTCCATGCTTGTGTCTTCTAGGTGATTTAGCTTGGTTTAATATTTCCATTCTCTGGTACATAGATTGATGATATGGGTTTAAACCCCAATCATCTTCATCCTAAATTCTTCTACTTTGTAGTAGGAGTTCTAGTTATTATTCATCCATAGATATATAGTGACTTATATCATCTTCACCCAATAATGGTATCTCGAGTAGCATCCTTAGACTAATGTTTTAATTAGGTTCTTTTTAAGGTGGAAATGGACAATCAATATTTGTAAAAAAATATTCCAAGTCATCCCAAAATACTTCTTTATCCTGATCAACTAAATGATGTTCATCTAGAATCTTACCATCAGAAACATGTTGGTACCATACCCCTGACCTTTTTATGTAGTCTTATGATAATTCTTGATCTATTTCACCCACTTCATCTTCATTCTCGATGAAAAAAGGTAGTTCTTCTACCCAATTGAGTTCTAGATCATCTAGTTTTGGGATTTCTAAGACATCATTGCCTTCTTTGGACACCTCAATTTCCTTCAAGAAATCCTAGTGTAATTATTTCCCATGGTCATCCTTTTCATTATTATCCTCTACTCCATTAGCGAATTCATATGAAGCATCATCATAGCTATATTTTGAAGAGAATTCATCTTGTATCTAATCATATTCATGGGGCAACTCATCTTGAAGATTTGTTCTTTCTTCTAAAGTATCTTCAGGTTCATTTTTGTCTTCAAATGAAAAATCAAAAGCCTCTATTATGAAACATTGAGGTGTCCTTGTAGATCTATATGTCCCTGTAATATTATCTTGGTTAGGCATAATTTTAGTTATATCTCTTTCACCTTGATGTGTTTCAAAAATAATGCAATGATCAACCAAATCTATATTACAAAAATGCATTTGTATGTTTTCAGATGATCCATCATTACTATTATCATGAAACTTGTTTAGAGGCCTATTGAACCTTTGGTAAGCATAGTTTTTGTTATATCCCTCTCCTATATTTCTTACTTCTTTTTGCAATTGAAGAAATTCAATGCTCAATTTTTGGACCATTTCTAATATCAAGTCATTTGAATTTTTTAGTGTCTCAAGCTCATGAAATGGATCATTAATACTAGTTATTGGCATTAGAGTTCCATGATTTTATGGATGAATCCTACTAATAGTGTTATTTCAAAAGCCTAGGTTTTGGCCAGGATATGGATGACTCAATAGTAAATTATTCCCAACTAGAGGTTTGTTGAGAGTAGGTATATTATGACTATCATTACGGATGGAGTATGCCATTTGACCTTGGGGTTACATCTGGTCATTGATGATCATAGCTTCATCATAAGTCAATGCTAATGTATTGTTGACATTTACAAATATTTTCAAGAAAATAGAGGTCATGGGGTGTAAGGCATCCCTATAAATATCTAAATCCAAAGCCACATCATGTTTATATGGGTCCATGGTCATGCTAAACATCTTCTGGAACCTAGAATTAAAGGCTCTTATGGTCTCATTGAAATCCCCCTTAACTATGATAAATTTTTAGTAAAGGGTGCATGGACTGATAATTTTTCCAAATTTATCAATGAAAATATTATTAAAGTCATCCCAATTCTTAAATTAATTCTCAATAGGTTAAGAAACCAATCATATGCAGCATCTCTGAAAGTGAATGGGAACAATCTACATACTACATCTTCATGAACTACATTTAACAATCTCAAAGTAGTTGTGAATGATTTAATATGTTTTTTAGTAGTGACAACATTATTGGGACTGAATGAAGGTAAATAATTTTTAGGATTTCAAGGAATATTATGTACTATACCTAGCATGTTGATTGAAGAACCACCTATCCAAGCCATACCTTGAATACATGAGCACCCTGACTTGATAAGTTGTTTGAGACCTTGGAGTTTTATACTCACCTTTGTCTTTCTTTTTAAAATTATGGCTTGTGACCTTAAATCTTGTTTAAAATATGATGCATCAAACTGATATTTGCAAAGCATAATAATTAAGTTTACATGTAAAGTTAATTTTACACAAACACATGTAAAGCATGACTATCTTTAACTAAATAAGCTCAAAGATACATCTAGACTAATGAATGATAGGGATCTATACACCTTTAAGCTTGAAAAAACTCAAATTTGTAAAGGACTAGTCAATCTTTGTTCAAAATTAATATTACTAACCTTAAACATGGGGAATACATAAAGTATGAACTACCTTTGCATGAGTATCCATGGATCTTGAAATAATATCGATCTTTGGCTAAAGGAAGACTAAAGAATAGTATAAAACCATAAATATCAATGATGTTTACATAATTATGCTTAACAGAGGACAAATATGCCAAGAACACATTGATCTTTGATTAGAACACATCAAATTTAGGAAAGATTCTAAAAATTCTCAAAGATGTAACTAAAATCACTCCTTATAACACCAGTGAAGCTTTACCTATTGATGCCTAAATATGTATCGCAAGTGCCCAAAGTGTTTAAGAAACACTTATCATTTTATAATTCCTAAGAACTTAATGAATGAGTTACAAGTTTTAATCATCTTGTTACCTTTGATGGAATAGAGGCAAAACAAGTGACTATTTCACAATATTTATAATATTTGGTGGTTGGGAGCCAACATGGCCAAATAGTCGCTCTATGTAAAATATGAAGTATTTATGATAAGAAAAGTAAATTATGATCAAGAACTAAGATAAAATTCAATATAAGATGGATATTTAAACTGGGGCTCATCTCAGGTGAATTGGTCAAAAAAAGAGCAAAAGGAAGGGTGGGGTAAAAAGGAAGGATGTTGTTGGTCTTCATTCCAAACATAATGACAAAGCTCAAACATCATCTAAAAATGCATTTAACCGATGTTATGAAGTGAAATAGCTTAATCCAAAATCACACCATACATTAGGCAAACATCAAAGGGAAGTATGAAATGATGCAAATGGGAACTAGTCTCACTTTAAAGATTCAACCCTGCAAGCAAATAGCATTAGTCCAAATGTAAAAGAAGTGAAGGAAGTGAAACAAGCTTGAGAAATTAAAATTAACCTAACACTGGCATGGTTTAATAGCTTTGCATTCAATATACACATTCTATATCCAAAAACACCATTCAAAATTTTAAATTAAAACAAGCAAGTGAGAAAGAAGCCATATATCAATTCACACAAGCAAATATGGACAAAATCTAAAGAACTCCTTTCTTATATTGCATTGCTCAATACTTGCACAATGGTTTTTACTCTAAAAAACACACACCCCCCAGCTCACTTACAATTAACAATGCTCCTTTTATATGATTCTAGGAAGCGTATCAATCAATCTCAACCAATTAAAAAGGTACAACTATATGGATAGCTATCTTTTCCACAAATATTTTATAAAAATACTAGACTTTCCCAATAGACTGATTTATAAGTAGTGTGTTTTTAAAATATCATATACCTTTACAAATAAAATATTCCACTTCAAAATATTATATAATGTTGGTTATTAAAGAACATTCTTATTTCATCTAACTTTGGGACCCACTGGCTGATGAAGTCGACTGAAGATCTATGTCTACCTGGGAAAAACCTTTTCAAGCTATCAGGGTCACAAATTTAGATCAAATTGATCACTATTGTATTTTGGGTTGAACCATATTTATATACATAATAATTCATCTCCCTTAGGGTCAATCATAACACCCAGAAGGTTTGGTTAGGGTCCTGATACCTTGCCAAGGCATTCTTATAGGTTTTAACAATTATTCAATGGTGGTGATGAGATCAACTCACAAGCTCCATGCCTTAGAATGCCCTTGGGTTCAATTTTTTATACCTTTATCTCCCAAAATTCCATGAAATCCTTATATTGATCATGTTTTTCCTATGTGGCATCACCATATCACCCTTTCTCATCATTGTTCAAAAATATGGCCATTGCTTTTGAAAATTTATCTTTGATTTTGCATTGTCTGATCTTCTTGTATGAATCAACGCAAAATATATATCTTTAGATTAGTTGGATCCAAATAAATATCTTAAAACTGACATCTATGTGCCTATCATTTGATGTCTACATGAATGTTTTTAATGGGCACGTGACCATCAATTTTAGACTCATATTTGAAACTCTCTGTTATCTTAAAATTGACATCCTTGTGATCATCATTTGACATCTGCATGAATGTATTTAACATGTTTGTGACCATAAATTTTGAACATGTCTTCAAATTTGAATTTAATTGGAAGGGACCTAGGTCAAAACATAGACTAGGGTTTTAATCATGGTTTAAAATATATCTAATTAATTTTAGACTAGCTAATAAAAGCTCCATTTTAACATTTGAAGCACTAAAACCTAAGCATGCTCATTACTAAATGATATTTCACTGATCATCCAACACAAGAAATCAGTTTTAACACATTATAAGGGGTAAATCTATGATCATCTAAAAATATATCCATTAGTCCAAGAAATATTAGTTCCTATAAACAATAGGAAATTTTGAAGTTAGGGATTGGGGAACATGTAAATCAAAATTCAAAGTATTAGATTAAATTTTCCATGCAATTAAATCCTTTTAATCTAAATCTTTGAGCTAGGTTTAAAACATATTAAAGTAAACTCATGAATAGTAAGAGACATGGCATAATGTTTAAGCCTATGTATGTGTCTAAATAAAAGGGACCTTGCACTTATTTTCTTAGTTTTATCTCACTTCATTATAACCTATTTGAATAAACATGCTCCATTAGATCATGATCCATGGGGTTAAATGAGATTGGATCCTATTTGTATTAAGCCCTAAGGTCAATCCACTTAGCGATTCTATGGGGCTTTTGGACTTTGACTTATTGACTCTACTGTAGGGTATTCTAGTTATTTTTAAGGGAAATGTTATAGACCTTTTATCCATATCATGTATATCATCAAGGAATTATTTTGAGATTTTTTGTCTAGGGAAATTTTTTTGAAGACCAATTTTATCAGAAAATGTTTTTGAAGAAATTATCACATGGGGTCTATTCTATCGAGCAAAATGTGTAGGATTAAAATTCCAAAGGAATTAGTTTGGGGAAAAAATGCCTTGAAGGGTATGTTTCATAGGGATAAGTGCCCATGACAAAATTCTAAAAGGTCATTCCAAAAATCCTGAAGGGTAATTGCAAAATAACTAAAGGGTCATTTCAAAGAAGTTAAAGGGTAAGTAAAAAAGGTCTAAAGGGTATTCTTTCAGGGAAATTATCCCAAAAAAAATGTTTGACACATTTCCTTCGAAGACCAAATCTTTGCACAAAATCTCCAAAGGTAAAATTTTCATAGAATAAAAGCTTTGAAGGGAAAATTTTCATGGAATAAAATTTCTAAGGGGTAAATTTTTGTAAAGTCAAAAAACATTATCAGATAAAATACCCAAAATAAATAGGACTGAGACTTAGAATAAAACAAATTAAATTATTTCTATAACAAATTTAAAGTGTCCTAGCGTAACTTAAATAAAATATCCCACCAATTTTGAATTCAAAATAAGTTCTTTGACTTAAACTTATACTAAGGGTTTAACAATTTAATTTGATTTTCAACTAACCAAAGGCTAGTAAAAGATCAAGTTAACATTAAAATCATGAAACCCAAGCATCATTCATTCTAAGTAGGCCTCATCAGACCTGTAGTTGGAAAACACAAAGATCCAAAGTTAGAAAATTTATACAAGGGAAAACCAAAATCATGTGAAAATATGCCAACCAAACTATGTGGATGATTCTCAAATTAAAATACTATGTAAACATGTCAGAGATACTCTGATCAAGTGACTTTTCAATTTTAAGGTACAAATTTTCACAATTTAACACAAGGGTCCCCATTTTTCAAGAATGGGGGTATGTTAACCTCAACACTATATACATTTGATCCTCTAACAATTGAAAC
>JARHVA010001825.1:1612500-1722500 GCA_037957365.1 Torreya grandis
TGGTGTGCATTCTAATATTGTCCTAATTTCATTTTTGAAATATTTATAAATACACAAGAACATTAGTATATTTAGGACAAATAAGCGAATGGACCGATCTGTCTCTATCTCTATCTGAAACACAATCTATATCTCATTTCCAATAATCACCAAACACAATCTACATTATCTCTATCCCATCCCTCATTAACTTGGATGACCTTCCCTCCCTATCCTCAATACCTCCTCCTATTTTTATATTAAACACAAATCCATAGATTAAAAAATTGAGTATCTAATCTTCTCATTATCTACAATAATTAACCCTTCAACCTCCTTTTCTTATGTATTAGATAAGAGAGGGTATTTTCCCTCCTTTAGTGACATATGTTTGTCAAACTACTTAACAAGACAAATTTTATATTGATCCCTATCTAATTTACTCACAAGGAACTTAGAGTTTAGGTATGTGCATCCTTATTAACATTTAATAAGTTCTCTACTCCATTATTCATCTCTCTATAAATTTTCAATGGCCTCCAACAAAAAATTATGTAATGCATCCATGGGTAAGACATCACACAAGACATTTTCCTGGTATCTACCAATATTCATATCTACTTCAAAACATTTCCTCATAGTGTTATCTCTCCTCTATAATAGATAATGCATTCCATATGGACTTGGCTATGGTATACATGCAAAAATTATCTTGCATACCATCTCAGTGGATACTAAATTATCACAACTTCCACTACCAACCACAACATTACAACACTTACCCTTTGTTTTGAATTTTGATCTAAAAATGTGTCCCCTTTAGTATTATCACTCCTAATTATCAACCTTAAATACTCTCCTCCTTCCTTTTAAAATTTTTAATGGTTCTTCTTCTTATGTAAATTTGGGTGATGCTACAAGATCCACATCCTCTTCTATGACTTGCACACTATCCTCATTCCTTTTCCTCTCACCATGTCATTGAATGTCAAGCTACACAAAAGAATGGTGACAAAATTTAATACATTTTTAACATGATTTATTAAATAATATTCCTCTTCCTCATCCATTACTTCCCATTCTCCTTCCTCATTAATGGAACTTGCATCATCATTGTTAATAATCTATTGATAATGGTTTGTCTCAAGGATAACATTTAATTTTACACCCATTTATGACTTTTAATTTATAGTGGATATGCATTTTTTAACTCTAGAATCATTAAATAAAATAAATTAATAAATTGAGACATAAAAGTTAGTTTAGACATTAAATTCCTAATACCATTTGTCTTGAAATTTTCAATCTTACTCGAATTGCACTCAAATGCACATTTTAGGTCAAAATACATAAAATGCCCTAAATGGTTCAAACATGTCACTTACAAGTGCCAATTTAGGTCAAAATATCCATTAATAGGTAAATGCATTTTATGGGTTAGCTAACTTTGATCAAATCATTTCAAATCAAAATGACCATTTCACCATTTAGTGCTTTGGATCACTCTTTTCTTGTAATTCATTGGTACACATCACGCACCTTTGTTATTTGATATTGGCAACATCCTAAATGGCAATACGGTTCTAACGCATCTAATGTCACCTTCTAATTCTTCTTGAATCAAATTATGACTCAGTAATATGACTTTCTAACCATTTTGATTAATTGAGGGCCAATTTTCAAATAATTGCACAAATGTTGATTAACCTTATTTAAGGCTAATTAATCCAAATCAAGAGATTAAGTGGATTTTCCATGAGAGTTGTTGAATATTTATTTTTTAAAATTTATTCCTATTAATTGCATCATTAGTTGACATCATTTCTTGGGAAGACATCCCTAGGCCATAAATGCCATAAATATCAAGATTATGGGTCACCCATGCCTAGTTAATACCTCCAATGCCTCTTCAATGGCCCTTATTCCAAGCTCATGATGAAGATAGTTATGGATTTAATTATAAATATTAGGATTATCCATGGACACACATCTCAATCTTGAGATAGATGGTCCTGGTTGATCCTGACCAATCTCAAAAATCTATAAATATAGAGGCCATGGACATGAATTTTAAGCTATTTTTGTCGCAAGGTTATTGTGCTCAAATATCTTTAAATCTTGAATATTACAAAGTTATAATACTAAATTGTTTCCACAAAGCTTCATTGATAGGCTAGTTTAGTGGTTTACAATCAAAAGCCTAGGTTTTATGGAGTGTTCTTGAGGCATTAGAGGAGCTTACCACCATTACTGATAAATACAAGGATGTTTAATCAAGGGAGAACATGTTTTTGAGCCACATGGGTATGGTGAATCATTTTTTGGAAGGTGATATGGTGTTTCTTTCTTTCATTTGTTTCTTGCTATCTTTTGTAATTCCCATAGGAATATGTAGGCTTGGTTAGTTAGTTCCTCATGGATGTTTCATTGTTTATGGATTAATGCTTGACTAACTTGCTTTGTAATCCTCTCTACATCTTGGCATGCCCAATGTGACTAGATTCATCTCACACCTCAATCAGATCACTTTGCAACTCTAAAATATCCATTTGGACCCTTAAAACTCTTGTAAATTGATTTTCTAACTTTATTTTGCCAATTTTGGTTGACACAAATTTTACATAGTAACTGACATTAATAGAAATAATGACATCAGTTACTGACTTAACTAACATCGATTAGTATAAATTGCATTAGCCACATCTTGTTTAGCTATAAATGACATTGGTCATTGGGTTTTTCAAAAAAAACACAAACCTAATAGTTACGTTTCCAGAGTTTGTTGTTTTAAACTCAAAAGAGATTCAAAGCTAAAGGACATGTTGATTTTTTTTGCTACAAGAACAAGATTTTGCTTTGATAAAAACATGTTTAAATCACCTCTTTCATGCTTAAAAATTAATTAGGAACATTTATTTGGTTTTTAAAAAAAGAATTTAGATGTTTTTTTATGAATGTTTTCAAATTTTGTAACTAATACCAAGGGGTCAAAATGAACACCACCAAACATTTCATTTGTATTTTAAATTAAACATACTTGTACATTATTATTTATAATAGTTATTTAATCATATATTGTTTCGAAAAAAGAGGAATTTTGTGTGTATGTTCTTCCATTTTTCCCCTATATGGAACCCTTAGAATCAAAAGCACCATTCCTATTTTCAATAGCCTAGTCTAAAGGCTTAGAAAGAATGTCATCTAAAGCACTCCCCAAAAACTCATCAAAGTTTGGGTGACCTTTAAAATGACCCTAAATTATTTCTATTATATGCTTTATTTATTTTAATTTATAATCTATATTCAAAATTGAACCTTTTTGTGTTATAAGGGTTGGTTCATCAAAGTGGGTTCACCATTTATACACTAAGATTGTTTCAACTTGGGTTCAATTTTCTATTTGGATTAAAAGCCATTTATTAAGAACCAAAATCACATTATCATCTTGGTGGACTCAAGTCATTTTGCATATCACTCACACTTTGGGTCCTAGACCATATTTTATCCTACTAGAACCATGTGGTGACATTGTGTTACCTATTTGGTCTTAGCTTTATAGTTAGTATTTTGCATCTTTTTTTACATCTTGAGTTTCTTAGTTCATTTTGTCTTCTTCGTAATCTAGAGAGATTTCCTCTAAACCTATAGGGTCAATTTGTCAAAGTTGAAGCTAGCTTTTGTAGTGTGGGTGTATCACAAAGATCTAGGCTTTGGTTTACGATTTTTTACCTTGGGTCTTCGAGTTACCTTAATCTCTTCCAATCTATATGATTTTAACTTTACATAAGGTTGAGTAAACTCGTGAACCAAATCTTCCAAATTTGTGCATGGTTTCAAACCACCCTCCTTTATAGTCTCATTGGTACATTGGTTTTTTGTTTAAGAGAGAGACAAAGAATACTTTGATTGGTTGCTAAAAATTGGTCCAAATGTATTCAAACACACAGAACAACTCTTTTTAGACATGACTCAAAGGTTCACTCATAGTGGGGCCTCTTATGGCCTTTGTTATGAAGATGAGAAATTCTATGATGGTCAAGATAACCCCATTATTTTTTTATGATATAACAACAATAGTAGGATTTAAAGATGATTACAATGAATATCAACCCAAAGAAGATCAAGATGAAGCCCTTCTTAGATTGATAGAATCAGGTGCTAGACTACCTTCTAATTTTCCTACAGAACAATTGCATACCTTAGTTAGAGAAGGATAACACTGATGACAAGAGTAAGATTTTATACAAATGAACATACCTTCTTCATCTAACAAAGGAAAGGAAATACAAATAGAGTCAAAACCCAAAAATCTATATCTTTTAGCTAAGATCAAGATAATAAGTCAATGATACGCATATCAACTTGCCATAGACTTAGCTAATTCCCTAGTTTCCACTTCAATTCATAATAATGCTTTAAAAGAACATGAAGATATGGTTAAAAGTGTGAAACAAGTATTGGATGATAATATTACCATAGTGGATCAAGGAAATCTAAACAAATAGTTAAAGACACAAGAGACCTTACAAGATTTTCCATTTGACACAGAACATACATTTTTTAATCATCAAGAACCTCTTATTACTTTACAAACTTAGAAACCCAAACATTCAGTCTGAATTGAGGAAATTCTTCTAGATAATTTGGCTACTTATTTTCAACCAACCCAAATATTGGTACATAAACATATAAATTTCCAAAATAAATAAAGTTCAAAATAACTAAATTCAAGGAATTTTTTACAATCCAAGAATCAATGACCTATGTTCTCAACTCAAGTAGCAAATCAGAACCAAATCATGGATCAAAAGGTATATGCTCCCCATAGATCCACCCAAAATCAGGGGCACATTCCACCCCAATAGCATCTTATCAAATCCATAAATGAACCAAACATGCATGAATGGAATTCTATGAAGGAAATTGTCCAAAGATTGGAGACAAATAATAGAGTCAAAAAATACAAATTTGATGAGATGTACCCATATCCATTTGATTTATCTATTCTCAAAAACCCCTTTCAACCTCATTTTGAGCCACCCAAATTTGAAAAGTACAAAGGGAAAGGAGATCTGCATGAGCACATTCAAGCATTCTTCATCTTATACCAAGAGGTTGCTTATAGTAGTGAGTACATACTAAGAATTTTTATGCTAAGCTTAACAAGACAAGCCCTTGGCTGGCTCCTTAAACTACCTAAGGGATTAGTTATGGATTAGAATAACTTATTAAAAAAAATTGTTAACCACTTCTCATATAACATAGAACATGAATTGGATATTGTTGAATTATCCAAATCTAAATAGCATGATGGTCAAAGTTTCACTTCATATCAACAAATGTGGAGAGTATTGGTAAGCCACTTTCAAAACAATTTACTAAACAAATTTTTGGATGATATCTTTGCATAGAATTTGCATCCTGAAGTTGCACATAGTCTATTGTTATCTTGTGCTAACTAATTTGAAGAAATTATTGAAAAAGTAATGAAGATTGAGAAGGCTCTTATTGCTGGAGGCCTTGTTAAGATTTTTGCACAAGGACAAGCATCTAATCAGAATAAATCACCAGCTCCTCAAATAGTTATGCATGATAAGTCTAAGGGCTTTCATAAAAATAAGAACATGGTTGGAAATGGGGTGACAAAAACAAGACATGTATAAATGGTATAGGCTATGCCTCCTTCAAATGTATAATTACCTCTCCCAAATCCACTACCTACTTTTTAGAGACAACCTCCACGAAGGACATTTCATAACAATTTTAGAGCCTTTATCAAGTTAGGAGAATCAATTGAAACAATGTTACAAAAGCTCATTACAACTAATTTAACTATATGGCTAGTATCAAGGACATTTCCTCGAGATCAACCAAAACCATAATGGTACAAAGAGAATGAATGGTGTAAATTTCATCATGTTACTGGTCATAGTGCATATCATTGCATTCAATTATGACATATTATTGAGGACTTTATTGAAAATAGTGAGCTGGAAATTAAGTTTCCCCCTAATCAAGACATAAATTAGGATATGAGAATCTATAAAGACCTATGTCCTTGACATGATCTAGCACCACCAATAAATAATCAAAATGGTCACAATCAAAGATAGAGGTAGAATCAAAAACAATAATATGATCAGAATCATAATGAGCATAATCGAGATCATAATGCCCACACTAATAATGTGGCTTGTAACAATGTACCTTGAAAATATAATAATACTATGGGATGAATTTTTGCAACCCATATTGCCACTATTACTTTAACACCATGTGGTCAATCTTGTGTTCCTTGTAGCATGATACCCATCATTATAGGGTCAGCACTCTCTCCCCCTAGTAATACCATGTTGAGTTCGCATCATCATGTTGTTAATTCATTTTCACATGTTACTAATCTTGAACAATAGTACCATTATTCTAATTAAAAATTCTCCTTACTAACCCTAAATTGTTGCAATATTATTAATCGCCTATAGGTCACCATCTAAGGCCATTTGCCTCACTCTTCTAATTATATTCTTAACCACCTCTAGATTGTGTATTTACAACTAGATGCCCATGAGTTACCATCTAGGGCCCTTTACCCACTTCTTTCCATAAACCCAATGATAACATTGTGCCAATAGTTCCAAAGCTAAATATTGTCCCAACAAAGACTAAACTAGTTTAATCCACATTTCAAAGGCCTTATATTATAACAAATCAATTAGATAAAACTCTTGTCTAGGTTTCCATATTAAAAATCTTACAGACATCTGATGTCCATATAACCATCTTTAACAAACTTTTATAAGTGTCTATTATGCTTAATGATATAAACCTTGATGAGTTCTAAAACCTAGTTAGACATTTGTCTTCATTTTGGCAAATCACATTTGATCAAAAGGACATGTCCACCCTTGTCCCAAACCACAATAACCCACTATACATTGATATAATCATTATGGATCACAAGATCAAGAAGGTTTTTATAGATAATGATTCATGGCTGAAAATCATATCTCTTAATTTGGTGCAATGATTGGGTTACATGGACAAAGACATTTAGGCAGAGACTATGACAATCAAGGCTTACAACAATGTCTAGAGGGAGTCAACTAGTATAATTTGATTTCTAGTCATGGTTAGGTTTATTTATCATCACACATTATTTCATATTATGTCTATTGAGCTTCCTTATAACATACTTCTTGGGCATCCTTAGATCTATGAAGTACAGGTAGTTCCATCTACTCTTCACCAATGCCTTAAGTTTCCCCATGATGGGATAGAGGTTATTATTCCCATTAATTAGCATCCATACTAATACTACAAACATCTTGAAGTAGAGTTTTATAATTATAACTATTTCCTAGGTTCTAAATTCATTACAAAGAAGAACAAAGCCATTATTTCTCATCCATCTCCATGTAATTATATATATCCTAGTGATCTAGCCTCCACTTCAACTAATCCATTTCCTATAGCTCTATCCAAACAGGTGATTATTAAGGATGTAGGCATTTCCATATACCATGTAAAGGATGTCCTCTATATTTCAAAATTACCAAAATCCCTTAAAGCATTTGGTAAACCTAAAACTTCCTAGACTCCTAACAAACTTGATCAGGTTTGGTAACCAAAAAAGAAGTAACCAGAACCTCCTATGGTTTTTGTACTTGAAATTTTACCAAAGAAAGATTGAGAGGCTTTTATTGAAGGAGATTGGTCATATTCTGAGGGGCTTACATATTTTTTTTCGAATCCAATGTATCCTATCCCTAATAGCATAATGGGTCATCTTGACTATATAGGGAAAGGCCTTGGCCCATACGTGCAAGGAATTATAAAACCCTTATCAGTTCGACTTGTCAACTGGAATCATGGTCTTAGATTTAATCCACCAGTGGATGACCTCATAAAGTTTGGTAGTCACTCCTCTAAAGTGACTAGTAATGAGACTCCTAGTAGTGACACAATGTCCCATTATAGCCTTTTCAATGAGCTTGTTGATTCAGATTTGTTTGATTCAAATTCCATATTGACCATAACACCTATTAGAGCTTTCCATCCTAAAGAAAAAATCCATCCTAGTGGTGATTCCCTTCTTGAATTAGGACATTATATCTTTACCAATGATGTTTATCATCTTGAAGCAAACCCTCACTTTACCATCCTAAACTCATAGATTGGGATTAGCAAAATTTGGTCATATGCCTCAATGTGTTTTAAAATGAAGAATCAATTGTAGAATACATGGGCCTATGAGATGCATTCCCCATTGGTGATCATCAATAGGGTTTTAACTTTTCATTAAATTCTTCTACCTACTTTAGAGAGCAGGCAAACTTTCTTGGTCATAATAAATAATAAACATCAAGATCTTCAAGGCACTTGTTGATCAAGGAAAAGGTAAAGAAAAAGACAAGACTTTGAGTGAAAACTTGTTTTAGGTGCTCCTAGATGGGAAAGTTTTCTCATCCCCTCAAGATGTAGAAAACCCATCTAGCCCAAGTTCCATAGCTAGTACAAGCATCTCTTCAGAACAACATCAAATATTTCATCTTGCTCTTGAGTTTCCTGAGGTCTTTGCCAATTGGCCTCTACCTAAGAAGGCAGATTATAATTCTTCATATTATCTAGATCTTTGGGAAGAAAAATAAGAAGATATAGCAGAATAAGATGATCATTACCATATATTGCCTACAATTATAGAAGATGGATCTACACTCCTTATAGAGGGTATAATAGAAGTGAATTTGGGAAACCAGGATGATCCCAAAATTGTTTATATTGGAGCTTTCCTTAGTGAAGTAGAGTGTGAACATATTATATCCATTCTTAAGGATTATATAGAGATATTTGCATGGGCATATTCTAACATGTCAGGCCTATATCTAGATTTAGTTGTGCATCATCTTGTTCTTCACCCTGATGCTAAACCAGTCAAGCAAAAGTTGAGAAAGATACATCCATGCATCACCCTTTTAGTGAAGGCTGAGTTAGAAAATTTTTTAGGAGCCAATTTTATCAGACCATTGGAATACTCTAAATAGATTTCTAACATAGTGCTAGTAAGTAAAAATACCCTAGGCATATGTGTTTGTATACTAATTTCCATGATATCAACAAAGCATGCCCCAAAGATTATTTTCCTCTACCCAACATTGACATGATTGTCGACTCAACTGCTAGGTACGAGATGCTATCCTTAATGGATGGATTTTTTGTGATAATCAGATCAGAATAGCCCCTAAAGATTACCATAAGACTATATTCACCACTCCATGGTGGAAATTCTATTACCCAGTCATGCCATTTTGTTTGAAGAATGTTGGAGCCACATATCAGTGTGCAATGACTATCATCTTTCATGACATGATGCATGAAATTGTTGAGGAATATGTTGATTATATACTATCCAAATCAAGAATAAGAGCTGGACAACCTGACATTCTACAAAAAATATTTGAGAGGCTTCATGCATATAAAGTCTATTTGAATCTTAAGAAAAGTGTCTTTGGAGTCACATCAAAAAAAATTCTAGGGTTCATTGTATCATAACGAGGGATTGAGGTTGACCCTACAAAGGTCACCATTATTAAGGAAATTCCTCCACCAAATAATCTTAAATTATTATGAATCCTACAAGGAAAGGTCCAATCTATACGTAGGTTTATTTCTCAATTGGTAGATAAGTGCCACCCATTTACTCATCTATTAAATAAAGGGGTAGAATTTTAGTGGGATGAATATTTTTAGATATAATTTTTAAAGCTTAAAACATACTTGGCCAATCCACCAGTCTTATGATCTCCAACACAAGGAAGGCCACTACTTCTTTATATATCAGCCATAAAATATGCACTGGGGGCACTTTTGGCTTAGCATGATGATCATGGTAAGGAACACATAGTTTATTATTTAAGTCATACATTGGTAGCCTATGAACATAATTATATGCCTATTGAGAAGACATGTTTAGCTATGGTGTTTTCCACTTAGAAATTGTGACATTATATGCTAAATAATAAAACTATTGTTATCACCGAGGTAGATCCTCTCAAGTTCCTCTTATCTAAAGCAACTCTTTAAGGATACATGGCTAAATGGATTATGCTTATTAATGAGTTTGATATGATTACCAAAATTAGAAGGCTATCAAAATCCAAGTTATTGTAGATTAACTTGCAAAATCTCCTATTATGGCCACTCAACCCCTCAACTTTGACCTTCCAAATGATTCTATCATGATGATAGAATAAGCATCATAAGAACCTAAATAGTGGATACTCTATTTTGATGGATCCTTCACATCTTGAGGGTCTAAAGCTGGCATATTATTAATCATGCCATAGGGGGACCTAATCCCCAAAGCATTCCATATACAATGTGAATGTACAAACAATATGGTTGAATATGAGGCATTGGTTGTAGGGCTCCATCTTGCCATATAATGCGACATTCAAAGCTTAAAGATCTATGGAGATTTTTAGCTAATCATAAATAAAACAACTGATCAATATGAAATAAGAGATGATAAGCTTGTTCCTTACAAACAAATTGTTGATAACCTTAAAACACATTTTAAATCTCTACAATTTAAGCAAGTTCCATGAGTCAATAATAAATCTATCAGTGTCATGAAAATAATTGGTTCCATGATTCAAATGCATGATAGTGCTAAAAAGTATCAGTTCTTGATTGAAAATATTCTTTAGCCAACACATATTCTATCAAATTCAGAGAGGATATGCACCGTTGTTGATCCTAATCTCTCACCTAGGTTACCATGGTACCAATATTTTTATAAATATTTCCATAGCCATGTATTACTTGCCAACCTTTCCAACAACCAACAAAAACTATTCCCTTATCTCTTAAAATGTTATATCCTCCTTGGAAACACTCTTTATCAAAAAGGCTATGATGGAATGCTTCTTCATTATTTATCTTTGGGAGGATCCAAGATGGCACTGAAGGAGGTTCACGAAGGAGTGTATGGGTCCCATACCAATGGTGTAGTCCTAGCAAAGAAACTTATCAAATTAGGCTATTATAGGCCCAAAATAGAGATAGATGCTTGTAATTATGTAAAGAAGTGTGTTTCTTGTTAGTAACAAGGTAATTTGATACATGCACATTCCTTACCATTATAGTTGATTACAACAACATGACCATTCTCAACATGGGGTCTTGATCTCATTGGCAAAATTAACCTCACATCTTAAAATGGCCATAAGCACATTTTAACTAAAACTAATTAATTTACTAAGTGGATTGAGGCCATTCCTCTTGTTTATGTTACTAGGAAATAAATAGCCAAATTCATTCATTACCATATCATCTATTGATATGGCATCCTAGCATGTATTGTATCTGATAATGGAAGATCATTTGTGAACCAGGATGTGAAATCTCTTTGTGCAAAATTCAAGATCAAGCACAATAAATCCACTCCATATAACCTACAAGGTAATGGATAAGCTGAGGCATCAAATAAAACCATTCTATCCATCTTAAAGAAGATTATCAATGATGTTGATTGTAATTAGCATTTGTAACTTTTTCCTACCCTCTGGGCTTATCAACCAATCATCATACCCCAATTGGAGCTACTCTCTACTCCCTTATTTTTGGCATTGAATTTATCATCCCAGTTGAGATTGATATCCCCTCATTATGAATATCACTAGAGCACATTGAAGATGCTAAAGACTATAGAACCTCATGACTGCAAGAACTAGAACTTCCAAATGGTAAGCATTTGGCTGCCATAGAAAACTTGTAATACTATCAGAAAAGATTGTAGAGAAGCTACAAAAAACACATTCTCCCTTGATAATTTCAGATTGGTGACTTAGTTTTGAAAGAGAAATATAAGAACATGAATGTTGAACCAAAAATAAAGGAAAGTTTCAACCTAATTGGTAAGGACCATATATTATCACAACAAACTATGGATTAGGAGCATATTGATTAGCTAAACCTAATGGTGAAGAACTTTCAGAGCCCATCAACATCATACACCTTAAGAGGTTTTACACATGGACAACCTTGAACCATTATCTATAAGACCCCTGACTTGGGGGTAACTTAGCCTACCATAATTTTATCTTACCTTGAACACATTTTATACTACCTTGGTCCACTTTTCATGATTCTCAACAATAAAGGCTTTTGAACCCCTGACACTCTGAACACACTCTTCATCCCATTCTAGATTGCTTTCTTTGAGAGGCATATTATTTGTTATGTTTGAGGCATGTTATAATATTCAACACTTTTTTTCCCTTGACCAATTATGATCTTGATTATGCCTCATGAACATTATGCACATCTTTGACAACAGTTCTATAGAATAGTTCTACTAGGACCATCTTATGTAGCTTCAGATAGGTACACAACCACATCTTCTCAATACAAGTATTTGTTGCTCTTTATTATTTTAACAAAAAGCTCACTCTCATCAATTTGTGAACATGGGCCATTATAGCTAGATTAGCTTTTTATTGAAACCTCTAGTCTCAAGATGTGCATCTCCTCGACTAGATGGTCCCACCTTATGCATATTTCATCCCAAAATCACTAAAAACATTGGAAATACTTTGAAAATACAAAAAACATCAGAACATGATCCATAAAAGAACAAAAACATTGTCTCACACTTTTGTACATTTATACATTCCCATTCCACCATCACAATCTCTCATTATTTTGTGAGCAACTCTTACGTTTGAATGATCTTACCATTTTGAAATCACAAACACACTAGTTCATTTCATCTTATCCAATGCACTTGCCATTTTGTAAGATCATTCTTTCTCATTTCATTAGGTTCTTGTTTGCTAGACCATTCTCATTTATTTGTTATATCTTCTATTTATTTGTAACATTAATCATGTTAGTTATATAAAAAAAATTCTTCTATCCCATTTCTTAAAACAAATACATTTGGCCTGATGTTCAGGTTGGAACATGTTTCCATGGAACTATGTAGGTAGAATCTACTTGTCTTATACATCTAGAGTTAGCTCGACCAACCCCTTCCTTTTCTTCTCTTCCCCCATTTCTTCTATCATTGCTCCTCTTTAATTAGGGAATAATTATCATGTCAATGTTCTTTTTTATGATGTGGTGAAAATTAATGCCTCTACTACACATGCATGAACATTTGTCTTTAAAATTGTACTAACTTAGTTTTTATTTGTGTGTGTTTATTTGAGTTTTGCTGATGTTTTGTTGTGTTTTCTTGGTGTTTTGTTGTGATTTCACACCTCTTATTTTATTTCTTCTCCTTTTCTCTTTTTATTACCTCTTGTCTCTTGTTGGTCTTATGTTTCCTTTATTTTTTCTTATCTCTTTTGTGTTTTAGAACATCTTGATGATTCACATGAATCTCGATTGTTTATATTTGGATACTATGTTATTACTTTGTTCTTTGACCATTTTGTTTGTTTGATTATTATTGGTGTCTTATTTTTATATTTGATTTTGCTTTTCTCTTTTATGTTCAAGAATACCTTGAAGGTCCGCATGGATCTTGATTATTCATATATTGGTCTTATGTCATTATGTTGTTCTTGCCTTTTATTTTTAAACATTTTTGTTCCTACTTTATGTATTGATTATTCATATCTTGATTTTCAGTTAGGATTCATTTATGTTTATATTTTTCTTTGTCTTTTGCTTTTTTATTTAAATGTAAATCATTGTAACTCTATTTTTGGTCATTTTTTTACCATTATCCTTAGTTATAGATATTCACATTTTAACTAGCTCAGTGCAATTAGAATCTTATGTCATTCTAAGTTATTCATACATATGGTGCTTAATTTGTTTTTCTATAGCAATCACTTTGTGCTTAGGTCTCAAGTTCTTAACATCAACATCAACTCCAATGAATGATTCTTAATAACATTCCATAAAACCTAGGCTCATGATATGGAATTAGGCTTCTAGGTAGCATGCATTTTAGGCTTCTTTCTCTATTATTAGATGTGCATCTCTTTACATACATTGTAAGTATAATAATTTCTTGGTCATTTTTCATCATTCTTAATTCCATTCTCTCGCAAACTTGGGTGAACTACATTAGCTTGAAGTTCATGTTGGAACATGAGTCCATGGAACTATGTAGCCAACACTCAATATCTATTGAGGTCATCTTGGCTATCTTCATTCTTTTTTTTATCTCTCTCATCACTTTGTGCATTCTCATATGCTTGGTTTTTATATGGCTTTCTAAGCCATTACACCATCACATGTACATTTGCACTCACTCACTTTAACCTATCTTTTGAGTTATATCCTTGAGCTATTTTTATTGCCAATTGCCCATGTTGGGGCCCAAAATCTGAATCACATCTAAATAAAATTAGCTATATAAGGGAAAACTCATTATTTATTCTTTATCAATGATCAAGATTCACCCTACCAGGGCACAATTATTTTATCATGATCAAATCTACTCTACTAGAGTACATCTTATTATATTCTCTTTAGAGACCCTATTATAGTTGTGCTTCCCTTCTTGAATTAGAATGTTCTCTCTTTTCTTCTATTTCCAAGCTCTCCACATTAAAGCCCATGATGGACATATTTAGTGTACAACATGTCTCAGGATTGATCAATGTCATAAATGTATAGCTTGTACTTTCAAATTAGATGTATTTATAGTGTGTCCCTTACATTTATGGATTATATCTTTCCCATTCCCCCTATCTCTATGGCCTATTATACTTATAATTATATTTCGATCATTGATGGTAATCACGTGTATAGAAATTAACTCATCTAGATGTGATATATTCCATGGGTTAACCTCTCACTTTCTCTCTCTTTTCAAGAGTCCATCCTTCTCTTTCATCCTATTATTTCCTCTTGAGGGGGCATCATAGGTCTATTCCAATTTCTTCTTGACAACGCTTTTCTTTGAAAAGACTTTCTTTATCTGAATGTCTCGTTATGCATTCTCAAATAAGGGAAAAATGTAGACATCTAATTCCTAACACCATTTGTGTTGAAATTTTTGATCTTACTCAAATTGCACTCAAATGCACATTTTAGGTCAAAATCCATAAAATACCCCAAATGTTTCAAAATTGTCACTTACAAGTGCCAGTTTAGGTCAAAATATCCATAAATAGGGCAATGCATTTTATGGTCTAGCTAACTTTGATCAGATCATTTCAAGTCAAAATGACCATTTCCCCATTTAGTGTTCTAGATCACTCTTTTCTTCTAATTCATTGGTACACATCACGTACCTTTGTTATTTGCTATTGGCAACATCCTAAATGGGAATATGATTATAATGCATCTAATGTCACCTTCTAATTCTTCTCAAGTCAAATTATGACTCAGTAATATGACTTTTTGACCATTTTGATTAATTGAGGGCCAATTTTCAAATAATTACACAAATGTTTATTAACCTTGTTTAAGGCTAATTAATCCATATCAAGAGCTTAAGTCGATTTTCCATGAGAGTTGTTGAATATTTATTTTTGAAAATTGATTCCTATTAACTGAATCATCAAATGACATCATTTCTTGGGAAGATATCCCTAGGCCATAAATACCACAAATATTAGCATTATGGGTCACCCATGCCTAGTTAATGCCTCCCATGCCTCTTCAATGCCCCTTCATCTAAGGTCATCATGAAGATAATTATAGATTTAATTCTAAATATTAGGATTATCCATGGCCTCACATCTTAATCATTATATGGATGGTCATGGTTGATCCTAACCAATCTCAAAAATCTATAAATAGATGTAATGAAATTACTTCAACAATAAAGTAGAATAGTAGAAATAGATCCAAATATGACTGAAGTATACTAAGAATATATTATAATAGACAAGCCACTTCGAGGGGGAAACCTCCAAAACCTTCAATAAGAGCAAAATTCACAATATGATGATAAAAAACTACCCACTACCTCTTATATATAGTCTAATTAGGCCATGGTTACTCCATAGGCTGACCTAATAAGCAAATGAATGCATAGATAAATGTGATATAGCATCAAAGAGGGATAATTAAGCCACAAGTCAGCTATTTCTATCCCAATACATGTGATAGGTTAAGGGCGTAGCATGCCCTTTCCCTTTAAACCAACATTGTCCTCAACATTGAACAATTCTATATGTTGTTGTAAAAAATCTTCACCTTTCCAAGTTACATCTTCACTACTCAGGTTCTTCCACTTGATCAAATATTCCATAATCTATTTGGTTCTCAACCTCTTAGTACGTGTTTGGAGGATCTTCTCTACTTATAAAATGACTCCTCCTTCTACATATAGTTATGGGAGCTCTGTCTAGGTTGAAACTTTCTACCTAGTGACCTTCTTCAAATAGGAATCATGAATTACTAGGTGTATGCGAGATGAATGAGGTAACTCAAGTTTTTAAGCCACACTTCCAATTTTCTATAGAACCTGATAAGGGCCATAATACTTAGGAGCAAGTTTGTTTTCCTTTTTTCTATTACTTCAAGGACATCTAATTTTAAGGATACAAATGTATATATACCCAATCACCCACCTCAAAAATTTCACTCACTACAGTGTTGATCTGCTTGTTGCTTCATCCTATTTTGTGCCAAGGCCAAATTCTCTCACAAACTAGACAAAACCTCTTGTTTATGTTGACTGTGCTCCTCCACATTTGGAACCTTGGTTTACACCTTTAATGAAGAAGTAATGGAAGGTGGATGGTAACCATATAGTGATAGAAATGGAGACATTTTAGAAGAGGTATGAAAATATGTGTTATACCACCATTCTACAAGTGGTAGCCATTTAACCCATCATTCCTATTTATCTGATACAAAATAATGTAGATACCCCTCTAAACATTTTTTAACCACTTTTATTTATCTGTCAGATTGGGGGTTGTAAGATGAGCTATGAGCTAGTTGACTACCCAAACAAGAAAATATTTCAGTCCAAAAATTACTAGTGAAAATAGGATCATGATCACTTATAATTATTTTCGGGGTTCCATTTAGTTTTATAACTACCCTTGAAAAAATAGTTGGTACTATACTTGCTAAAAATGGGTGTGAGAGAGCAAAAAAATGGGCATATTTTGTAAGCCTGTCCACAATGACCAAGATAACATTCTTACCTTTAGAACTAGGAAACCTTGTGATGAAATCCATGGAAACCTCCTCCCACCTTTGACTAGGAATTACTAATGGTTGTAATAGATCTAGGGTCTTAACTATCTCACCTTTATTCTATTGGCATATCAAGCATTCTGACACAAACTTTTGTACATCTCCCTTGAGTCCTTCCCAAAATAATTCTTTCTAAATTTTGTGATAAGTTTTCAAGAACCCTCAGTGTCCCCCAATTTGAGATGCATGCAAATCTTCAAGAATCTTATCCTTAATCTTTGAAACTTTACACAAGTATAACCTACCCTATACCATAGGATATTACCTTTCTAGTCAAAAATATTAGAGGATAAAGTACCTTGATTGAGATTCTGAATCAGGACCTATGTATCCTTGTCTTGTTCCTATTCTAACTTGGCTTCATCCACCCAATCTTCTTGCAACATGGACATTGCACAAAGTAATGCTTCTATGGATGTATCTTATCTAGGTAGTTCATATGCTACTACATTATCTTTACCCTTCTTGTAGATGACTTAAGAATCATAACCCAACATTTTGGTTACCCACTTTTGTTTTTCCTCATATGATAATCTTTGCTCCAAAAAGTATTTGAGACTATCATGATCCATTTTCACCTTAAAGTGTCTACCCATCAAACAAGGCCTCCATTATTTAACTACATAATGAATAGCCATCATTTCTTTCTCATAGACATGTTTTTGTAGATTTTTACCTTTGAATTGATGACTCTCAAATACAATGGTTCTTCCTTCCTACATTAGTACTACTCCCAACCCATATTTAGAAGCATCACATTCAATAGTGAATGTTTTTGAGAAGTCTAGAGTAGCCAAAACTAGATTGGTACACAGCTACTTTTAACTTCTTGAATGCTTTGGTGGTGGCATCATTACAATAGAAGGCATCCTTCTTTAGCAATGCAATGGGTGGAGCTACTATGCTTCCATATCCTTTCACAAATATTTGGTACTAACTTGTTAGTCCTAAGAACCCTCAGAGGTTTTTGAGAGGTTTTGGCATGGGCCATTCCATCATAGCTTTGATGTTCTGGGGATCGACTTTGACACCTTCATGGGAAATAATGTGACCTAGGTACTCTACCTCTTGTACTCTAAAGGAATATTTGGATGGCTTCATATAAAGCTGATGCTTTTTCTAAGACTATCAACACATGTTTCACATGTTGTAAATGTGCTTCCCATTTTTTAATATAAATCAATATGTCATTAAAGAAAACCAACACAAACTTCCTTAGAAAAGGCGTAAAAACAATATTCATCTAGCTCTAAAAAGTAGATGGTGCATTTGTGAGACCAAAGGGCATTACCAAAAACTCATAATGACCCTCATGCATTAAAAAAGTAGTTTTATGAACATCTTCATCTTTGATTCTAATTATATGGTACCCCGAGCGAAGATCCAATTTTGTGAAATAATTATCACCATGCAACTCATCAAGTAAATCATCAATTATTGGATAGGAAACTTATCTTTGATGGTGTACTTATTAATTTCCCTATAATATGGGAAAATCTTCCATGTGTACTAGTGATGAATATGCACTTTGCTTGTGGTTGATGATCCCTACCTCCAACATCTCATAGACCATCTTTTTGATTTCACTCTTTTGTGCATATGGATATCGATATGGTCTAATATTTGGTGGTTGAATCCCTAGAATTAGTTGAATGGCATGATCATGTTCTCTTTTTGGTGGTAGTCCTTTTGGCATGGCCCTAAAAAATAGATGGGTGGTCATCAAGAATCATTTTTAGATTAGGATGTGTAGATGCTTATGTGGGTTGAACTTATATGGAACATAATTGTGAAATAATTCTCTCTACCCCCTTTTTTAGCATCTTGGTCATTTGATGTGAACTAATCAATTATGGATATTTTTCCTATAATTCTTGTAGTTCAATTTTCCTACCTTCATAATGAAAGCACATGAATAGTTCTTCAAAGTTCATCTCAATGGTACCCAAGGTTTTGAGCCATTAGACTCCCAAAACAATGTCTATGTTACCCATCGGAATACCAACCATAGGACAATTGAGATTTTACTCATCCATAACAAGCTTAATACTATGGAATTTGCCTAAACAATTAATTGTGCCATTTTTTTTAATCATGACCTAAAATTCTAGTGCTGGGTAGATGAAACAGTTCAATCGAGTGGCCAACTTATGGTTGATGAAGTTATGTGTGCTCCCTAAATCAATCAACACTGTCACCTTCTAGTTATTGAGAAAACCCACCACCTTAAGAGTTTATGGAGTGCTAATACCTGAAAGTACATGACAAGAGATTGTAGGTTCGAAATCTTTAGGTACCTCCTCTATCTCTTCCTCATCATCATTGGAGGCATCATCTTCTTCTTCATCTTCATTGGATCCCTCAATGTAGAATAACTTCTTCTCAGCACATCTATGTTCTTTTCTCCACTTGATGTCATAACTGAAACATAATCCTTTTATATGTTTCTCTTCAATTTCCTAAGGGGTCATTCTAGTAGGTTGAGGAAATATTAATGTTAATATGCTATGATCTTTGAAGTGAGTGAATGGTTGTTTCTTGTTGGCTATGAATTTTTCCTTAGCTCTACGTGCCATGATAATAGAATCATAAATATTAAGTACATTAAACATGCATACCTCATGTTGAATGTGGGCCTTGAGTCCACCCAAAAATAGGTCATTCAAGTTCTCCTCAGAAATTATCTCCACATGTAAGGATAGGTTCTAAAAATGATGAATATAATCTTTGATGGAGCTAGTCTATCATAATTTTTCCAATTGATTGAATTAATTCTCTATCACACTATTGTCATAGTGTAATTATAGGTCCTTTGTAAAAACTAACTAGGTGACACTAAGAGTCATCTTTTTCTTTTGAACACACAACCATCAATACCAAATGAATTGATCAAGTTAAAGATACAAGGATGTCATAATAACCTTTTTTCCACCTAGGATATGATGTATATCAAAAAAATTCTCCATTTAGTTGATCCAATTCAGTGGATATTTTCCATCAAATTTGCACATATCCACCTTTGGTAATAGGTTCCTCTATGGCAATGTAGTTGGATTTGAAGTAGACTGGTTGGGAGAACCACCCTAGTGGGGTTTTGAAATAGTGATAGCTAGATGATTTGACTGATTATTTCTCAAATTCATCATGATATCTACCAAACTATCTTGTATGGATTTCATATTAGATTGTATACCTTGCACCTCACTTTGAATGCCTTACACACTATAGTCAAGATGGCTCACTTTGTGATCTATGTCAGAGAACCCTATTAAAAAGGATCTATTATAACCCCCCTTCTGACTCCATATCTTCCTCATTAGGAGTTTTACCTAGAGTTTTAGTACCCTTTCTTCAGCCCTGAGTTTGTGGACCTACAATAAAAGGCCTTTATGATGGCGATCGTGATTAACACTTTTGATGTAACTTTGACCAAGCAATTTTGGACTTATGTCAGAATCAAATAAAAAATATAAATAACATACGCTAGCCAAATTTTTCTAATCTTTAGAAAAATGTAAATAACTAAGAAAAATTCTTTGAATTGTGCACTATAGAGCTGTTTTATGAAAAAACCTAAAATGGTGATAAATTATGTAAATCAGATTAAAATGATATGAAATTTTAATGGAAACTTAATTTAATGATTTAGAACCTCTAGTAAAAAAATTACAGATAAATTCACAACCATTTTTATGTATATCCAAATTTTAAAAATTAGGGTTTCACCCACAAGATTTCCCAAATCATAGCTCTGATACCACTTGTAATGAAATTAATTCAACAATAAAGTATAATAGCAGAAATACATCCAAGTATGACTGAAATATATCAAAATATATGATAATAGACAAGCCACTTTGAGGGGGCAACCTCCACAAGCTTTAATAATAATAGAATTCACAATATGATGATAAATAATTACCCACTACCTCCTATATATAGTCTAATTAGGCCATGGTTACTCCATAGGCTGACCTACCAACCAAATGAATTCATACAAAAATGTGATATAACATCAAATAGGGATAATTAAGACACAAGTCAGCTATTCCTATCTTAATACATGTGATAGGTTAGGGGTGTAGCAATAAAGATGCCATGGACATGAATTTTAAGTTGTTTTGGTGTAAGGTTATTATGCTCAAATATATTCCAATCTTGAATATTGCAAAGATATAATGCTAAATTGTTTCCATGAAGCTTCATTGATAGGCTAGTTTAGTTTTTTACAATCAAGAGCCTAGGTTTTATGGAGTGTTCTTGAGGCATTGGAGGAGCTTACCACCATTGTTGACAAAGACAGGGATGCTTGATCAAGGGAGAACATGTTTTTGAGCCACATGGGTATGGTGAATCCATTTGGGATGGTAATATGGTGTTATTTTCTTTCATTTGTTTCTTGCTATCCTTTGTAATTACCATAAGAATATATAGGCTTGGTTAATTAGTTCTTTATTCATGTCTCATTGTTTATGGACTAATGCTTGACTAATTTTCTTTGTAATCCTCTCTATAGTTAGGAAGGAATAACATTCTAAATTTAATATGATAGGTTTGTACTAATAAAACATACACCATCTCTTTATTTTCTTTTTTAGTGGTCTTTAAATTTTTAAATGGTGTACTTAAAAATGTTCAAATCGTTATTTAAAAATTATAAGTATCTCCACTAAAACCCACACCTATATTCACAATGATTCAATTCTTTAACTATATATGTGGGTTTCTCATTGATATAAATATAACTATAATTCCAATCATCTTGTATAAATGGGTAGCATGTATCAATTATCTTTTAAATTAGTATCTAGCTTGAGAATCCACATATCTTAGGGCTTGATACTTAATAAATCCCCTCTCTTTATGTTTTCATTAGTAAACATAAAAATATAATGATTAAAATATAATACATAAAAACTAATTTGTTAAGAAATTTATTTGGATATTCATGGACATTTCTAAGTAGAAGAATAAAATTGAATTTGAAGAAGTGAACATAAAGTTGAGCCATGAAATAAGGAGCTTCACTGACAAATTTTAAGGAAATAAACTCTATGTTAGGTCATCTTTATGATGATCAAAGATACACATATTTAATCTTCATAACATATCAATCCCTGATCTCATCTAAATAGAAAGTCCAACAACCACCGATCTTATGATACACTGGATAATAAAATACAAAAATTATCCTTCAATTTTCGTTCATTATTTAAAAAATTATATATGTTCTTACATTGTGGATTAATGTTTTTTGAATCCATTCAATGATAATGAGGGCATATCTACAATTTACCCAAATGAAATATCAAACTAAAAGATACCTTCACATACTTAGGAGTAATAATATGTATATCTTCTATTTAAATATAGTTATTTGGTGATGTGATTTTTTTGACAATGGTTCAAATCATTCTCTCTAAGTAAATTTTATGTACGGTTTTTAGATATCATTATTTATGTTTCTATAAATATCTATTTTCAACATCTAGGAAGCAATGGTGGAAAAGGCATTAAGAGGTAAATAACAATTCATGTTCCTTGTAGGAAGGAAGTTACCAAAATCAAAGCTTTAACATATGTTTCTATGTCATGTGTTAAGTCATTAAAAGGTATTAGGATCTCACATCTTTTCGTGTATGTCTACTTTGATAGATCAGAAATAGGAAAAGGAGTCGAGAAATAAAATAAGGAAGAACAAAGGCTATATATTTTGGAAGAAAAATTTTATACATGAGGTGGATATCAAAATTTAGTTCTCTAATGTAAATATATCATATATGTATCTTAGTTTTTTAGTTATATTTTTTTACTTTCTGTATGTCATTTGAATAATGCATTAAAAGATATTATAGTGATTATAGAAAATAAACATAGTTTCAATGATATATTTCCATTTAAAATTATTACATTGCATAAATTAATAAAATATATTATTTTTTCTTGAAGAATAATAAATTACTAAATTTTACTTTATGTGACCATAAATATTACTAGTTCATATATTGTAGATATATATGTTACATTCTAAGAGATCATATCAATTTTGAAGTACCTCTATAATATGCACAAATTTAATATTTAATATATACTTTCTCTCTTTATAGATTAATTAATTAGTTAAAATATCTTAAATACATATATTGAATTAATCAATATATTTATCTTAAATACATAAACTAAGAAAACCAATATATCCACCTTGAAATTGAAATCTCTTATGGTTGTAAAGTGCAAATGACTCATAATGATAGTGAATATTTTTATTATCTTATATCCATATTACTTTAAAATGCTAAAAAGTGTAATTAATGAAGCTATATTACAAACCCACTCTACTAATTAAACTTTTATCAATAATACATGAAGGTTACATACTAAAGCACTGGTTGGTATTCACATCTCAAACTCCATGTCAAAGGAAAATACCTAACTCAAAACACATGACCAAAATCAAAACATAAGAAAGAACAAAAATCAAGGCTAGACTAAGCATGAAACTCAAAACCAAACAATAATATTGAGTACAAGAAGCATCACCCAAGGAAGGTAAAATGATCATCATTAGGAGGCAGAGATTCCCAAGTAGATGACTCTATGGAAGGAGGATCCAAAGACACCTAGCCATCAAGCTGTATCTAAGTATGAGTGCTTATAGGAGAGCTTCTATGAGAGGGAGTTGTGTCAAATTTACCACATGGCAAGGATGAATCTCACGCTCCTAGATGAAAGTGAGGGGAGAAGTGTTCATGTATATGTGAGAGGCTTAGATGCCTTTTGGGAAGTGGAAGTAGTGGTACCTAGGGTGGTCCATCTAGCAACACATGACTTATGATGAAAGGGGAACTTCCTTAGTGGTCTAACAATTTTTTTAGATGTTAGACTTCCTTCTCAACCTAAATTTTTTTGGATTGAATTTGCATACATGTTGAAGATATAATAAATACCTTATCATTAAGTATAAAAACACAAGATCATGCATCATTATTTAAAACATCGTTATTTTTAGACTTAAATTATTGGAAAAGAATGATGGATCTAGAAAAAATCCATAAAAAATAGTATAAGTTGGGTAGTTTGTTGAGTCCCCCAAAAGAGCAAGCCACAAGGAAAATGGCTTAGGGTGATAAGGCTAGAATAGGCTATGGATCTATTTCAAAGCAGACTGGGCTCTTAGGTAAAACAAAAATAGGTGTTTGAAATAATTAGTTTGATGGCATGCAAGACATTTGGGTGGGGTGATTCATGTGAGATATCCACCCATGAGCAGAAGCCTTTGCTAGACTAGACACTATATAAAGTGGGTGAGCTTAGGTTCTATCTTGACATGTTGACTTCTATCAAGTCTAGGAAGCCAAGTTTTATGGGAGGATTTTATTACCCATCAACTATTGATATTGTAGAGTGTATGGTAAAAGGGTATCATGACCTTATATATAAAGTCTAGAGAATAATTATTGGAATGGGTGTCATAATTCCAATGCTAGAAATTCCACCAGACTTAGGGTAGTTGTAATAAAAAATTATGACTCATAACATCAAGAAGCAACTCTTAAATATAAATAGCATAAGGTAAGTCTAAATTATTCAATTAAAATGTATATTTAAAATTAGGCCAAGGAAACCAATCCCTAGCATAAACCAAATCATAAATGGTAAGGGTACCTTTATAAAAAATCTTTAGGGATTTGATTCCTAGACTTTTAGCTAGTAGAACATAGTGTTTGTCATAATATGAGACCACTATATGTTATGATAATTTAAAGATAGACATGTACGAAAACCATCCCCAATCTATTTCATGTGAGACATGACAACTTTAAAGGATTTCTAATGATTTTGAAAACAAGGGAGTATTCAATTATAGGAGCCATAGTAATGAGATGGGAGTGGAAACCTATATTCTTCTTGTGAATCCTTTTTTTCAGAGGGAAGCAACATGTATCATATACAACATTATGTAATCCCTTTGAATGTTTATAATTAGACTAGACAAAATCTTTATGGATTTTGGATAAACCATCATAAGCCACTTTGAATGGAGACCAACAAGAGGAATAATAAACATGGGTGGCTTCTAGAATCATGGGAAAGATTTGGAATTTACCTACTAAGGAAAATTTTTTGGTAATCAATTATTCTACCTTATTATCCACTCTTTTGATGACAAACTATCATATCTTCCCAAGATAAATATCAAAGGCAAAAGGGATGCCAAGAATTTTGAACTATTATCTATGAATAATCCATTTCCAATTATATTAGAGAATATATTCAAGCATATAAATCCAATTTTGTCTGAAGCATTACATCTTACTCCACTACAAACTAGACCCAAAGGCCAAAAAAAATATATCAAAACATTTCATATATTTTAGGAAGGTTCAATCTTGTTCTTTGAGTGTAAGAAAAGTATCATATGTAAAGCGTCCATTAATTATCTATGAATAGTATTCAATAAAAGAGATACCATGAACCATACCCTACTTAGATCTAGAGGCAAGAATATATCCTAAAGCTTTTGTGGAAAGAACATATAATTCCAAATCTATAGGACATCCTTATCTCATGCAATGTTGTAGGTTTATACTAGAAAAAATTAATCCATTATTGGTGAGTTAGGATGAGGAATTTAAAATAAAAGTTTAGACTACCAAAATGAAGAATTATCCAAAACCTTGATCCTTTAACATGGATAGAATAAAAGGGCACTTAATTATGTCATAGGATTTTTCAATGTTTAGCTCAACAAACTAGGTTCTCTAATGAGAAACTTTGGCCCATTCCATCCATTCTAATATTGAAATAATATTGTCTATAATATATCTCCCTTTGATGAAACCAAAATTCTCAGGTCGAACAATGGTAAGAAGAATAAAATGGATTCCATTAGCCATATTTTCGGTAGGTATTTTTTATGAGACATTCAATAGGGTAATGGGTTGCTAGCTAGTAATGAGCTTTGGATATCCCACTTTAGGAATAAAATTAATATTATCTTGATTAATGAAATCTCCAAAACAATTATTTTACAAGGCTTCCTTGTACACCTAAATTAGGTCAAGCCAAACAAAATCCCATGTGGATTTAAAAATTTCATTGGGAAATTGATTTAATCCTAAGTATTTGTTATTACTCATGCATTAGATAGCCTTTTTTATTTCCAAGAGTGTCAAGGGAGAGTCAAAAAGATTTTGGTTGGTTGCATTAAATTTTTAAGGACCCATATTGAGGCATTCCTTCAAATCCCAATCACTTTTTACCATAACCTCATGGTATTGGAACACTAACTTGTACTGATTCATGAGGTTTAAAGAGATGTATGTAAGGAAAGTGAGCCTAGATTGGGATGATTTTATGGCCTTGATTTGATCATGAGCCTATTTGGATCTGAGTTATTTGAAGAATTCCTTGGAATACTTATCTCCAACTTTGAGCTAGTGTAGTCGGGCATGTGATTATTATTCTCTTGATACAAGGCAATCCACCAAATTAATGTGGTTATGAGTGAGGTATTAGTATTATTAAAATTATTTTTGAAAGTATTGATCTCAATGAGGTAAGAGACACTTCCAAATTCCATGATAATAGTATCTCTATTGCCTTTCTTGATTGTCATAACTTGTTTCCCATAGTGGCATAAAAAAGTGGTGGCGTATAGAATGGCCTCATTCCACCATTAAATTTAACTAGTGGCATAATGATGGTGAGGGTAAAATTTAAATATTTGGGAAATCTAATGAATGATGCTAGCATGACCTAAAAGAGAAGTATTGAGGATGAACTGATTATGTGACACCTTGTATTTCTCTATGAGCCATTCCACTTTGTAGTAGGTAAGATTATTATAAAAGAGAATGAAGTCTAAATGGATAGTGATATGTTGGCCATTAATGTTGGAGAAAGAGAAAATATTTTATTCTAAGAACATATAATGGTCTATCCTTTTTAGCATGGGTTGATCTCCAACATGATAATTAGATCATGTAAACTAAGACATGTTATCAATTCAGTGTCGTTGAAGGAGAGTGTTGACAAGATCCCACTTATTGTTGACAAAATACCATGATTCACATTCTCTTATGTACCGCTAGATAGGTAAGGCACCAAATTTATCCTTAGAACTCTCAACCATATTAAAATCCTTGTAAATGATCCATATGGTAGGTGGAGATTGTTATCCAAGGAGTGCCAAAGTATAAATCTATAAGGACCATTGTTAGGGATGTACATATTAATAATGCCAAGTAAATGACAGTCAATTTCCAAAATAATCTAAAAAACCCAATGTGAAAGGTCTTCCCCCATGGCAATAATGAATTTGAATAAATTAGGCAAAACCAACATTTTAACACTACCATGTCCATCTTCATGCAAAGTGGAAAACTAGGTGACATCATGCCAAATACAATGCAAAGAAGTCTTTAGAAGAAAATTGTAACTTTAACATCTTTTATAAAAATAAAATCTAGAGAACCTATTTGTTGATAGGTGACACACATAATTTTTTTGAGAGGATTATGTAATACTTTGAACATTCCATGATAAAACATTCATTGGTAAACATCATCCATGTGGGATTCCCCTTAACCATCCTTAAAATAAACTAGAACAAAAAAACTATTATGTCTATTTGGGATAAAGAAACTTCTTGACATATGGAATGGTGTTTAACCCTATGGCCATCTCAAGGATATTCATGACCACCATAGGTTGGGATATGTGACCACCTAAATAATGAGTCATTGATTGATCATATCAAAAATATAGGGACCAAATAATATTGGTAACTACTTGAAACTATGTTTTGATAGGCTTTGGAGATAAGAACAACATGGAGAGGTACATTAGTTATCTCCTAACAGGGCTTGACAATTAGAGATGAAGAAGTATAGGAGGAGCATTTCATCCCTTGATGAGGCTTCTTAGAATGTACCATGGTCCATCTATCCTTATTATCCACCACTATAGGATTATCAAGTTTATTAAGTGCCAAGGAAGGTTTTAATCATTCCATAAGGGGGAAATATTTGATATGATGCTTCCTAACATTGAAACCAAGTGTTAATAAAGTTGAAGTAAACAACATTATGTAACCAATAGGCATCACCTACCATGATATCGATGAATTAATATAGGTTTTTGGTAAGGTCCACCTTGAATCAACCCTAGTTGTTGGGATAGGATGAGAACCACTTCAATTACTCCTAGAAAACAATCTATCCAATGGGTGTGAAAATTTGGTCCCTAAAGGTTCATAGGTATATCATCAAGCTAATAAGTTAATCTAAAATAGGGACTCAAAGGTATTCCTACTTTTTGCCCTTCAAATAATGATTCCAATTGGATAAAATTAATAATGTGTTTTGAAGAAACCAATAGATTGATTTTGAAAGGAGGGATTGGACATCAAATGACTCTTTAAAGGTAAATAATAAAAACCCTTTTGAGGAGATTATTACAAGGGAAATTGACCAACAAAATAAGAAATAATGAAATAAAATTCATAAATGTTTCATGCATTTTCAATAGCATCACTGTTAAGACATACCTCTGGTTGAGAAGGAAGGGTAGAAAGAGTAACTCATTGAAGACCATTGGGACAAACTTTAGAGCTCTCTTGGGCTCCCTTTCTCTTTTCAAAACAATAATTACAGTTGAGAGTGAGGAAACCATTATATATGGTTTTCATACCCACAAGGTGGAGCATTGAGTGTAAAATATGTTTAGGACCTGTAGAAAGTCTCATGGACACATTATGCAAAGATGGTAATAAAAGACACAAGGGAAGGCAATTTGTGTTTTCACTTTTAACATAAATGTAATTATCATATTTTTTATTTTTTATTTTTGTGACCTTTAATTAATATACAAGGCAAGGGTGCTATGATATATGTTTTCCATGTTTAAAATTGATTTTATGGGTGCATCACACCCTATAGAAAATAATAGTGGTTCAGTGGTTAGAGATTCTACAAAAACACATCAACAATCTTGAGATGGTGTTAAACATACTATGAGACTATATTTTACATAGATTTAGCTTAAAATTAAGGTATTAGATTTAGGGTAATATTTGATATGAACATTCCCTTTTGATAATTATGATTGTAAATAAGATAACCAATAACCCTCAAAAGAATAGTATAATGGTGGGGTAGATTAGTATAACAATAAACTATTCAAAGATTTTGTAAAGAAAATCCCTACAATCTACTAGTGGTTTATCATACATAGTTTTAGTTTGGATGATAGAGAGATAACATAGTTTAGGGATCCTTATCATTCACTCAATTATTTTCCTCTCATAACTATTTGATGTATTTTATTACCATTTATACATTTGATGTTTTTTTTTTTTAATATTTTGTCTTTTAGTGTTAAATTTTTATTTTTATTTTTATTGTGAAGGCTTTAAATTAATTAAAAGTGAATAAAATCATGCTATTACAACTTTCCAACCCCCAAATACAATTTTAATAATTCCTTATCATTGTAATAATATATATATATATATATATATATATATATAACTAATTTTATATAATTATATAATACTAATATATATATATATATATATATATGAATTCATTATTAGTTTTCCATGTAGGAATTCCTGATAACTTAAATAATAATATATATAATTAATAGTATATGATTATACAATACCAATATCAACACGACACACACACACACACACACACACACACACACACACACACACACACACACACACACACACACACACATTTTTAAGTTTTAAATTCCTTATTAATTTTTCCCTATCTACTCCATGGTTTTAACATTTTTATTGGTTGTGTTTTAGAAGTGAATAATTATTCAAGGTGGATTTTCATTAACCCTGATCATATTTTCCCAACTCACCTTGATAATATTTACCTCTTTAATTATTTGAATGGCCTTGCTATTCCCCACCACTCTTTCAATCCTCACATTCATCATGAAACTAAATTTCTCCTTCAAGTACAACAAATTATCATATCATATTAAAGAGTATACCATTGTATTTTTTAATATCATCTCCACCAAAAATATATAAATATTTTTTCATAACCACAAAAAAAATTATATATAAATATGATCCAAACAATAATAATGAAAGGAAGTTCAACCAGAGTTTTGCACATAAACATGTAATGAGATATATAAATATGTTACAACCAACATAGGAACTACACCAAGTATATAACCCATCAATGACTTCATTAATAACAATTTTAACCTCTTATTGTTTGGATAAAATTGGGTCATTCTTGTCTTACCCACTCACCTCTATCCACATACTATGTTGTTGCCTTCTCAACGGAGTAACTACTGACTTATGCCCTTACTTGAGTACTTTTACAAGCTACGAAACAACCAATACCTCATGGTTAATTCAATAAAGTTCAACAAATAGTGGTAGATTAATATAAAATTCAATATAAGAATCATCAGACTAAGCTTTCTTAAGTAAGATTTACCAAATCATAAGAAATAAACAAAAATCAAGGGAAAATGACTATTTTTAAAATCAATGCAAATCATTCAAACACCTTTTCATTTCACAAGCAAACCAACATATGAAGTTTGGCATGAACTTATTTACTAAGTGTAAAATCTTCATTGAATGCTTCAACAACCATGCTTAATTTTTTATTAGGAACATCTTACCATTATAAAAGTAGGGTATAAGTTCATGATAAAAGCATGCCTAAGAATTCTATAATGAGTTAGGTTAGATCTACAATTACCATTATTACTGACATGAGTGTTCCATGAGTTCAATGGACCCAATACATATTAATAGTCTCATAGACTAAATGTACTAATATTAATTCTTGTTTCAATCTTATTCTTAAATATTTATCCATTGTCTTATATCTATGATTTTACCCTAAGAATTATTGTATTTCTTATCTTAAGATTAGAGCTTACTCACTCTTAAATTCAAAGGTATATTCTTATATAAATAATAGAATTTCATTAACTTATTTTACCAATAAAGGATATGAACAAGCTTGTTAAAATTATTCAATGGTCTATTCCAAACATGGAGCATTTGATCCTCAGTCACAATATGCTTTATCTAGGATTAGCCATATCCCTTTTAAAACCTTCCATAAAGTACAATATTTTCAAATTATGTTCAACATATGTGCAAGGTTTACATAATATTTTTATAGTTTAAAATCAATGAATTATTTAGGAGCTACCCATACAATCCATTACACTTAACAATGCTAAATAATTTAAAAGTGAAATGATTGTCTTCTAGAAGACATTCTTTAAAATATGTATACATTATTAATTGATTAATTAATTATCCAATGTTAATCATTATCGAACATTGCATCAAATTATTACAACTCTATCATAAGTGTTATGTTGAATATAATCCATTCAATTTACCAATTATAATACAAGAATGTCATATTAATAAACTGTATAGTTATAGTCCAAGTCTATAATGAAGTCTCAACAACTTTCATTGGTTAATTTATTTCTCATATAGGTTAGTATAACATATAGTAATTTGAAAATTCCTTTAAATATAACTATCAACTATGCTAAATTACTACATTACCATGCTTATCACAAGTGAACTTATTCAAAGAATAAAGTCACTTAGATTTTACAAGCTTAAGGTTAATTATATTAGAAACATTTAAATTAATTTATCATACTAATTTTTATGTTTCAATTCCCATATTGTCAATGTAATAAAAGAATCATGGCATTATCATACTAACTTCTAAAACTAAGTTCTAATATAATTATTTGCATCTTTAAATAATAAGTAGTAATAAATCATAATACCAATAATTTACAAGTGCAACCAAAGATATGAAAACATTTAAAGATAATGAGTCAACATAAAACCAATATCATATAACAACTCAAAATGCTACCACTTTCTAATAAATTTTATCAAACTACTTAATTCAAATAAGTGTTTAAATACTAGTACATGATAAATACCATATATATATGTTCTTATATCAATGGTATTAATCAACCAATGTAATTTTAATAGTTAACTAGTAATGCAAGATTATGAAAATAATCAAATGATCAACTATGATTATATAATGATCTAAACTTACATGATAACATACATCACTTTGTATTAAATATAACTATGATGAATAAAATGAATTATAGTTATAATTATTAAATAATAATTTTAATTCATCTAGATCCAACTATTACAATTCTAATTAATGAGAAATGAATCATATCATTACATGTAATACAATGAAGCTAAACCCACCTCATAATTCCCAATGAGCCAAACCATAAGTGGACATAGACCACCCCAACTATTAGTTGGATATAGATCTGGGCAATAGAGAAATAGTGAACAAAAGACTATGAAAAAATTGAAATTTGACAATATTTTCAAAAATTACCAACATAAATAAAATGAACCATGTAAACAAACCCACCAAGATCCATTATCTTGGTACCTAACTAAGACTATAGCTTACTTTTCAATTTTCTTGATTTATGGTCCATATTCTATTTAATAATATAATATGGGTCATAAATGTATATGCCAAAACTTATTTGTCGATCATCTTCATGTATTTTTTGTGTCTAACATTCCCCACTCTCAAAAAATTCAAGTAGGGGCCCATTTCAACCTAAAAGGAACTAGTTATGATGGGTGAATCATTTATTGATGTTTTTCATGTGCTTCATGATTATAAGATTTCCCAAACAGTCTTATGCTTGAGATTCTATTTAATAATAGTTGACTTAATGCTAATAAGGTTAGGCATTACCCTCGATATCAAGGTTTTTATTATTTATTTTACTCAGGCTAGCCTATTAATAGTTTTTGAAAGTTTCCTAAGTGTGCATGTTCTTAGAGGTTATGCCCAACATTCCTATGTTCTACTATTTTGTTTGACACTTTTTTTTGGCATATAAGTTCCTCAAAACTTTTTTCCATAGCGTATTCTATGAAAACATAGACATCCCAAATCTTCATAGTCATTTTTTAACTTGGGGAAGTTTTACACTTTGATCTTAAAATAAATTATTGCCATACAATGACAACCCACTATGCCATGGATATTCAAATAATTAAAAAAAAATTAAAAGACTTTTGGGTAAGTGGATCACCAGGATGTTGACAAGTGTCATAATATGACTCACTCAGTGACTAATAGGATCAAAATTTCAAAGTATGATACTCCTAGGTAAATAGAGAAGTGACAATCATCCATGTGTCCCAATCCTACAAGCCCATGGTCATCAAAGCATTATAAAATGTTTATTATAAGTGTTTCAAGCAAGTGGAGCACTGGGATGATGACACATGTCATCATCACCTCATCTAGAGTCTACAAAATAAAATGAGGAGTCTAACACTTTTGAGTAAGCAGAGTATCAAGATGTTTCCAAGTGTCACAATTCTACTCACATAGAGCCAATGCAAATATGAAAGACATTAATATACCCTTGTGGAGAGCAAGATTGTGGGATTTCACCAACTTCCACCTTATTGAGGGCCCAAAGTAGTAATAAGATTTTAACAAGGGAATTAAAGAACTATGAGGTAAAGGGGAGGTGAAATTTCTCCATTTGTCATCAAAATTATGTAAAGGACTAATGATGGCAAGGCAACACTTCTTGGACAAGAAATAAGTTGACAAGTGTCAAATAAAGGATGACAAAGCACTTAGAGCCAAGTAGGAAAAGTCACCTAGAAGTGATATTTTCAAAAGTATGAGGCATCACCAAGAAAATTCAAAATATTAAAATGGATAAAATAAAAAAGGAGACAAATCCATTACAACAATTAATTTGCATGAATTATCCAACTTCATTCAATTCAATAAATTAAGTAAATATAAAGGGTAATATATGCAATTAACTAAGTCAATTGCAATCACATTGTCATCAAATTAATGATTAAAAGTGAGAATTCAATTTTCATCCTAATTAAACAATATCCACATAGTTACAAATAACTATAATTTAAGTTTATAACAATGGCTTCCGCTTCAAAGTTATCACCTTTTCCCTAGGCATAATTCATTACAAGGTTCGGTCAATGCATAGTAACAAAATTTGATGAAGTGGATCTCAATCATGAATTTAAGTGCTACTCAGCTGTTTGAGAGGAATTTGAGGTAGGATATCCCTATGGCCCTAAGGAAAAACTCTTGACCTTTACATGAAGGTATAGGTAGGACCTGCTAGTGATCAAATCAATAGGCCTACATGACACTGCAACAAAACTAGAGGTAATCTCATGCATTTACCTAGTTTATGATTTTTTTAAAGATGGCCAATTTTGTATCATAATTATGTATGTCTATCAAAATAGTACACATGTGGCCTATGTTAGTGGATCTAGCTTTAATAAGTATTACCAATTATCTAACCCAGAAATTATTTATAACCAATCCATAATAGACTAATGGATGATGACCAATAATGTTAGTAGTAAGTTGTAGGAGTGGGCACATGATCTTACCACCTTCAAGGTCAAATTAGTCATCTATGCCATCCTAATTATCACTTTCAAGCCAGGAATCAAGATCACGATGTCCCTATATAATAGAATCTATGGTTTCCCAACTATATCCAACATCAATGAGGTTTGGATTCCCTTTCTAGACACCATCCTCACCTCCACCAACATCATTACCATTGAGGAAATAATTAGTGCTAATTTGATTCCCCAAATTAGTAGTATAGTGGAATTGTGTATGTCTTATCCAGTGGATCTTGTATATGGAATAGTCCCCTTAGATTTTGAAGAACCCTAGGAACCTTCCATTGAATATCCCAAGGACATAATTTGTGATGATTTCAATCTCATCCATATCCACATATTCAAGAAGAACATGACTAGGAAAATTAATACCTTCTATTCAATAGTGTACGAAGTCATTTATGGAAAGGATATGTGAAGGTTATCTGATCATATCATAAGAATCTTAGAAATATTAGTATATATTGGATTTATCTAGACTACACAATTATCAAGATAGAGGTAAACAATGCCCTTCCTATATATCTTCCTTATTTGGTAGTAGATAAGGTGGTAGAATGAGATATTACATATCACATGTCATACTTCATAGATGTCAATATAAGGAGTGTTAGATAGGGAGTAGTCCACCCAACACCTATAATCATTGGCTAAATTCAATAAACCAAATGAGAACATTTCTACCTAGTGGGCAACACTAAAATATCCTATGATTTTAAATAGGTACCCTATAGACAATAAGATACAAGGAAAAGGATCAAGAGTGAAAATTGATTATGGCCATATATCATATTCACATGATGAGGTGTTATTAAATTCTTTAAATAATACAAAACTTAAAAATGAGATGAATAAGGTAAATATATCAATGGTGGTGGTCAGGTAAATTCATTTTAATCCAAATATCACAAAGGAAGATACTCAAAGAATTGAAAAAGAGCATTCAAATTCAAAACCCTATCAGACCTCTCTCATTAGATGGAATTCAAGGACAAGATCAGGTCAGATAATCAAGGAATGCTTGTATGGGAAATGAATATGGAATTCCCCAAGGTCATCATTAGCATCCATCCTAGTGGTCACCATAGAAAAAACCACCATAATGTCCACTCCCCCTCACCTAGCTATCATTACATCAAGTATTGAAAGCATATTTGAGCTTGGTAGACCATTTTCTATGTTGACTTTTCCTTTACTCACTATAGCAAAAATAGTTAGTCGCGAATCTTTCCTCCTCCTAGTTTGTAGTTTGGATCCATTTCCATCCCCAAACCAAACCATTCTATCATCACCTCCATCAAATTCTCCATACCATACTCTAATGAATACTTCCCCAGTTTCCTCTCCATAAACAACATATACTACTCCCACTAGACCACTTCTTATTTACCAAATAAAGGTGAAGGCCCATTCTAGTTCCCCTCAAGACACTCTAACAAAGGGAACCTTCAAGGAGAATTTAAGGGGTGAAAATGAATTAGGGAAATAGAACCCCTAGAAATTTTAGTTAACAACAAAGATGATTAAGATAAGATTATATAAGGAGAGTGGTTCACATAAGTATAATGGGAAGATAAGATATAAACTTCTTTATTTTAGACCATTAATGAAACCATGAAGAGTGACCCTAAGGATGAATGGTTTCCACAAGAAGCTCAGTCTATGAACACTATAATTTTCAAGAGAAATTTAAGTTCAATTTAATTGCTTTAGGACCAAGGTGGGAATAATGGAGATGAAGTGGAGTCAAAACCTCTAAATTCAACACAAGGGAAGTTAGTGAGTATATCTCTAGCCTCAATCTTTCCTATCATAATTATGGTATCTATAGAAATAATTTCCCAGATTGCTATTACACAAAGGGTGAGTACATAAGCTTCTCATTCCTCATTTATTGTAATAATTTCTTTTGTTCAAGTTAGTTCTATACAAGTTATTTGTCATGATTTGTATTATTTAACCTAAATAAATAAGGCCCAAGAAAATACATGGATATTTTTATAAATACCAATCCCAACCCCCATAATTTAGTCTATGGAATCCCCCAAGTAAACTTCAACATGACCTATTAGGGTTTCTCATAAATCTATAATTGATTATTTTCAAAACTTGTGTTGATGCCTCTAGATGTATCACAAGTGCTCTTAGTGTCTAAAGAACACTTCTAATTTTATAATTTAGGGAATTCAAAGCATGAGTATTAAATTAGGGTAATCAAGTTACCTATGGTGAAATAGTGGTATAATAATAAACTGTTCCACAATATTTATATTCATTGATGGCTAGGAACCACCGTGGCCAATCTAAGTGAAATGTAAGATATATATGCTATTAATAGTGAATTTATGGTCAAGTTATAAACTATAGAATAATATAAATAAATATTTATAGTGAAGCTTAAACTAAAGTGGATTGATCAAAAAAAGAAAAAGGAATGGTAACGTAGAAAGAAGGTGTTATAATTTTTAGTCCAAACATTATGACAAAGTTTAGATTTAATCAAGACATGCATTCAAAGCAATACATGACATGAAATATCTATAGCATAGATCCTATCATATACCAAAAAAATGTCTAAGAAAAGGTGAAACAATGTAAATAAAAAATTGGACTCAATTTAAATATTTACTTCACAATCAAATTGCATTATCACATATACAAGAGAAGCAGGGGAAATGAAATGAACCTAAGATCCTAGCATAAGCATAAGGAATAGATATAAGAATATAATAGTCACATATATAGGGATTAACAAGGAATAATATCCATTAATAGTAGACCAACCACTCCCTCCTCTCTCTCTCTCTCTCTCTCTCTATATATATATATATATATATATATATATATATATATATATATGCATTGAGGCTATAGACAAGCCTATTCTTTGTATTGGTGATGGGCAAACAAACATTCAGTTTCAATTTAAATTTCTATATAGGGTAGGGGAGGGGAGGGGACAAGGGGCTAGCCATCCACCCTATTATAGGGCACTTGACATAGGTTAGGAAATGTTTTTCATGTGGAAGTCACTCCTCTATTTGAAGCCACAAGATGAGGGGTGAGATATATATGGGGTGTGAAGTAATGATAGGCCCAAAAATACATGATTGAAGTGAAGTAACTGGATATATAGAAAATTCATATATATAGTTGGCAAACCCATATCTCAGTTCTATCTCTTTAGTGCCCACAATTCCCTTGATATATATCTAAAGGCATATCACATATACCATATATATATATATATATATATATATATATATATATATATATATATATATATTCCATGGAATTGTCATGTAGTGATAATAGGCTTAACCTATCCTAATCTATGCATATATGGTATATAGGCAATCAAGCATCTCATCTCATCTCATCTCATATTAGTGACTGCCCTACCCTCTTTATAGAATATAACAGAATATAATAGAGATATAGGGGGTTGATAGATAACATTAGTTGGAATTAATTCTATGGGGTTTGACCAATGGAATATTCAGATTGATTTCAATGATAGGAATTGCATTGGATGGGTCTAGTTTCTATGATTTCCCTATATCTAGAGAGTGCATAGGGGTTCTGTAGGGTATGGGGAGCCTAAAGATAAAAGATATATACATTCATATATACATATCAAGAGTCAATGAAAAATATTTAAATCTAAACATCAAAATATATAATTGAGAAAGAAGTCATAATTGTTTTGGGAAACAATTCAAGTGATAATACGGGTGACAGTTCCACCCCAATTGATGATGGAACTTCTATGAGCCATAAATTTTACACTGTAGCTCCAATTGACTCTCTGTTTGAACCGTTAGAAAGATAAGAATGAGGAGAACTCTATGAGATGGCATACAGATTTTCTTGATGAATTTTAACCCCCAAAAACCTAATGGAAGTGCACCAAATTTTAATTTTAGTAGTGTAGTCTAAAAATAGTAAGTTTCTAAAAATAGTAATTAATCGAATTATGTATTGTTTTAAATCATGGAAGTCAAACCACTTAATCTCCCTTGAGATTGGTGACCTTCCATATCCTCCCCCTACTTTCAAAATAGGTATAAATGAATATGTAACCCAAAATGGAAAATCAGACATCTCTTCCTAGAGATAAGCATATAGTTGTATTGCGATCTTGAGTAATAATACATCTTTTCTTAGAAAATTCATTATTACTGTGTTCTTGAAATATTTTTCAACTAGAACTTCTGAGTTTTAGATCAATAATATAAACAAATATTGGGAAATATTTTCATAATTCCTTGCTTGTATTAAATTCTCAAAGTTCACATAGTGTTTTTGATCAAAAGTTTCTCTCTTTACAAAATGGTAATATTTCATTTTATAGGAGACTAAGGTAATACACCGATTAGTCAAGAGATTATAATTGTACAAGAGTAAGGAAACCTATCATTTATATAAATTTATAGAATACATTCCCTTTTCCAAAGTGGGCTGACCTATGGTCAAATGTGCTAATAAAATAATACATGCCTTTACAAAAATAATATTTTACTCTTGAATATTAGAAAGTTTATAACCAAATAGAATACTCTCAACTATCTAGTGGGCGTTGCACTAAATAACTCCCTATTACTCATAAATAATCTTCATGGCCTCTTAACATTATTCATTGACTAACTTTAGATTGATAGCTAGTTCTAAGAGGCATTCATCCTCTTAGTCATCCAAGTGATCAAAGTCTCTATCATTTATCACCATTGCTTCCTTGATACTCCTTGCCTCATCTATTTTCTCTTTTTTATTCAAAATCATGCCCATGACTCAATTATTATCACTCCCAAACTATACCTAACCCTTAATCCTAAACTCTTGCATAACCAAGGTGACCCTATGCTTGCACTCATCATTTGTAATGATACCCAAGGATTTAAGTGTGGTAGGTGTGGAAAACATGGTTTTAAAGAGCTACTCAATTTTATTTATCAACTCCTTATCATCCCTTAGGACCCTCTCCAAGTTCTTCAACCAAGTACTCAGGCCCTAGATCTTGTCATCAAAAATTCCCATAATTACATTCAAATGGGCTAGGCTAATGGTCTTGAATCTAGGAGTTTGATCCTCCAACATTATGTTGATAAGTTACTTGATTTTGTCTTTTGAATGTTACCATTGGGATATTGAACCCTTAGTTACTACATCTAGGTGGGCTAATGGATTCTACCTTGTCTTCATCTCCTTTAATGAATTGAACACATCATAAAAATATGCCTCAAATATCTTTATCATTTCTTCAAGAATTGAAAATATATCCTGTGTCTTAATATTTTATTTTTATTTCTACATTTTTTTATCTTATAATATAGGCCTTTGATGCTTGATTTTAGCTGGGTTGAATGGGCATCAACTAATACAACTATGTCTTCTTTGTGAATTGGGTGTTCATTAGGTCCTTGCACCCCTACTTTAGTTAATCCCATAAAAGGCTCAAATTTTTGAAAGGTGAACTCCTCATTCCCAACTATGGTCTTCTTTATGGTTACTCTCTCTAAACCTACTATCTCTAGATTGAATTGCACACTAATTAATGAATCTATGAATTTTGGAGGTTCAAAAATCTCCATCTATGTGATACCTAAAGTTCCAATAGTGCTTACCTAAGTTCCATTTTACCCCCAAAGGGTGGTAATATTTCTTTCCTCCTCTTCTTTCAATATGGTTACTAGCCATGGATTTGGCTCATCATGAATAGTGATGTTGACTGCACTGGTCATGGCCCATGAATGTTGCAGGGTTGGGATATTTTGTATCTTCCCATAAATGAAAAATTTAGGGATGATTGGCCCATGAACGGGATTCTCATCACCAAGTAAGTTAACTTCACTCAAAGGATGAGTGAAGGTTAACTTTGGGTCCTTCTTTCTAATTGGGACCAATGCCAACTCAGCCTTCCTCTTATACATGGGTGTAACTTGAATTAGGTCTAAGCTACCTCATTCCATTTTTGTTTTTGTACTTCCTTCGCTTGGGATTGAGGATAATAAATTTTTTCTTCTTATTCATCTAATCCATATGACTCAGTAATCACTTTGAGTGCATCTTCCACTATCTCTCTAAGACCTAGTGAAATCATTTCAAGGAAATCAATTGGGGAATCTGGCCTTTCAAGTTGGGTAGAAGAAGATGCCCATTCACAAGCCTTTCTTTTAATTTCTCTTTCTCAATTCCTTAGGCAACTTATTCTTGAGTTTGTTTTAGTGGTTGTTCTAGAGGGGTTGTAGAAGAGGGTCCAAGTAACAAATGGTATTGTAGGGGATCCATCTACCATATCTCACCAAGTTTATAATCTCTAGCTAGCCTAGGCTCAACCTTGATATTATGTTTATTTTAACTTGGCCATTGATTTTTTGAAATTGGTGGCCCTGATATACATCCTCTCATGAACATCAAGCCTTTTTCATAGGGGTAGTTCATTATTTTTTATTTTATATGTTTGGTGACCCTATCATGAGGGTCCCATTACCTCAGATCATCCAACTATAAGTTGAATAAGTCTTTGTGCTTAGAGATGACATATGCATGCTCCCAATTCTATATTATATTCCTACTAATGGTCAAAAGAAAGGGTTGAAGGAGTCATTTCCATTTTACTTGGACATACCATCCATACCATGGAAAATTTGGTTGGCACATGGACTAATATTTTAAGAGGCTAGAATAAGTTCCCTTCTATTCTAATCACTATGTAATTTGGATACAACTAGATATCTCCAATAGACTCTACATATTTCTTAACCACAGGGTTGACCCTACCCATGGGGATACTTATAATAGCTTTTACTAAAGCTAGATATACACAATCACAAATGAATTTTACATTATGTCTATAATTAAATATGTGTAATTTAGAATAGTGATGGGAAATAGTGTGTCTCCCATCAGGTGACCAATTCTTTATGTCAAGGATTTTGGTGGTGGCCAAGAGTCCATCTAGAAGATAAGACATCATGCAGAAGTGGTTGTTGGTTTTCTTCTTCATGGCTGAAAATTTTTGTTTCAAAAAAACGTTAATCATCTCACCTATTAGGGTAATGATTCCATTTTATACCATGAAATATACACATGACACCTAGATTTTATTAACATATGTGGTGGATGAGGCCCCATATATTATATTGATTAAGTTCATGATTAATCTGATTCCTTCCTTAAATTGGATAACTGTGATCTTTCCAATGGGGTCTTAGATCACCTAGGTTCTAGTAAGTAGCCATAGGGCAAGGATGGTGTTCAAGTCATTTTTACTAGTCCATAATCTAATTCTAGGCATGTCTACCTAGGGATTTCATAGCTTGTAGTAGATTTCAAATTCTATGGTTAATATATATGATACCATTTTAGAAGTGCATTATTGAACTATCCAATCCTAATCAGTTTTACAATCTATGAAAATGGGGGCAATAACATCAATATAGTGTAATACCTTAGGTTTTGTAGTATCATAGTGGAGACTGTTCATCTGGATGGAGACTAGGTCATTGTATCTCTTGAGGATTAGGGGATTATTCTAATCTTCCCTTGTAATGGATTGCATTTCTCCAATAGTCCATAAAAGTTTAGACCAATTTTTGTTTCTAATGTTCAATGCCATCACATCAAAGTTAGTATCCTCGAAGATTCTTCCATTATTATCTAATGTTAAATACAATTCTATGTCATGCCTTTGTTGATGGCTCTGAGTTATCATGATTGTGAAACTTGAAAATTTATTGATAATATTCTTGAAGTAGCCTCTAGGTTATCTTGTTCTCACTCAGATAATAATTGAACTCTTTCTAGCTCAACTGCGATTGACTAAAGTTCAAATGAGGGCTTTCTATGGATGTTAAGGCTTATTGGCAGCTTTAATGCTGATGATAACTTAGACTTAGGCTAATTCATGCCTTGGATTTGATTGATACCCCTACCTTTATACCTTTGTCTTTTAGTGCACAATACATCTTTGATTTTATCATTTTGTGCTTGTGTGGCACTTATGTGGCATCCATCTAGTAGCTTTCACAACATTTTCATAAATTATTTAAAGGAACTAGCCATTTTTCTTTAAAATACTTATTTATTTCATGGCATTAGATATTTTCTCATGGATCAACATGGACCAATGATCTTGATCCTAAGGCTTACACATTACTAGTTGTTTTTGAATCTTCCTCCATGGTTGTGCTACTTGGCACCTTCACGAGCCTTCAAAACTATGCATTTTATCAGTAAATGTGCACTCACCACGTGTCAATCCCATGATATATTGAGGGTCTCATTGAATAGTCCTTATTTATTACACTCTGTATGATCATCTTTTTTTGATTAACAATAAGCCATCGATCCTATTAAGTGTATGAACTTTAATTAGTGTCAGGATGTAAAAGGGAGTTAGGCAAAATATTTTAGGCTAAAGTTTATTTCATGTTAATAAAATATTTAAGTTATGTTTTTATAATACATAAGAAGGGGACCTAATTAATAGAAGGATCTAATGCAAGGTTTCACCTAGGGTTTTATCATGTTTAAAAACATGATAAAACTTTAGGTTAAAACTTTTAAGCTGAGTTTTATGTCAAAGGGACATAATATAAGTATTTAACCTAAGGTTTATTATATTTAAATAAATGCAATTAGAACTTGAGGATAGAAACTTAGGTTAATTATATGCCTTTGAATATTAGACCATAAGATCATTTTATCATTAAAGTTCAAAGACCTTAAGGGCTTTTATATTTTCCAAAAGGGTGGTCCCAGTGAATTGCAACACAAGTAATAAACTTTTGAAAACATTTTAAAGAATATTCTTAAGAAAGATGATTGATGAGATTAAATTTTATAGCCTCATGGATGTCAATGATGGCCTCATGGGCATCGAATGACATTCATAAGAATGTCAAATTCAAGTTCATGAAGATCATTAGGTCCATAGATCTTAGATTTAACATGATCCATCTGATCATTCAGTCCCAATCAAATGTAGACTATTGATTAAGATCTAAGCACATACACACCATTGGTCCTTGTAGTCATAAAGAGGATTGAGTTATCTCATGAATTAATGTGTATGAGCATTAGACTAAATTAAAGGCCTATGTCTTCAAATCATTATAAAATAAACCCATTCAAATATTACAGTCATAACCAAAAATTTTATCTAAGGTTTATTGTATTTAAATAAAATAATCATCCTTAAGGTAAAAATTTAGGTTAAGTCTAAGTTTTAATACATGAGTCACTTTTAACATTAATCTTGAATGTGAGAGTGCCACATAGCAACTCTATGGGACTCCTCACCTTTTGAATCAATTTGACCCTAGGAAGGGTTCACAGAGTGTTGATAGAAGTTTGGGTTCTTGATATGGTCACACTTGTCATCCTCATAGGGATTTATGAGGCCTTTGACATTTCAATTCCAAATTCACTCCATCATATCTATTTGTGCAAGCAGGTATAGACAGTTGATCATGATCTGAATACTTACACATGATTGGCTCCTTTTGAATTCTTAAAGTTGTAGCATAAGTATTATCTTAAGGTTTTGTTATGTTAGTAAATAAAATGAGAACTTAGGCTAAGTTTTTATTTAATAAAAGGGGACCCATTTAATCTTTAGGGTAATCATGCACCATTTGATCATTACTCCTACTCAAGTGTAGATCATTGATCATGATCCACATGATCACATAGAATTGGTGTAATGGATCAAGGCTATGGATTCATCACATCTAATTTGCACCATGTGATCATTCTCCATGATGAAGTGAGTGCCATCAATATTTCAAATAAACAAGATACTTAATTTAGGGTTCAGGTCGATATAGTAACTTAGGATAAAGTTTTAAAACTAAGGTCTCATTCATGTTAATAAAAATGAATGGGGCCCTAGTACTAAGAATTTAGGATAAGTATGTAACAAAATGGACCATGTGACATAAGGAACAAGACTCAGTTAGGAACATATAGGACCTACAAACATAACTATTAGACCTTGTTGAAAAAAAGAGACAAGAAGAGAGGAAATAAAAAAGGACAATGCATAATTTTTTAGGCTAGGGTTTGTTTGTGTTAAGAAACATGACCAAGTCTTAATATAAAAATTAGGCTTAAGTCCAAAGTAAGTTTAAAATATTCCTAAAAAAATTTCTCACCAAATTTGAATGAGAACTAAGGGTCTAAGTTAGGTTTTTTTGGAGGGTTTTAGAACATGAATCCAACTATGAGTTCTCATAGACCAAAGGCTAGTAAAATCTTGAATGAGGATAAAACTATGAACATCTAGTATGATCCATTAATAATGGATCCATGAAACCTATAACTTAAGACATGAAGGGTAATTTTTAACAACATTAGGAAAGGTTACAGAAAGACTATGAATAAATGGACCAATTTTATCATGTGTGGATGATATTCAAATTCTAATAATGTGTAGAATATCAAGATTTTAGTGTTAAGGTTCAAATTATGCACAAGGGTCCCTATTTTTTTAGAAATGTGGGTATGTTGACCTCAAAAAATGGAGACTTTTTGGAGAAACATAAAAATATATTAGAACTTAGAGACTCTAGTTTAGACAAATAACTAGGTCACTTATTCCACTTGATCAATCTAATTATCAAGATCAATTCATGGTTGAAACAAACCTTGCACATGCATAATTAGGATTAAACATCAAAACATAGCCATGTTGTGTGTGTGATTTCATTCCACTTACTATTTTCCATGGGATTCAGGGGACAACTTCCAAGTTTCATGCCTTTAATCATTACCATTGACTTGGAGCATGTTTAGATATTCATTAAGAACCATGATTCTAGTTTAAGGAATGATTGGGAATTGTTCTAATACTAGTAATGCATCTATATCCCTGATAGAGATGCCTTTGGCTCCACTCACATCCTTACTAAACTACTAGCTAGGCATCCATATCCTTAGTGGATATTAGTAGAATCACCTTGGTATGAAAAGATTTTAATTTTGCAATAAGTTATTGTTTTTTTGTATTTTTGGGTATTTTAGGCTTTCAACAAAGGTTGGGAACTAGGGTTGCTAGGTTTAAGGATTTGTTTAAGTGTATGATCCTCAAATTATCACATATGGTTAGAACCTATGTCCCAAGAAAGGATGTCTATTAAGTTCCAGCATGATTTTACCTTAATAGAATAATCTTTCCTTTTATATGTACAATTCTTCTTAAAACCAAGTTCAAGTCATGATAATGTTTAAGTTCTTATGGAATGGTTAGCCTATCCATAAGTCCTTACTAGTTTATTCAAATTAAAACATCAAGTTCATATCTCAAATCCATGCTCAACATATGTATGAGGTTGATACTAGAATTCCTAGACTTCTTGAGTTTTAAGCAAAATAAGTAATTTTGAGTTAAGGGATATCTAAAGGACTTATTAGAAGAAAGGAACAAAGTAATAAAAATAAAACACTCAATATAAAGTAGTTAATCAAGAAGAAAAAGGGAATCAAATAAATATATATAAACTTATGTACAAATAAGGGACAAGAAGGAAAGTGATATAAGAAACTAACTACTTTGCCTACACTAAATCTAACCATCTTATTGATTTACTCCATGAAGACCCTAGGAGGAGTAGAGAGGTAATATTAGAGATAATACATATTGGTGGGTAGTGTGAATTATGCTCCTTATATATCCTTCAATTTAAAGGTGTTACCTCCAAGTGTATCTACAATCTGATAGGGGCCAATCTATAGAGGTATGAAATTTCCATGTTTGCCCGTGGGATTAGATGCTTTGTCCCAAAGAAGAACCAAGTCTCCTTATATGAACACATTAGTCTTTGATTACTTGTCAAACCACAATTTTAATATAGTTTAGTGCCTACTAAAGTTAGAAAAACTTCTTCTCATCTATATTTCATCTAAATAATGTCCAACATCCTTAAGCTTGAAAATTCTTAGTCTTCCTCTATATACTCTTGTGTAAACTTGTAAGGTGGTAGCTTCAGTGTGATGGGGAATATGGGTTCTTGGCCATATACTAGTAAGAAGGGAGATACTTTAAGAGCCTGCTTTATTCTTGGTCTATTTTCCCAAAGGCCATACTTGAGAAGCTTATGCCATGTTATAGGTTTGTTTGTAGTAGACTTCTTGATGGATTTCATCAAGTTTTCATTCGTTGACTCAGATACTCCATTACCTTAAGGATAATGGTTAGATGAAAACTTGAGAATAATGTTATTGTCATATGCCCATTCTATCATCTCTATAGATGTGAGTGATGACCCATTGTCATATACTAAAACGATTAGAGTCCTAAATCTAGTCCATATGTTTTCTTCTAAAAACTTGTTCACTTATTTTATTCTAAATTATTTGGTGGCTACTAATTTAGTCTACCAAATGCAATAGTCAGTAGCTATCAGAACATACTTATGACCTTCTAATGAGTTAGGACTGATTACCCCTACAAATTCTAGTCCCCATTGGGCAAAGGGATTGTCAATCATGATACGCTTTAAGGGAATTATTGCCTTCGTCTCTTTTGTGCTAAAGATCTGGCATGAATGGTATTCCCTCACATTCATATGAGTATCTCTAAATATGTTTGTCCAATAATAGCTAGACCTAATGATATTTTGAGCTATTTTACTTCTTGATGGATTCCCACTTCCAAACTTCTCATGGAAAGTGCTAATTAACTTAGTAGCTTCTTTTTTTGAAACATATCTTAGGTACACAAATTCAATGTTCTTTCAGTAAAGCACTCCATTTTTTATTGGGTAGTGAGATGCCTTGAGCCTTAGAGATATTTTTCTCTCCCTAGTTAATCATGTAGGACAACTGCCATTCATAAATAACTAGACAATGGAATCATACCAATCATTAAGTTAAAAAATTGTGTTGATCAGCTGACATAATACTTTACTTGGGGCTAGTATTGGTAATGATTTTGATTAGACCTTGACATCTTACCAACTTTGTAGTTTTCATCTCTATGTCATATTCTTAAAGGATAGACATATGCTTATCTCTTCACTCTCCAAGTTCACATTGGTTCAACATTAGCTTAGTGGCTGGGTCTAGTATAATGACATGCACTTTGTTCTTAAGAATGTAGTGCCTAAATTTCTTGATGGCCTTGACTAATGCAAAAGCTTCTTTATCAATTAAAGGATAGTTTAACTAAACATTTTAAAAATTAGTGCTCATAAAAGAAATTATGTGGTCACATCCTTATATTTTCTAGGTTAAAATAGTAGAAATAGTGTGGTCAGAGGAAAAAGAATAGAGGTAAAAGTCCTTTTCAAAGTCTGGACTTATCAAAATTGGAGCTTAGCTTATTACCTTTTCAATATTTCCAAAGGCCTTTTTGGATTCCTCATTACATGAGACTTTAACATCCTTATTTAGCATATCATTTAATGGTTTGAAATTTTTTCCAAAGATAGAAATGAATTTTTTCACAAAGTCTATTTTTAAAAAATATATATTTCAATTATTTTATACTATTGGGAGGCTCTATCTTTGATATGGCCTCCACTCTTTCAAGATCAATGGAGATTCCATCTTTAGTAATGACATGGCCTAATAGTTTACCCTCAATGACACATAAATTATTTTTCTTAGGGTTGAGGGAACTTCCATACCTTTTGCACCTTTCAAATACCTAATGTAAATGAGCAAAATTATCCTCCCTATTTCTAGAGAAAATAGTTAGATCATCCATGTAAAATATAATGCACTTACCAATAAAGCCTTAGAAGGCATGGTCCATAGCCCTTTAAAAAAGTGGCTCCTGAATTTATCATTCCAAAAGACATTCTTCTATAGGCAAAGGTGCCCCACTTAGTTGTAAATGTTGTTTATATATGCATAATATTTTTAACATTTATTGATTAGTAACACTTTATATCTTGTAGGAACCTGTCAAGTCTCAATCTATTTGAATGAATGCCTTAAGGGGTGAAACGACAAAGGGGTGGGTAGATCATTAGTGCTTCATGATATTTTTGTTCCTTTTTTCTCTTGCCATCTACACTCTAGCCTCCTGAAACCATTGAACCCAAGACTTTTCCTCTTAGTTCCACCTATTCCTATCACTCACTATGTTTTATCCTTCATTTTTTGTATTAGCTCCCTTTTCAACTATAAATTGTGCTAGGTAAATGAGTTAAACCTAGTAAAATTTACGGACTTTTCTCTATTTTGGTTTGTTGGCCTCTTAGTCGACCTAGCACAAACTTAGTGAGTTATCCCTAAAAATGTGCTAGGTTGACTAGGTCGACCTAACATAGTTGATGTTCCCAAAAGTTTATAGGTTAAAATACTACTATATATATAAGGTCAATTACCATCATTTCATAATAGTGAAGAATTGAGTGAATAAGCACAAACAAACATCTACCTATTGACTATTCTACTTGGGGAATAAAAATTTAGTGCTTAATGCTTTCTTTGGATATCCAATCTCATCTTGTGGATAAGTATTTTAGATGATTGGGTAGGTTTTATAGCCTATATCTTATTTATCTTAGTTATCCTTACATACCATGACAATATCTTAACATGTACCTTGGCCAAGGGGAGATTGAGGCTCAGTGGGTTCATCTTCAAAGGTAAGTATTCCTAACTTTATTCTTCCTTTGTAAGAGTAGATAGATAGAGAATTTGTATTATTTTGTTCCATGTATTAAGATTACATAATTAACATGAGTATATGTATTTTATACATGTTTAGTTCAATTTTTATTTTTTTTAATTTCTAACCCCCACTTTGTGCCACAAGCTTTGGTACACACTAGATTAGATTTACTTTTCTTGTTATTATATTAGTGAAATATTAAATCATAGGACTATTTTAGGGTTTTTATGTGATTGTGTTAGACTATAGGATTTAGAACCCTATCTCACATAGTGTATTTTGACAAGTGATCCTATAATCATGTCTAGAGGACCCTCACATTGATCATGTTCTCACTTAACACTTGTATAATTTCCAATCGGAAGTGTAGGTGTGATTTATCTTATCTAATCCATGATTAATTTATGGACATGATGCATTTTTGATTTCATACATTCTAATCAACTTGATGTGAATCAAACCCTTGTAGGATTTATTTCATTTCTATTCATCATTATCATATCTTTACTATGCCAGATTGATCATGTTGACCTAGTTATTTATCTCTGTGTGTAGGTTTGTAGGAATAGGTAACTGGCTTGACTAATTCAACCTAGTATAGGTTTTAGAACTTGTAGAACTTTGTTTAGATAATTGGATCAACTAAATCAACCCAGTGTAAGTTTTTACTTACTTTTAGACTTCCAATATAGCCTACTAGGTTGACTAGGTTGACCCAGTACATTGTCAACACTTTTTTTATCAAGTTCCTATATTTCTTGATCAATCATCTTGACCCAATTTTTAGGTTTTTAAATATTTTCTCCAAGTTTCTTGATCATAAATGTTCTCCTTTTCATATCTAATCCATTCAGGTCAGTTTCTATTCCTCTATATATTTCTATTTCTATACTTTCCTATCATAGTTTGGAATCTTCAAAACTACCTACACATAGGTAACTAGCTTGACCCTATGGTCCTAGTTCTATGTTTTATGTTTCCTAAAATAACTAGGTTGACCTGACTGACCTAGTTCATTTTCAAACTTTGCTTCCACAATACAAGTTTGACCCTATCACCCCTATTCTATATGATTATCTATATAGTTTCTCAAATAGACCTTATTTCAAATTTGGAATAAACCATATATGATAATCACATTTTTTTTTCAATTGTTTGCATGCTTAAAATAGATCACATAGTCTAAGTAGGGGATTTTTAATTAATCATTTAGTTGCACTATATCTATTCTTTTGCACACATGACTAAATCACATAAACATCAATAAGCTTTAAACATTTGACTACCTGGGCCAACCTATTTGGATTTCATCACCAAGAAGGAAACCAATTTGATGCTATGGTCAAGTATAATGCATGTTTAATGGTATATTTTGGCTAAGTACCAGTTACCCTTATTGATGTGGTGTGTGAAGTGAGACCCCAATACAAGGCCTGTATCATTGCCACTACAGTCCCTTTCATCCTAAACTTACTTGAAACTATCCTTAGATTGATATCTAGTACCTTTCTTATATCCAATCTCCCTTTACACTTAAAATCATTCTTAATAATATAATCAACATTCTAGGTTGACCCAGTAGCTAGCTTTACTTTCAAGTTGTTTGCTTTCTCTTTGATCAATTATTTGTGCAAAACCTTGCATTAGCCAACATTAGTGCAAGATTTTTCTTTATGTTCATCAATTGGATTGCTCAGCATTAATTCAATTGATTGTTTGTTTTCATTTTAGTACTTACTACTTTCTTAGATTAATTACAATTATCTTTTTTTAATTCATATCTTGTTATCAACTTTTGTTTCATCCCTATCTGTTGTGTTAGGTCAACCTTGTTGACTTAGTATCTTTTCCAGCCCTTTTATACTATGTTAGGTCTACCTAGTACTATTTACAACATACTTTTCTCTTTTTTCTATTCATTATTCACTAAACTGGGTTGATCCATTGGACCTAGTATAGTTTTACAATCCCTATTTTGTACTAGGTCAACCAGGTTGACCTAGTACTATTGTCAGTTAATTTCTAATTTTTTCTTTCTCACTTTGTCTCTTTTCCTTTCATGATGGAATTTCTATTTGGTGACAACACTAATGTTCATTCACTAGACATGATGGAATTTACCAATCCTAATAAGGTCTCCCATAGACAAAGTAGGGCTCCTTTTATAAATGCTAGTAATGTTCATATTGAAACTTGCATGATAGACTATGGGACCCATCCTCATATGTCTTTCCAAAAAAATCCTTGTCTTCTCTTAGAGGATCAACTTGAGTTAGAGTATACTCCATAAATGCTTTTCTTTATCATAGAATTTCCTCAACATAGAGGGAATGATCTTTTTAGCATATATAACCTCATGATTAGCCTTCAAGTTGAAGAACCCCATTCTCCTACTCCCACTTTCTCAACTAGATTCAGGGGTATCAATTTATTTTCTTCTCAATCACTTCATTAAATCTTGATTCCTTATGCCATGACATCTTACTCTTTAGCTTATTCTACCTGCATGCCTAGTATATCAACTAACATGATAAGTTCTACATCTAGTTGGACTCTCATAAGATCCACTATCCTTAATCCTTCCACTAGTTCATTTTTTACTACCCAAGGCACTCATCCTTCTATTGATTCTTCTTCTCAACCATTTACTAGTCCATCATTTTCTTCAAAAGCAAATTTTACCACTAATGCCTCAAATTATCATAGCTCTTCTCAAGCTCATATCAACACTAATTATTGCACCTAAGCCACTAACACCAACACAAACACCAATACTACTTCTTCTAATAACACTAATCAAACTCAAACTATTTTTGTAAACTCTCAATCAAATAAACACATTCCAAGCTCATAATATGAATCAAATGATGCAAATGCAAAACCACGTTATTAATCTTTAATCCAATCCTCAACCAATGACTTGGGGCACACATAACCCAAGTGTTCCTCCTCCTCTTCAATATTCTTAAGGTAACCTCATTCATCAACTTCCATTGGTCAAAACAATCATCAAGCATTTACAAAATGAACCTCTTACCACCCAAATTTCTAACATTGACATTGGAGGTATAACACCTACAATTTATCAAAATGGATCGATCAATCCTACTCTTTACCTCAAGACATTTGGAAATATTTACAAGGATTGGGTCAAGTTAAATATCTTTTCCACTACCAAAATCTTAGAAAAAACCCTCATGGGTGATGCCTTGGATTGGTATAATTAACTCAGAACACACTCTATCACTACTTTTAAGGACTTAGTAAATGCTTTAGTGCAAGATTTTCTAACTAGTGATCTTTCTAAGAACACTTTGGACCATTTCATCAATTGAAAACAAAACAAAAATGAAACTACCCAAGACTTTGTCAAGAGATGGAAGACTTTGTCAAATAAATTTGAACATAACATGGTAGATGAAATTCTCTTTTATCTCTTTACAAATGCGTTATTTCCTAAATTACAATATCGAGTCCATACCCTTTCTCCACATACCTTGGAAGAAACTATCAATCAAGCCAAAATATAATATTTCCTCATGCATCAATTTGAGCTGCCCCAACCTTCCATGGGCCCTCGCTTATTAGTAAAGAATAAAACTACAATATTACCAATCATGATGTTACCAATTCATATGAAACTATTCATAATTTTCAATCTATCATTCCTACCCCTTCTTTGGAACCAGCTCCTTCTAAAAAATTCACTAATCCTCATTTATAAACAAGCAACATTAATATCCATAAACCTTTATCCTTGATCAAATTGCTTAAATGTCTACCCAGGCCTCTTCCTCAAGATCTTGACCTTACTCAACCTATGAAATCATGGTATGATCCTAATAAGTTTTGCAAGTTTCATGATAGCTAGGGTCACTCTCATGATACTTGTAGATAGCTTTGAAATTTAGCCATCAACTTTATTCTTAGCCCAAATTTTGATCATGATTCCATTATTTATAAGCATCAATAAACATATGAGATTAATTTCAAATGCTATAAATCACATGATAAAAATCAAGCCTTAAATCAATAAAATACTCATTTATCTATCTATAAATATCCCTTACCTAATCATCAACCAATTAAACAAAGTCAAGACAAGCCCACTTCTTCCACCAATAACATAAAAAGTCATGTTCAACCAAATTTTGAAGAGAATGCAATCATCATGACTAATATGTAAAGAGTAGTGGCTTTCATTGATTCACAACCTATTTACACTCCTTCCCATATGACATATCATGTTATCTAATATTCTTATTTAACTCATTTAAATGTGTTGGGTAAAAAATATTTTATTTATTTTGATGATCTAATTTATGATTCTCCCTTGGATGACACATCTCATACTATTTCTACTTTTCTCCCATGATCTTCTCATACTAATGACAATCCAATTTCTAATAATACTTCTTATTATAAATTTAAAGATCAATCTAAACCAACTACTTCATCACCAAATGATTTACAACATTCTTCTCAACCTTCTCATTTTTATTAGCATAAGTTTCAATGTTCTTTAGATCCACCTTTCAAAGACCTTCTTAATCATTATGCAACTATACCTAATAATATCTTTATGGGTTATGATGAGTGGGATCCCATTGTGGAACTTACTAATCCTCCATCCCAAATCCCTTTTATTGAACTTGTGCAGACATCTCCACATCATAGAAACTGCCTCATGAAACTCTTATTCAAGATGAATATCCCTCACCCTCCTCTCGCAGGATGGGAGGATACTTTTTTTTGGATCTAGGGATAGTATCTTAAAAAAATGTAAAGATATGTCTATTAACATTGATGAAACTAAAGTAACTATTCTTTCTTTATGATTTCCTATTACATCTATGATTATGAATGAGATGTTGCTTTGTGTAGATGATCCTCCATTATTTATTAACATCTAAATAGGTGATGTCCAACTTAAATGAGTCTTGATAGATGAGGGTTATAGCACTTATGTTTTTTCCATTGATTTCATTAAGACTCTTAGGTATTATGAATATAACCTCAAGTCTACACACAACACATGCCAAGGTTACAATAAAAGGCAAATGCCTCCCTTAGGGTATGTGTGGCTTCCCATTACCATCCCACCTGTCACCATTTGTGTAAAGGTGATGATCTTAAACTTTCCCCTTTCATATAAAATCTTGCTTGGTAGGTTGTGGACTCATCCTATGTGATTTTTCACATCCTTTGCTTGCCAATGCACAAAATTTCCTCACAATGGATCCATTTATAGGATTTAATGAGACACTAACCCTTAGAATTTTGAATAATTATAAGATTTTGGTATCTTCAAGATTCATACTCTTTAACCTTTGCCTAGGGTTCCATTCCATAAGTCATAGCATTTAAACTTTCCTATTAACTCAACCAGAGGTTATAATGGGCATCCTGAGCTCATTGGTAACATTCCTCCCAACCTTTTAGACTTTGATGATGATGATCTTGATGAGATTAACTCAAATATAAAAACTTATGATCTCTTGCCTCATCTAATCTCGTAGCTTCCTACTTCTTTGCAACCTCATTCTTGCAAGCTTCCTTGTGATGAACTCCTATACTGTTAACCAAGACAAGGCACTCTATTCACTAAACTTCTTATAATTACAAGGTTATCCTAACCTATGTCATTGATCTTCATACTCTATATTATGATGATGGTTATTCTTTAGATGGTCCTCTTTTAGGTGGCCTTGCCTAGGCCCATGATGCTGAGATTGTTCATTATCTCTCTTCTTTGCTTGATTCTTTTCATGAATCTTATCATTCTCTTTCTTTTATAGTTCTTGATTATTGAATTTTTCCTCTTTATCATAGGGTAGAAATGGTGCCAATAACTCCAGTTTATGAGGATCCACTTAGGATCATTCTCTTAGATCATGCTATGACTAGACCTTATCACTTTGATACATCTAGGGTAGTCCTCCTTAGACCTTTTATGAATCTTTATCCTCCTTTATTAGGTCTAGCTATAGTTAAGCCCATCCCTTTTTCCACTCTAGTTGAACATGTTTCCTCTCTTACTATTGTTGATCCTCTCCTAGATTCTCATCCTAGTGCTCCTCTTGTTGAGCCTAATTACACTCCTTCCCCATAATCACCATACATTGATGATGGTTTGATTTCATTGCCTAAGATGGCTCCTTTTCCCACAAAATGGACCCATGAGTCTTCTCCAATTGCTTTTACTCATATTTCACCTGCTTCTATGAGTGATCCTAAAACCACTCACAAGTAATCACTCTTATACCTATTATAGTAAGTTATGATAATAACTTGATACCTTGTGTCCTTCTAATCTATCATCTGACAAATCCATACCTCCCCCAAAGGTACTTCCTAAATATTTACCTAGGTATGGTGAGGTATATTGTCTATGAAACCTATGTGGCATGCATCACATTGATCACTGCCACATTCTTCAACAACATCTTAAATATCATCTTATAACCATCCCTATACCTTTTACCATTCCTCCCATAGGTCATTCGCATAAGAAGGCTCCTCCTCCTTCTCCCATGGGTCTTCCTCCACTGGTTCCATCACCTCTTATGGTCCCTTCACCACCTTATGTGCCTTTACCTATGATTCCTTAAATTATGGATCCTCCCTCACCTGTGGATCCTTCTCCACCTGTGAGTCCTTCACCCATGTATCCTTATCCACCTATGCTTCCTTCTCCTATATATCATATTTCCATGCATTCTCCTAACCAACCTTTACCTAACTTTCCTCCTTAGTATGGTCTTTTGAGTATTCCTAATTTTTTAGTTAAGTAAATCATAAAAGAAGTATTTACCCAATATTTATTGAATATTGATGAGACATTATCTATAGTACTCATTTATATTTAAAGATACTTATATGATGTATTGGATAATTTTTGTGGATATACTTACTAATATTTATAAGCACAATCATGGTGCTTTCTCATTTATCTTTGGATTAGACAGGTGCTCCAATCTTATTTATACTTGATTATATCATTTGACACTAGGTCAAATTATTTATTATTGTATATCATGTTTCTCCTTCTTTTTGTATTATAGCTATCTTATGTTATCACATACACTTATCTTTTTCCTTATCATTTCTTTCTTTTCCTTTAGAGTTTTTCTCAAAACTCTTCCCTTGTGTCCTCATGATTGTTTGCTTTCTTATGTTTATTTTTTATAGATAGTTGTCTTAATGACTTGGTTAAATTTACCTTCTTCCCTTTGATTACTATCTCCTACTACCATGTGATTATTTTGAAACAAATATTTCTCATTACTATTTCCTTTCATTGGTCCTCCTTTGGATCTCCTTTTTCTCTTCTTCCTTTTTTCACAAACTAAGCATATACATGGTTGAGACTTGAGATCATATGTTTAATTCATTATCAAGTCTAAGTGTTCTAGTTAGTATTTTTTCTTGGGTCCCTTATCTTCCTTTAGCCTTAGCCTATATCTCATTCATGTGTATCACTATCTCTCTCATGATTGGTCATTCTAAACCTGTATGGAGGATGAATCTTAAAAAAGACTTTAAAAAAGTTATAATCCAAATCATTTAAACAAAAAATCTAATGATATCAAAAGGCAAAAATATTGAATATTATTAAAAGTCTAATCACAATAAAATATGTGATTCAAAGCACATCTCCTTCTTCTAGTCAAAGCCCAAAATCCATATTTGTCCTCATGATAGAGCTGAGGTCCTTTGGGGTGTGATAGGATAGTATATTAAAAGAGAATAAAAAAATCTTTTAGTGCTACCTAATTTCTCATGCAAGTACCCAATATTAATAGCATACTGATGGCTATGTAAGGGGTTTTGAATAGTGAGGAACACATCATGCGAAGGTAGGTCCATTTTAATTTTCCTTGTATCAATATACAATCATGAGTTGATCTTATTACTACACCTATTTGACTACGAAGCTTTATGTTTATACCAAGAAGGTTTCCTTTGTACATAGATGACTAGTCCCTTGGTGGCTTTTCATGTCATTAGTATGCCTCTTGCCTCCTAAGGTCTTCTCATAAGATGCCTAAATTTTGCTTCTTAAACTCCCTTTTTCATTTTGTTTCCTTCATATTTCCTTTTGGTAAATATTGTTTTGCTCACTGATCACTCCCAATGGGATTTCATTTGTCAGTTACTTTGTAAGACCATAGATAAGACCTGACATCCCTCACAAATTACCATATTTTCCATTATATTACCTATAACCTTGATTTATAATTCCTTATATTTTTCTAAAAAATCTTAATTTGGTACCCCTTGGGTTTTTCTTTTGTGAGTTTCATTGTAATATCTTGTATAGGACCTAACCCTCTTCACAAAGTTTTCAAATAAACAAGTCACCATCCAAATTACATGTGTCAAATAAGAGATAAGATTCGATTAATTATGAGGTTACGCATTATTTACATAATTCCCATCTTGAAATTTAGTATGTTTTATGCTTACTTCATTTTTATTTTCCTATTTTTTTAGTCTATGTAAGATTAAAACCATTTCTTGAATTTCTCATACTTCCCAACTTGAATTAGTATGATAAATTTAAGACCAAATTTTTATAATGTTTTTTAATTTTTTACTTCCCATCATGAAATCGCATAATTTATTGACTTAATTTTGATTTTTTTTTTACCATTTGTGCAATTTTACATACCTTCCATTTTATTACATTATTTTTCATACTTCTCAATGTGATATTTAGTATGATTTTACTTGTTTTAATTTGGTGCAAAAATATTTTACATTAGTTTAAAAATAAATCCCCTTTTACCATCTTGTTTGCCATTTTCTTGGATCTGTATACTTAGTCACTTTTTTGTTATTACACATTTCCCAACTTGAACTAGTGTGTTGTCCATTCCTTTGATTTATTATATTTTTTCAAGTCCTTTTTCAACTATTTATTTTTGACCATGCATGTGTACTCCATAATGCTAGAAAAGAAACCAAACCACACATAATTCATATGGCATATACAACAAATATAAATAGATGATCTACAAAGAAATATATCCAAAGTATCCACAACCTCAACCATAATAAACAAACATAACCATCATAAAGACAACATACACAACTAACACTAATAATCGAAAATGATAAATCATATATATATCATGAGTTTTATACAACATATACAACCATATAAAATTCCTTAGCACTAGGTATGAGTTCCATCCTATCTATCTCATAGCCTAGCCATACTTCCGACTAAGGCCTCAATCTGACTCCTCTAAATGGTATGCTATAATGAGTTAGTCTTAGATCTCAATCCCTCTACCTATCCTTATAGGCATGATATCTACACTTGTGCGTATACCAACTAAACCTACGTCGTTATATGTGACTATGTTAGATGGGTTTGTATCACTATATATACTTGCATCATTTATGTCACTATCACCAAATGTGAATTTATTTCATCTACAAAGGCTTGCTAGGCCTATCTCTCACCTACACCCATCTCTAATAGTGGTTACACCCTCTCTCTACACCTATATCTACCTTTTTTCCTCACCAATAAATCTAAACTAGCTCACCTAAGTTAGGGCAGATGGTACACTCATATCCTTTAATGTCATGGGGGTGTATGGCTACAAAGTCTCATCTAGGATGTCATGGAGTGCTCCACTCACTAGGGAGACCCATGTCTCCTCCTCATCCTTAGTTATGCCTAAATAATCATAATAAATGGAAATTAGATCACTATCATATCTCATAATATCTATTTATATCTCTCTACTACCAAATAAAAACTAAATAAATAATTCAACAATATTCATACCTATCTATGTCTTGGATCCTATGGTATCATCATTTGCATGATCACCTAGCATAGTATCCCCATTTGAATGGGCTCTTAATACCTTCTTGTTTGATTGCCTCCTTAGCTCAAACCTAGATATTAACTCATGTTCAACTCAGCTTCCATCTAAGTGGTCTCTCTAACATTTACTCTAGCTCATCTATGGGATCATCTAGGATGTCTATAGTCTCCACTCTCTCCTATCTACATCACCATGTCCTTGATGGTCATTGTTTATCTCACTATGGGGATGGTAGTGGTACATTTAGTATCTCTACCTCTTATGCCTCCTCTTATTCTACTCATCATACCTAACTAGTCCATGGTCACTCTTAACATGACAATAATATCAACCTCACTATCACTGGTCTAAGTCACCTTTTCTATCATAGCTTCCTCACATGTTGATCCCAATGGTTAGACATCAATATCAGTGTCACTAGATGAGGTAGTTCCATCTATCTTAGTACCCTTACCACCAAATATGGCTATATCCACCATGTATAGTGTCCATTCACCTCTCTCCTCTATTGTGTTAGTGAAATTGTGTGCCAACTCACCCATGTAGCTCTTATGTGCCCATATGGATACCATATAATGTTTGTATGTTTTACCGAATGTAGCACTAGCATGTGGGGCATGGTCCATGCTACCTATTCTTCCCACCATCTCTGCACTTAAGGTAACCCATAATTAACCACATGGGGAAACCTAGCCAATCGATACAAGGGGATCACTCATATATCCATGCTATCAATAATATGATTGGTCTTATAGTCTTCTACCCTTTGACTACTATATCAAATAGATCATGAAGGAGTTGGACCTAGATGATAGAACTTAGATTGTATAATACTCACTCCTATAGCATCATCTTATTCAAGGCTACCATAAATAGTGGTACTTTTCCATCTGACTTCTGACAAAGTACCCACTATGTCATAAGGCCTATCACTATCTTTTAGAGGTTTATAATATTTGATATATACACATCATCCATAATAACTCTCCATCCTCTCAATATCATCTCTAAGCTTGTATCCCACATGGTTAAGGCTCTCCTCTCATCTAAGCTATATGGTATTCATGTGGTCACCAATGTTCCTACTATGTGAAACCTAAAGATGACATGGGCATCCTCTAATGTGATACCTACCTCTACCACATCGCTATCCACCTCCCATTTGAAGGGGTTAGTCAATCATTCCAAGCATCCCAAGAACATGACTAATAGGTTAGTTCTAAGGGGGATCCTACACATCTTAGATATACCTCCTAGACTTATGGCTACTAGTATAGCTCAATCTCCATCTGTCAATTTATCTAAAAAAATGGGCAACGAAGACACATCTACCAATGTGTAAAATCTTGGTCATCTCTACAACCAAGAAATAACAATGTATGTATTAGTTCCTCCATATCATGTATCATCACAATAAATTCATTCCAAATTATTTTAAAATTTTAACTATATATAAGCCTAATGGCTTTTACCTTATTTATTTTATTCATTTTATCCTATTTCTAGCCTACTTGGTCCCTCTTTCCCTCCTTTGGTCATTTCAAGCCATTCTATCCCTTTTTTAGCTTTTTGTATGCTTTTTTTATTTATTTTGGTTCCCTGGTCAACCTAATTTGACCAAACTTTCCCTAGTTTTATCATAGTTGACTTCAAATTTTAAGTCAACCCTCTTATTTTCCCCTCCCTAGTTTTGAGTTTTCATTCTAGCCCTTATGGACTAGTTTCTCACTTTGTTTTATCTTTTCAACCTATAGATTACACTAGGTCGACCCATACCTACTAGCATGACCATATGGATTTTACCCTATTTTAGCCTACTAGGTCAACCTAGTCGACCTAGTATGTTTTGTGTGCTGACCCACTATATTTTACCCAAAATGTGCATTTTACTCATTTTCTTCCTAAACCCTTCAAATCCATTTCCCATCTTCCTATTTTACTAACCTTAGAATCTATGTTTGTTCAATTTTGACATGTATAAATTCTTAAAAACAAATTTTATAAAAAATTCACTTAATTCAATACAAATTTCAAAAACTAGTTTGATATTTGTAGTGCACCTGCTGCCGGCTTTAGGTGTCCTCCTCATCTATCATGTCATTACCTCACCATCCTAGCCTTGTTTGATCTTATATATCTATTTTATCTCTTTAATAATTCGAAAATCTAAATGAATTCTCCTTTTCCCTATTTAAAACCAGTTTTCAACAACTTAATTCTTTCATTTATTTTCATGTAGATTCCTTGTTTTGCCTTTATATTTGTTTCTGCTCATCCATTTTTCAAATCATAAACTAGATTAGAAACATGATGACATAGAGATTATTTTCCACTATCATATGGCTTTCTTCCAATTTTTTTGATTTTTAGCTATTTTTTGCACTAACTTTTGTTGGTTCATCTAGTGTACTCTACATTAGACACCTTCATTTCTTATAGTCTACTTTATCTATTATAGTAAGGCAAGCTAAAGGTATGTATTTCTCAATATATTATGTTCATTTATCTTATTATATAATTATTTCACCATACTTATCATCAATGTTGTGTGTTATCATGTTTTCTTCTAAAGTACCATCTAGTGTTGCACTTACATGACACATGATGAGCTGTGGTTAGGGCATATGTATACACCTAATATTTATAAATTTTGTTGATTACTAACACTTTGTATCAAGAAATAATACATCAAGTTTCAATCTCTCTGAGTGCATGCCTAAATGGGTGTACTAGGAAAAGGGTGGGTAGACCATCGGTGCTTCATAAGATTGTTGTTCTTTTTTCCACTTGCTATCCACACTCTAACCTCTTAAAACCATTAAAACCAACTTATTATTCTTAGTTATACATATTAATATCACTTGATATGTTTTATCCTTCATTTATTTCCTTAGCACCCTCTTGAAATATGATTTGTGCTAGGTCAACTAGGTTGACCTATTATAGTTTAGGGACTTTTTCTCTCTTTTGATATATTAACCTTTCAACCAGCCTAACACAAACATAGTGAGTCAGCCTAAAAAATGTGCTAGGTCGATTGAGTTGACCTAGCATAACCAACATTCTTGAATTTTTTTAGGGTAAGTACTAATATATATATATATATATATATATATATATATAATGTCATTTAACACCATTTCATAAGAGAAAAGAATCAAGTGAATACATGTGAATGAACATCTGTCTGTTGACCATTTTACTCGGGGAATAAAGCTTTAAGGGTCAATACTTTCTTTGGAGATCCAATATTGTCTTGTGGATAAGTATTTTGGATGCTTGGGTAGGTGTGTAGACTATAGATGATTTATCTTAGTTATCCATACATACCATGGCAATCTCTTGCAAAGCACCTTGGCCAATTGAGGCATGATGGGTTAATCTTAAAAGGTAAGTATTCCTAAGTTTATTCCTCCTTTGTAAGAGTAGATAGATATATAATTTGTATTCTTATCTTCCATGTTTTAGGATTCCATATACATTGACATGAGTATATGTCTTTTATATATGTTTAGTTTAGTTGTTTATTTGTTTTGTTTCTAACCCATACTTTATGCCACAAGCTTTGGTGTGTACTAGATTAGATTTACATTTTTTGTTATTAGATCAGTGAAAATTTAAATCATAGGACTCTTTCAAGGTTGTTATGAGATTTTGTTATACTATAGGATTTGAAACCCTATGTCACATAGTATGTTGTTATAAGTGCTCCCCTAATCAGGTCTAGTTGATCCTCACATTAGTCATGCTCCCACTTAATAATTGTATGCTCCCCAATAAAATTTTTAGGTGTGCTCTATCCCATCCAATCTAGGATTAATTTATGGACATGATGCATTTATGATTGTATACATTATCTTCATCTAATCTTTTGTGTCTACCAACACCTGATTATACACTAGAAATCCATCAAGAAAAGACATGATGTCTAGACTAGAAATAATTTATATTACTTGGTCAAGAGAGGGAAGAGGATAATTATCCTTTTCAGTTGCTATGTTCATATTTATAAATCAATATATAGTCTAATTTCACCATTATTCTTCCTAACAGACTCCATATTGGTAACCCAAGTAGAGTACCTAATGGGACATAAAATTCTAGCATCTAACAACATCTTGACTTCTTTTAACATCATGGGTTCTAAGGTAGGATTTATAGGCCTTTGCTTCTACCTAAAAAATTTACAATTCTCTTTGAGAGGTATAGTATGGGTGATGACTTTTGGGTCAAATATCTTTAAGTCATCATATGACCACGCTGTCACATCTTTTTATATTTTTAACAACTCTTTATCTCTCTTGTTTTCAAAACATGTACAAGTTTTTCCAATTTTGACCTGCTAGGGTTGATCTTGAGGTCCATGATCAACTGCATTGTAATATTTTCCACTCACTTTGGGAACCTTAGAGGTCTTGGCTAATTTGTCTTGATAAAACAACCTTTCTAAGGAAACCATCCCTTTAGGGATCTTATTGTTATTCATTTGAATGACTTTGCCATTAAATTTATTAGCCTCATCATTGATCTGAGCCTCAAATGCTCTTGAACTAGTCACGAAGTTTAGGATATATTGGTCATCACTATAAAATTCTAAATAGTTTACATTATCTGGGATAGAAGGAAAAGCTATCAGATCAATACTAAAGTTTGGTGAATATTGGCTAGGCATGAGATTAGTTGCAATAGAGGCTAGCTCATTAGAAAATTTATTTTCCTCCATAAGGATAAAAATAATATTAAAGGCATCAAAAGACTTAAACAAATCCCAAGCCCTAAATTTATACCTCTTGAGGTATGACAGTTTGCACTGGTACTTATTTCTCACCTGATTGACTACCAATTTCGAATAACCATAAACTAGTAATTCCTTGACATTATTTTTTATGGAAAACTACAGACCTAAGATGAGAGCCTCATAATTTGCAAGGTTATTGGTGCATGGGAACTAAAGTCTATAAGAGGCATGGTACTTCTTACAAATAGGGTCAGTTAATTTACTTCTTGAACTATAAAAATACAACTTCCATTATCCAAGCATAATATAAATCTCATACCTTGGTAGTTTCTAGGGTGAGAACTCCTAAATCATAATCAATTATGTTGACCCTCTCATTGACAAGATTATATTTAGAGACCATGTGTTTCATTCTTGGCTCTCTTTCAGCTATGATCTAGTTGGGAACTCCCTTCCAAGGTATCCTTAAGTCTGAACAATCTATGGACATATATCCATTTAGATATTTTGTTTATTCTCTACTTAAAATTAGTTCATATGCATAAAAGACATCTACCTCTTGGATATCTATAAATTTTTGGACTCTTGGATCAAAAGCCAGTTGCATGTGGACATTTAAATATTCTCAAACCACCTTGACCCTAGACTTATTTCATTGAGTGACATCCTTATCAGATTTAATGTGAGTTAAACCAAGTTTCTTACAAACACCTACATGCATAATATTTGTAGATGCACCATAATCCAAAAGATAATTATGCAAGTTTTTACCAAATATTTTAACTATGAGAAAGAAGGGTGGGGACTCCATTTTATCTTTGTACATAGTTATGTTTTCATTATTACTCTTGGATACCTTGTTAGATTTCTTAGATAAGGACTCCATCAATAGATCTCTTTGCTCTATTATCTGTGTTAATTCATATAAAGTAATATTAGATTTGATTTTATTCATGTCCTCTACAATATTATAACCAGTCCTATTGGAAGAATTGGAAATATTAGTAATAGGCTTAAAATTATTTCCCTTTAAAGGCTCTATATTATTATCTAAAGTGGTATCTAGAGGAGCACCAAAGTTTTTTGGAGGAGTAGTAGTCAAAGGTTGCCTCTATTCTCTATTCCTCAAGGGATATGTCTTCTTTAATAAATATTGGAAGGCATGAAATTATTTAAGAACACCATTAAGTTTATTATATTTTTGGAAGGGGAAATCAAACACCTACATCAATATCCTTATTATATATTACCTTAAAAGTGTCCAAATCTTCTTGAAACATCTTAAAAGCTTTGAAGAATTCAATACAAGGAATCTCACCATGCTTAGTACTACAATGGACTCTAAAATAGTAAAGAAAATAAATATTAATAAGATTAATATCCATACTCTTATTTTCATAAAAAGGTTCACTATTCTTATTGTTGTGGAAACTATCATTATTAAACCTATTATTGGGCCTATTAAACATTTAGAAAGAGAAGTTCCTTCTAGAATTCTCTCCAGTATTACCAACTTGTTTTTTCATCTAAAGGAAGTCAATCCTCAATTTGTGGACCATTTTTATAATGAAATCATTTTTATTTTTGGGGGTTTCTAAATTATGAACATGGTGTTATTGATACTAGTGGATGGTATTAAGGCCCTTTGATCATTTGAATTAAATATATTGGTGGCAATGTGATTCAAGAATCCCAAATTCTAGTTAGGAGCAATATGTCTTAGAGGCAATTGTTTTAGATTTGGGAGCTGGTTGAGAGCAAACACATTTTGATTGTTATTAGGAAAGACATTCAAGGTAGGAATGTAGATTGACATTGGGAAAAGAATAGGCAATCTGACCTTAAAATTTCATTTGGCCATTAATGATCATAGCCTCAACATAGGCTAAATCCAGTGTGTTCATAGGACCTACAACCCTCTTTATGAATACTAAAGTCATGCGGTTAAGATCAACTTTATAGATTTCCAAGGATAACACCTAATTAGGTTTATAAGGGTCAATGGTTATGATTTACATCTTCTATAACCTATCATTAAAGGATCTTATAGGCTCATTTAAATCTCTTTTAAGGGTGGTAAATTATTGGTACAAAACACAAGGACTGATGATTTTTCCAAACTGGTCAATGAAAATGTTATTGAATTCATCCCAGGTGGTGATGCAATTATCAAAAAATTTAGGAACCATTCATATGCATCATAATTAAATGTGAAAGGGAAAAAAATACATGTTACATATTCATGAGTGACATTTAGAAATCTTAATGTAGCTTTGAAGGATTTAACATGTTCTTCTGTTATCACAATACCACTAGGACTAAAAGTTGGTAAATATTTTTTTGGATTATGAGAAAGGTCATGAGCTAAATTTTGAGAATTAATAGGAGAGATTACTAACCAATCCATACCTTGATGAGTGTTGAATATAGGAGTACCTTGGAGTGGTGAAGTTGGCAAAGACTTCAGATATTTATGTCTACATTTGTCTCATTTGGCCCTCATATGGATGTCTATTTATAGTAGAGATTCTTCTCTATTTTTTGAATGTCATATTATCAATATTATTGGAAATTTCAGCTTTAGGGATTTGGATCTTTTTTGAAATATAATGTGTCAAATCAACCTTTACAAAGAATAGGGACCAAACTTGCACATTAAGCAAATTTTGGGAAGATTCATGTAAAGAGAAATAAAGGACGTCAAAATTTAACTAAATTATCTCAATTATGTGTCTAATTATATAAATATGGTCAATATTTACACTTATAAACTCTAATAAACTCATATTTATAAAATATATACAAATATTTTATAAAAACAAGCTATTCTAACATCAAATATTTGCATTGTTAGATCTCAAGCTACCTTTACCAGAATTAAACATCTATCCTCAAATACTCTTGATCTCTGTCTAAAAGAATCACAAATATGGGTCAAAGTCCATGAGTATTGATGATCTTTAAACTTTTGAGAAAATAACTTACACAAATGTGTAAAGATAACACCAATATTTGGTCAAAACACACCAAAGCTATAAATTCACAAGTGGGCCCTCCTTCTAGCACTAGTGGAACTTGTAATGTTGATGCCTCTAGATGTATCACATGTGATCTTAGTATCTAAATAATACTTCTCATTTTATAATTCAAGGAATTCAAAGCATGATTATCATATTAGGGTAATTTGGTTACCTATGGTGAAATAGTGGTAGAGAAATAAAGTATTTCATAATATTTATATTAATTGGTGGTTGGGAGCCCCCGTGGCTAATCTAAATGAAATGTAAGATATTTATGTTATTAAAAATGAATATATGGTTAAGTTATAAACTAAAGACTAAAATAAATGAATATTTATAGTGAAGCTTAAACTAAAGTGGATTGATCAAAAGAATAAGCAAAAGGAAGGGTAGGGTAGAAAAAAGGTGTTTTGATTTTTAGTCCAAACATTATGATAAAGTTTAGATTTCATCAAGACATACATTTAAACCAATAAATGACATGAAATAGATATAACATAGATCCTATAATGTCCCAGGTAAATTTGTAAAAAAATGTGGATAAATGCAAATAAGAAACTAGATTCAATTTATAGATTTAGTTCATAAGCAAATTGTATTAGCACATCTACAAGAGAAGAAAGGGAAGTGAAATGAACCTAAGATCCTAGTATAATCATAGGTTAACAAATCTAAATTCATATATGCATATCAAGAGTTAACAAAAACAATTCAAATTTGAACATCCAAATAGACAATTGAGAAAGTAGCCATAATAACAAACACACAAGTAAATATTGGACAATATTTTCAAAATTCCTTATATGTATTAATTTCTAAAATTTTACACAAAGTTTTTTTTCTCAAAACTTTCTCTCTTTACAAAATGGTAATATTGTGTTTCATAGGAGACTAAGGTAGTACACCAATTAGTCATGAGATTACAAATGTACAAGAATAAAGATAATTGCCATTTTTAAAAAGTTTTAGAATGCATTCCCTTTTCCAAAGTGTAATAACCTATAGGCAAATGTTCTAACAAACTAGCGCATGCCTATACAAAAATAATATTTTAATATTGAATATTACAAAGTTTCTAACCAACTAGAATATTCTCAACTAGCTGGTGGGTTCTAAACTGAAGAACTCCCATATTACTCCTGAAGAATCTTCATATCCTTTTGACAATTTTTCATCAACTAGATTTAGATTGACAACTAGTTATAATAGGCATTCATTCTCCTGGTCAACCAAGTCATCAAAATCTCTATCATTTCTCACCATTGCTTCTTTGATACTCGTTGATTCAAATATTATTTACTCTATAACTAGGATCATGTCCATGACATTGTTTTTGTCACTCCTAGACTAGCCTTGACTCTTGTTCCTGACCTCTTTCATAGCCAAGGTAACCCTATGCTTGTAATCAACATCTACAATGATACCTAAGGAGGTAAGTGTGGTAGGTTTGTCAAGCATGGTTCTAAAGATTTGATCAGTTTTATTTATTAGATCCTTATCATCCCTTAGGAACCTCTACAATTTCTTCAACCTAGTACTTAGACCCTAGATCTTGTAAAAAATTATTCCCATAATTGCATTCAAATGGGTTAGGCTAATGTTCTTGAATCCAAGAATCCGGTCCTCCACTAGCATGCTGATTAGTTACTTGATTTTATCTTTTGAATTCTACCATTGGGTTATTGATCCCTTGACTACTAAATCTAAGTGGGCTAATGTATTTTGTCTTATATTCATCTCCTTCAAGGAATTGAACATATCATAGAAAGATACTTCAAACATCTTTTTAATTTCTTTAAGAATTGACTAGAGAACATGTCTCAAGATTTTATTTTTCCCTTTGTAGGTTTTTATATTTTGATATAGGCCTTTGATGCCCAATTTTAGATAGGTTAAATAGGCATAAACTAATCCAACTATGTATTCTTCATGAATTGGGTGTTCATCAGGTCCCTGACCCCCTACTAGAGTTAAACCCATAAAAGGCTCAACTTTTTGAGAGGTGAACTCCTCATTCCCAACCATGGTATTCTTTATGGTTAATCTCTCTAGGCCTGCTATCTTTGGATTGAATTACATGCTGACTAATGACTCTATGATTTTTGGAGGTTCAAAAAACTCTATTTGTGTGTTTCCTAAGGTTCCAAGAGTGTCTACCTGAGTATGACTTGACCCCCCAAGGATGGTCACCTTTTTTTCCTCCTTTTCTTTCATTAAGGTCACTATCTATGGCTTTAGCTCATCATGAAAAATGATGTTGATTACACTGGTCATGTCCCATGACTATTGCAGGGTTGGGATCTTTTGCTTCTTTCCATAAATGAACCATTTAAAGATGATTGGCCCATGAATGGCATTTTGATCACGAAATAAATTAACTTCACTTTAAATATGAGTGAAGGTTAACTTTGGCTTCTTCTTTCCAATTAGGACCACTGTCAATCCAACCTTCCTCTTATGTAGGGGTATAACTTGAACTATGTCCAAAGCTACCTCCTTCTCCTTTTATTGCTCTGCTTCCTTAGCTTGGGCTTGAGGGTTCCTAATTTATTCTTATTATTCATCTCATCCATATGCATCAAAAATCACTTTGAGTGCATCTTCGATTGTCTCCCTAGGACCTAGTGCAATTATGTCAAGGAACTCAATTGGGGAATTTGGCCTTTCAACTTGGGTAGAATAAGATGCCCCTTCACCAAGCCTTTCTTCCAATTTATCTTTCTCAAGTCCTTAGGGAAATTTTTTTGAGTTTATCATAGTGGTTTTTTTGGATGGGATCTAGAAGAGGGTCTAGGTAATAAATGGTATTATAGGGGCTCCATCTGCACCAAGTTTCTCATCTCTAGCTAGCTTAAGCTCAAGCCTGATATTATGTTTCCTTAACCTAGTTAATAATTCTATGAAATTGGTGGCCTTGATATACATAATGTCAAGAACACCAAGCCTATGTTCATAGGGGAAGTTCATTTTTATTTTATTTTAAATATTTGGTGACCCTATCATGAGGGTCCAACTACCTTAGATCATCCAACTATAAGTTGAAAGAGTTTATATGATGGGAGATGAAATATACGTGATCCAAATTCTATAACATAGTCATATTGATGGTCAAAGGAAAGGGGTGGAGTCCTTTCCTTTTTTTAATTGAACACACGATCTATACAATGGAAAATTTAGTATGCAACCTCTTATTTTGCCAATTTTGTTGGCATATGGACTAGTAGTTTGAGGGGATGGACTAAGGTCCCTTATATTATAATAATTATGCAATTTGGATACAACTAGATATCTCCAATTGAATCTACATATTTGTTGACTACAGGGTTTACCCTACCCATGAGGATACCTATAATATATTCTACCAAATTTGGATATACACAATCATAAATGAATTGCACATTATGTCTATATTTGAATATGCACAATTTGGAATAGTGATGGGAAATAGTGTGTCTACCATCAAGTCACCAATTATTTATGTCAAGGATTTTGGTGGTTGACAAGAGGGCATATAGAACATAGGACATCATGAATAATTGGTTGATGTTTTTCTTCTTCATGGCTGAATTTTATTTTCTAACAAATGTTAATCATCTCACCTATTGGGGGAACAAGTCCTTTTTCTACCATGAAGTATACATAAAAACCCTAGATTTTATTAACATGTGTTGAGGAAGGGTCCCCATATATTTCATTCAATAAATTCATGATTACTTTGATTCCTTCCCTAAAATAGACAATTTGGATCTTTCCTGTGGGGTCTTGGAACACCTGGGTTCCTGTAAGCAGTCATGGGGCAAGGATAGTGCTCAAGTAATTTTTACTAGTCTATGCTCTAATTATAGGAAATTCTACCTAGGGCTTGCATAGATTGTAGTAGATTTAAAATACCATGGGATAAATATATGATACCTTTTTAAAATTACATTCATAAACTATCCAATCCTGATCAATTTTATAATCTATGAAAATGGGGGCAATAAAATTAATACAATGCAATACCTCAATTTTTGTAGTAACATAGTGGAGACTGGTCATCTAGATGGAGACCAAGTCATTGTATCTCTAGAGGATTGAATAATTTTTATAATCTTCCCTTCTGATGGATTGCATTACTTTAATAGTCTAGAAAATTTTGAACTAGTTTTTTTTCTAGTGTTTAATGCTATCACATCAATGATAATATCATTGAAGGTTCTTCCCTCATTATCTAAAGCTAAATACAATTTTGTGTCATCCCTATCTTGATGATTCTGAGTTACCATGATTGTGAAACTTTTAAATCACCCTTGAATGTTGTATAAGTAGCCTCTGAGTTAGCTTGGTCTTGCTTAGATAAATATTAAACTCTTTCTAGCTTGACTGTGATTGATTAAAGCTCAAAATAGGGATTTTGTGGAGGTTAGGGCTTATTTATAGCTTTAATGATGATGATAACTTAGACTTCAATTAATTCATGCCTTGGATTTGATTGAGACCCTTGACTTTATACCTTTGAATTTCTTTTCCAACCCAATCTTTGATTTTGTCATTTTATGATTGTGTTGTGCCTATATAGCATCCATCTAGTAACTTTCATGTCATTTCATAAATGATTTAAATGAACTAGCAATTGTCCTTTAAAATCCTTAGTTGTTTCACACCATCATATCTTTGCTCATGGATCAATGTGGACCATTGATCATGACCTTAAGGCTTGCACATTATTGGTTGTCTTTGAATTAGCCTCCATGATTCTACTACTTGGCACCTTCATGAGCCTTATGGGCTCTGCATTTTGTTAGTGGATGTGAACTCACCACATGTCAATCCCACAAGCCATTGAGGGTCTCATTTAATAGTGCTTGTCAATTGTGCTCCATCCAATCATCTTGATCTGATTAACCACAAGCCATTGATCCTATAAAGTGCACAAACTTTAATTAGCATTGGGATATAAAAGGGGATTAGGCTAAATATTTTAGGCTAATGTTTATTTTGTGTTAATAAACATGACATATACTTTAGGTTAAAATATTTAATCTATGTTTTTAGAATAGATAAGAAAGGGACCCAACTAATAGAAGGATCTAATGCAAGGTTTTGACTAGGGTTTCATTGTGTTGAAAAACATGATAAAACCTTAAGTTAAAACTTCTAAGATAAGTTTTATGGCATAGGTACGTAATATAAGTATTTATCCTAACGTTTATTATATTTAAATAAATGCAATTGAAACTTTAGGATAGAGACTTAGGTTAAGTCTATACCTTTGAATATTAGACAACAAGATCATTTTATTATCAAATTTCAAAGACGTTAAGGACTAAATAAGGGTGGTCCCATTAAAATAAAACACAAGTAATAAGTTCTTAATGACATTTTAAATCATATTATTAATAAAGATTATTGATGAGCTTAAATTTGATAGCCTCACGAATGTCAATGATAGCCTCACAGGTATCGAATGAGATTCACGAGAATGTCAAATTTAAGTTCATGAAGATCATTAGGTCCATAGATATTGGATTTAAATGCTTCGTTTGATCATTTAGTATTGACCAAACATAGACTATTGATTAATATCTCAGTACGTGCACACCATTGGTCCCTCTAGTCATGAAGAGGATTGAGTTAGCTCATGGAATAATGCCTATGAGAAATAGTCTAAATTAAAGGCCTAAGTATTATAAGCATAATAAAATGGGACCCTTTAAATATTATAGTCATAACCAAAGGTTTTAGCCTAAGTTTTATTATATTTAAATAATATAATAATCCTTAAGGTAAAACCTTAGGTTAAGTCTAAGTTTTAAATCATGAGGCCTTTTTAACATTAATCTAAAATGTGAGAATGCCACATGGCAACTCCATGGGACTCCTTAGATTTTGACTTTATTTGACCCTAGGAAGGGTCCATAGAGTGTTGATAGGTTCAGTTTCTTGAAATGGTGACACTTATCATCCTCATGGGGATTTCTTAGGCCTTTGACATTTGAACACCAAATTTACTCTGTCAGATCTATTTGTGTGAGCATCCACAAACCATTGATCATGATCTAGATACTTACACATGATTGACTCATTTTGAATTCTTAAAGTTGTAGTATAAGACTTATCTTAAGGTTTCATTATCTTAGTAAATATAATGAGACCTTAGGGTAAAAATTATGATAATTTTGTATTTAATAAAATGAGACCCATTTAATCTTGAAGGTGATCATGCACTAGTTGATCATTAGTCCTACTCAAGTGTGGATCATTTATCATGATCCACATGAACACGTAGGATTGGTCTGATGGATCAAGGCTACGGATTCATCGGGTCTCCTTTACATTGTCTAATTATTCTCTATGATGAAGGGAGTGTCATCGATTCTACAAAGAATCAAGATGATTAAGTTAGGTTTGGGAAAATATATGAGCATAGGATAAAGTTTTAAGACTAAGGTCTCATTCATGTTAATAAACATGAATGGGGCCCTATGACTAAGACTTTAGGATAATTATGTAACAAAAGGGATGATGCAATGTAAAAAATAGGAATAAGTTAGGAACATAGAGGACCCTCCAAACATAAATGTTAAGCCTTGTTAAAATAAAGATGACAAGAGAGGGGAAATAAAAAGGACCAAGCATAACTTTTTAGCCTGAGGTTTGGTCTTTTTAAGAAACATGACCAAGTCTTTAAAAAAAATTAGGCTTAGGTGTAAAGTAAGTTTAAAATATTCCCAACAAATTTTAATTCAAACCAAGGGTGTAAGCTAGGGTTTTTTAAAGGAGGGTTTCAAAACATTAATCAAACTATGAGTTATCACATACCAAAGGCTAGTAAAATCTTGAATGAGGATAAATTAGTGAACATCCAGCATGAACCATTAATAAAAGCTCTATGAAACCTATAACTTAAGACATGAAGGCCAAATTTTAACAACATTAGGCAAGGTTAAGTCAATAACATGAACAAATGGGCAAATTTTTTCATATATGGATGATCTTCAAATTCTAATAATGTGTAAAATATTAAGCTTTCAGTGTTAAGGTTAAAAGTATGCATAATGATCCCTATTTTTTAAAAATGGGGATATGTTGACCTTAAAAAATTGTTCAATACCTCTCATAATTATTCATCTTTTACTACTTATAGACCTCAGTCCTCTAGACTCAATATTTAAGTGAAATTTTATAGTCTAGTCTCGTCTACCATCTTTTCTTCCTTAGTCACTCCTCTCCAACCATCCACCCAATTGGACCTTCCAATTTTCTAGGCAGAATCTACCACTATTACAATAGCAAAGGGGCCATATAAAGTGATATTGATAATTGATATAGTGTGTTAGAAATAAGATGATTGAGAGGGGGGTTAAATCAGTATTCAAAAATTTTCATTCAATTCCATTTAACCATTCTAAAAATCATGTATATCTAATCAATAATAAGCATCAAATCATAAGAGAATGAAACATATGAACACAACATATACGTAGGAAACCCTCTAAGGGAAAAAACCAATCGATGAATTAAATGGACTACAATCATATAAGATAAACATCAATCTTTAGTAGAGCACCAAATCCACATGGAGCACTAACCCCAACTAGCTCAACACCAACTCAATTAGGCTTTAGCAAACACCCACTTGTAAGGAGACATAAACCCCCTAGATGTCTTAACACCAACTCAACTTGTTAATAATATGATTGTCATTGATGTCAAAATGGATATTTTTGGCATTATGGATGTCATTGATATTCATAAATGAGTATGGCGATTTAAGTATGTGTAAGAGATCCTATCAGAGGTTAAGGATGAATGGATTTCTTGTGTGCATGATTGGAATTCATCCATCTCTTCATTTTGTTCATCTAGACATTTTGGGTCTAGTGGTAAAAAATCTAAATAGGTAGTTTACTGACATCACCATTACCACATATCGATGAGTCTAGCAGAGTTTGTCATATGGTTGTGATTTAATTATTCTTAGATGTTATTTTCTAAATTTGAAGTCATGTGATGAAACATGTTTGAAGATACGAGGATGCGAAGTTGGCTACTTATATAGAATTCACAAAGTCTCCATACTTAGCCAAATTTGTAAAAGGGTTCAAAAAGAAAAAAGTAAGCATGTTGATAAGGTGAACATTCACACACATGGATGTGTTAGGATAAAATGATCATATGGGTTTGTTCATTTTTGTCCCTAGTTTTTATGTTCTAAATCTCAGGTCACATTATGGAACACAATAAAAGATATGGATGTGTAAAGTTGGGATCTCGGGTATTTTGATAGTGTTTTCCCACACTTATTCAAATTTGCATATGTCAATAAAAGATGAGAATACATTTGGTTGATGCCATATATTTCACATATGAAGGTTTTAGGAGTAAATTGATAAATGGATCGAATCCCCTATGTGAGAGGATCTTATCCACCAAATTTCAAGTCATGCGACTAAGTGCAACAAAATTTATCCAAGAGTAAAGTTAGCCTTCTAGGTAGTTCTCCGCATGGTTGTATCTATGGTAGAATAATCTGAGTAATAATATGAATGGTATTATATTTATCACACATGAAGTATTTAGGAAGAAATGAGCATATGGGCATGTTTAAGATTATGCTTAGTTTATATCGTCCAAATTTTAGAATAGATAGTTGAGTAAAGCAAAAGATATGAAGGTGAAAATATGACCTTATAGACATATTACAATGGTTACCATAGTTAAATTTTCACAAGGTAAATTTTGAGAAACTCTCGAAGAGATCAATAGAGCACATTTACTCCATGATGCTAGGATGCAATGAGATGAGGACAAGTGGTTAAAGTTTAATGTTAAGATGAGATAAAGTTTGAGATTATCAAAAGATTAAATGATGAGTAGATGATAATGTAATGAATATATAAGGGAGTGAGTTGACTCAATGGTATCAAGTGCTTGATATTCAATGAGATAGAGGTGAGTTAAAGATCAAGCTAGTTTGATGGAATCAATGGAATATATTTGTTCTAAAGACTCAAGAAGTAGTGAGATGACATTAGGAGCTTGATGTTTAACCTTAGACAAAGATAAAGTTCATACAACTTTTAATATCTATCATCACATGGGATATTAGATCAAAAGATCTAATGGATGCATTTTAAATTCGTAACATTAAAGATAAGAAGCATACAAAGATCTAATGGAGAGTGTGAGCCTATTAGAACATGATCTAATGGACACATTTTAAAGTTGAGTAATTTGAATAAAAACCATTATATCATGTCATGAAACTTAATATCAATGGTTGATATTTAAATATATGTTCATTTTGAAGGTCAAGTGGAGTAGCTTGTAGTTAACCCATAAAATATGACATAATCAGTGAAGTTCACTACTGTAATCAATCAAATTTGTATAATATGACATGTGCATCAAAACCAAATCCTAGTATATGATAAAAATAGTAATTATACTAGGAATATATTGGTAAATCATGAGTTTAAGATGTGGGAAACTTGTTGTTAAACATAGGAACTAAAGTCCAATAGAGCTGAGCATGATGTGTTAATAAGCAAGTGTGAACAAAGAGAAAATACAAAACCTTAGATCCAATGATTATACACACACACACGTACAAACACACATGTAATTTAGCATAAAAATGTTTTTGTTTGTGTTATTGAATTATGTTCAATAGAGAAATATAGAGACATAGAGATAAAGCAAAAAAAAGAGAATAGAAGAGAGAGATGTGTAGAGCATTATAATTTATAGACCAGACATATAATAGATAATTAAATTAGATTCATTTATGAATAAAATTTTTAATTTGGAGTTGTATCTCCATAATATAGATCTGATGGGTAGGTTCCATCAGATAAGCTGAGTTGGTGCTTAGTTAGGGAGTTGGTATTTCCTTAGAGTAGGTTCTTTTAAATCATGGGATTGGTGTCTCCTTAGGTTTGGTGCCCTTAAACATTGTAACAAGTGAGGTTATTTATTGTGAGGCTAGATTATAATAGTAGATTATAGTAGCTATTCTCATGGTGGTTTTTCCCATATTAGGGTTTCAATGGTATATCTAGTGTTATGCATATTTACATGTGTGATATTTGCATATATTTTTAGTATGCATTAAAAAGTTTAAAAAGGGACTAAGTTATTCAATATATTGATTCACCCCCATCTTATTATATATTTCATTCCAATAATTAGTATCAGAGCCATGGTTCCTTAGAAGAAGCTTCATCAACTCAGGTAGATCTTGGATGGTGAACACAAATGGCTAGTTAAGAAGTCTCTTCCTCAAACAGGGAACCTATATTTGATGGATCAAACTATGCTTTTTAGAGAATAATAATGTAATCATATTTATATTCATTAGGGTTTTATGTATGAATGTTTGTTTTAAATGGATATACAGTTCCTACTATAACTACTACTGATTAGCTTACTAAGAAAGCATATTAGTGCAATGCCAAGGCTAAGAATGACATTCTATATGGATTGTCTAATTTAAAGTTTGTCAAAGTGATGCATTGTAAAAATACATAAGATATATGGAAAAAATTAAAGAGAATATATGAAGGTGATGACAAGGTAATGTAAGCCAAGCTATAAAAATTCAAAGGAAAATTTGAAAGCCTTAAAATGAATGAAGAGAAAATTGAAGACTACCTCCTCAGAGTAGATGAAAAAATAAATGCAATCAAAGGCCTTAGATAAGAGATAAAATATCCTATCATTATCAAGAAGGTCATAAGATCTCTGCCATCAAGGTATGATCCTAACATCTTTGCAATATAGGAAAAAAGATATTTGGATAAACTCATTGTTGATGAGTTGCATGAAATATTCATAACCTATGAGATGAGAATAGAAGAAATAGATACCTTCAAAAGAGAAGTTGCATTCAAAGAATCCAAACTAGTAAAGGTAAAAGCACCTACATCTAGGTCTGAAGAGATTGATGAAGAAGTTAACTTCATCAGAGGATTAAGTAGAGTGTTTGGAAAGTATAGCGGTAAGTTACCATTTAATTAATTTAATTGTGGTAAAGTAGGAAATTTTGCTTCTAAATTACCCTATAAAAATAAGGTTAAATTTGAGCAAAAAGAGGATAATAAATACATGAAACCTCACTATTCTATGAATAAGAACTTATTTAAAAATAAGAAAGGAATATACATAAAAGAAGATAGTGATTCATTAGATGACACTGATAGCTCTGATAATGATCATGACTATGCTTTTATGGATAAGAAAAAGGAAGCCATATTCATGAAATATAGATCAAATTCTATGGATCGAAAAGAAATTGAATACTTTTATGAATAATAAGAAGGAGAAGTGGATCTAGATTGTGAACTCATCTATTTTCTAAAAGAAATTGACAAGTTGAGAAAAGAGAAATCAAAATAAAAGAATATTGGATAAAAGGAGATTGAAAAAGTGTCCAAAAGTCTCAAAAAACCTAATTAGATGGTGGTTATCCTAAAGACAAAAGTAGAAGAGGCTAAAAAAATATAAGATGTAGTGAAACTTGAACTAAATTCTAAATCTGGTGAGTGCATGAAGTTAGAAGCAGAGATAGTGGCTTTGAGGAAAGAACTTGAGAAAGCTAAAGATCAAATAGATAAAGGTCTAAAGTTGAAAGGAGGATCAAACATTCTTTATGATTTGGTAAACTCTCAAAATAATTCAAAAGAGAGATCTAGCCTTGGTTATAAAATATAAAAATGTCCCATAACCACTACATAACCTAACCTATATGACAACTTCAAAGCAGAAGGAGAATCAAGAGAAAATAAAGAGAAATCTTGAAATAATACAAAAATACACAAAAACACTATTGATGTGAAAAAAGATGTAGGAAAAAAGAAGCTTGAAGAAAATAATAAGACAAAGGTAGCTGATGTAGATGGTTACATAAGAGTGAGAGACTTGGAGAATCTAGAGTTTAAAGGATATCCTCATCCCACACAAAAAAATGTTATGACCAGGTATTCCTCATCTTTATATGGTTATTGTTATACTTGTAATCAATTTAGTCATAGGGATATTGATTGTAGAGTTGTACCTAAAAGGAGAACAAATTTTCTAAGTATAAATTATTTTTCACCCTAGTTAGGTACAAATCTAATATTCTATAATTTCAATAATTTTGGTCACATAGCTAAATAATGTAGAAAAAAAATTGTAAGACCAAAAACACAAATTAAGAAGAAAAGCATGCCTCTCAATATGAACAAAGGTTCACAAGTCTCTAGAAAGGAGAAAAATAATCCAAATGAGAAACCCAAGGATGTGTGGAAAGTAAAAGATCAATCTATGATTTCTCAAATTACACTTCATGCTAAGGAGCAAAATTTATGGGTAATAGATAGTGGTTACTCAAAACATATGAATAGTGACAAGAGAAAGTTCATCAAATTGAGAAAATGTAAAGAAGGATATATCATCTTGGGAGACAACACTATAGTAAATATTAGAGGTAAAGGAACCTTGAACATATATGGAAAACTTCCTACACATGATGTCATTTATGTTGAAGGATTGAAATATAATCTACTAAGTGTTAACCAAATTTGTGATAATGGATATAAGGTCATATTAAATGTGGAAGGCTATAAATTAATAAGATCTAGAAGACTAGTTATATAATGGAAAATAACTAAAATTAATGTCTATAATCTTGTTGAAGTGAATGGTAATAGTTGCCTAATAAGAAAGATTGATGAGAGTTGGTTATGGCATCGAAGAATGGGTCATGTCAACTTTGATAACCTTGTCAATGTGAGATCAAATAAGTGTGTTATAAACATGCCTAAGATAACCAAAGCTACAAACACTACTTGCAAGGAATGTCAACAAGGCAAGTAGACAAGGGTTAGATTTCAAACAAAGGAATATGGAACTACAAAGCCTCTAGAATTAGTTCATATTTCTCTTTGTGGTCCTACTAAGACATTATGACCTAAACGAGAGAGATAATTCATGTTATTTATATATTATTACTCAATAATGACATGGGTAACCTTTTTGAAGGATAAGTCTCAAGCATTTGAAAGATTCAAGATCTTTAAGGCCATGGTAGAGAATGAGATTGGAAAAAAAATAAAATGCTTAAGATCTAATAAAGGTGGTTAATTCACCTCAAATGAGTTCATAGAATACTATGAGAATCATGGAATCAAAAGACATTACTTTTCAAAAAGGACTCCACAAAAAATGGAGTTATTGAAAGGAAGAACATGATAGTCAAGGAGATGGCTTTAATAATGCTAAAAGAGTCTAATTTCCCTTATGGATACTGGAGAGAAGTAGTCCAAACATTAGTAAATATCTTGGATAGAGTTTAACTAAGGGTAAATAGTGATAAAACTCCCTATGAACTATGGAATGGAAAGCCTATCTCTATTAAGTATTTTAGAGTGTGTAGAATCAAATGATACATCAGGAGAAAATAAGATAAGTTGGGAAGATTTGAGTCAAGATGTGATGAAGTAATATTTCTTGGCTATTCTACCTAAACAAAAACCTACATATGTTCTAACAAAAGGCTACACAATATTGTAGAGATAATCAATGTCAAGGTTGAATAATGTTGAAACATGTTAAACTTGACATAAAAATATGTACCAAAGAATTAGATTTGGAAAAAGAAGTAGTTAATGAAGAGCATGAGGAAGTAAATGAAAATACACCTGCAAGATTTGTTTAAAAGGATCATCATATAGAGCAGATCATTGGTAATAATAATGAAGGAGTTCATACAAGGAGAAGAGTTTCAAAAAACAAGGAGCAAGTAAGTTTGCCTCTAATGTCTAAAATTAAGCCTAAGAGCTATGTTGAAGCTAGTAAAGATGAAAATTGGCTAAAATCAATGGAAGAAGAAATAAGCCAAATTGAAAAGAATAAAAATTGGGAATTAGTTCTAAGACTTACAAACAATAATGTAATAGGTTAGAAACAAGAGCAATGAGGATGGAACTATCATAAGAAATAAGGCAAGATTGGTGTGCAAATGATATAAACAAGTTTAGGGCATAGATTTTGAGGATACAATTGTTTTAGTTTCTAGATTGGAAGCCATAAGAATGTTTATATCACTCGCTATTTTTAATAAGTTTAAAGTTTATCAAATGGATGTTAAGTCTACTTTCTTGAATGAGAACCTAGAAGAGAAATTACACATAGGAAGAAGATTATGTGTGTAGACTAAATAAATATCTATATGGTCTAAAATAGGTACATAGAGCATGGTATTCAAGATTAGACTAGTACTTCTAACAAAAAAGATTAAATAAAGGATTTGTAGATAGTAATCAATGATTCAAATAAGAATGTGAACATATGTTGATTATTTTTATTTATGTAGATGGCATCATATTTTGTGGTATCAACAACATAATGTACAAATAATTTTATACAAAAATGGAAAGTGAGTTCATTATGTCTATGGTTGGAGAACTTTCTTTCTTCCTTAGTATACAGATAGCACAAAATGATGAAGGAATATTTATATCCCAAACCAAGTATGCTAAGGAAATGATCAAGAAGTTTTTAATAGAAAATAACAAACTAGTAGGTGCTCCCATGATTAATGGATCCAAGTTGAGAAAAGACGATGTGTCCCTTGATGCAAATAAGACTATGTATATATCAATGATAGGTATCTTTTTATACCTAACTGCATCAAGACCTGATATCATGCAATCAATATGTATGGTTTCAATATTTCAAGCTGCTCCTGAAGAATCACATGTCAATTCAATGAAAAGGATCTTTAATATATCAAGATCACAATTGACTATGGTTTATGGTATCCTAAAGATGAAAAATTTACTTTGATAACATAAACATATGTTTATTGGGAAATAAGTGTGGATGATAGAAGAAGTAATAGTGGTGGTACATTTTTCTTAGGGAATAAAATTATTTCATGGTTGAGTAAAAAGCAATAGTCAATTACTCTTTCTTCAGTAAAAGAAAAATATGTGACATCAGTGGCATGTTGCACTCAAATCTTGTGGATGAAGCAAATGCTCAAAGACATCAAGGTAGAGTATAAATCACCTATCTCTATTCTTTATGATAATTTAAGTGCCATTAACATATCAAAGAACCTAGTGATGCATTCTATAACTAAGCACTTATCAATCAAGTATCACTTTTTAAGAGAGAATATTGCAAATCAAGAGGTCATAATGGAATATTTACCAAATAAGGATCAAATTGAAGACATATTCATCAAACCTCTTCCTAATGAATAATTTAAGTATCTGAGACAAAAGTTGGGAGTGGTGGCTCCTACATCACATCACTAGTTTCTAATGATAGGGAATGAGTCCAAAGGGAGGATCACAAAAAAATTGTTAATCCCTAGAAGAAGAGAGAAAATGAAACTTAGGTTTACATAATTTTGCAAATTTATAATGAGTTGATGATTTCAAATGCTTGGACAAAATCCTTTATCTGATATAAGGGGAGAAAAATTTGGACAAACATTGAGAAATTTGGAGTCCCTTTGACATTGATGTCAAAGGAGGAGAAAAAGTGCAAATTATCTATATAAAATAAGGAGAAAAATATGTGACCAATTTGATTTTTTGTCAAAAGTGCCTATAAAAAAGTGCAAATGTTCTTCATAAAAGTTTGAAAGAGTAGATCATGTGTCCAAGTTGAGATTAGGAAAATGTTCCATTGCCTAAGGGGGAGAAAGTTTGGTATGAATAGTTTCAACTCAAGTTCATTAGAATCCAATGAAATAAATTCTAGAGAAGGATCATATTATTATAAGATCAAATCATTTAGTTTTCCATGAATGATAAAGGGGGAGATTGTTAGAAATATGATTGTCACTTATGTCAAAAGGGAGATTATTGGCATTATGGATGTCATTGATGTTCATAGATGAGTATGGTCATTTGAGGATGTGAAATGGATCCTATAATAGGTTAAGGATGAATGGAGTGCTTGTGTGTATGAGTGTAATTCATATAGTTTTTCATTTTTGTTCTAGACATTTTAGGTCTAGTGGAAGAAAATCTAAATAGGTGGTTTGTTGACATAACCATTGCCACGTGTAAATGAGTTTAGGGGAGTTGGTATTATGGTTATGATCACATTAGTCCATAGTTATTATGTTTCATATTTTAAGTCATGTAATGAATCACAATCGAATATATGAGGATGCAAAGTTGGCTACTTAGACATAATTCACTAAGTTTTCATACTTTGTCAAATTTGCAAAAGGGTTCAAGTAAAGTAATCATGTTGATAAGGTTAGAAATCATACACATAAAAGTTTTAGGAAAAAAATTTCATATTGGTTTGTTCATTTGAGTGCTTAGTTTATATGCACTAAATCTCAGGTCATGTGATGTAGTGTGACAAAAGCTACGTATGTGCAAAGTTGGGCTCCCAGGCATTTTGATAGTGTTTTCCCACATAGTCAAATTTGCATGTAAAAAAAATGATAAGGAATTTTTATTATGTAATATCTTGTACACATGAAGGTTTTAGTAGTAAATTGATATATGTATGGAATCCCCTATGTGAGATAATATTATACACCAAATTTCAAGTCATGCGACTAAGTGCAACAAAAGTTATTAAACAACAAATCTATCCTTATAGGGAGATATATGCATAGTTGGTTATGTGATAGAGTAATCTAAGTAAGTATATTAATTGCATTATATATCTCACGTGTGAAATATTTAGTAATAAATGAGAATATGGGTTTGTTTAAGATTATGCCTATTTTATATGGTCCAAACTTCAAAATAGGTGGTTGAATAGAGCAAAAGATATGAAGGTGCCAAGTTGACCTTACATACATATTACAATGGCTCCCATACTTAGTCAAATTTTCACAAGCTAAAGCTTAATAAATTCTCTAATAGATCAACAAAGCACATTTTCTCCAATATTTTAGGATGCAAAGAGATAAGGACAAATGGTCAAAGTTTAATGTTAATCTAAGATAAGGTTCAAACTTGTTATAAGATCGAATGATGATTGGATGATCATGAAATTAAGATATAACAGAGTGAGTGGAATCAATGGGATCAATTTCTCAATATTTAACAAGACAAAGGAGAGTTAAATACCAAGCTAGTTTGATGAGATCGATGGAGCCTATTTGTTCCGAAGACTTAGGAAGTAGTGAGATGAGATTACGACCTTGATGTTTAACCTTAGATAGAGATAAAAATTTTAAAGCTTTGAATATATAATAGAATGTGGGAGCTCAGATCAAAATATCCAACATATGCATTTTAAAGATAGCACATTGAAGCTAGGAAGCATACAAAGATCCAATAGAGAGTGTAAGCCTATTAGAACTTGATTTAATGGACATGTTTTAAATTTGATTAATTTGAATAGGAAACATTAGATCATGGTGTGAAACTTAAGATCAATGATAGATATTTAAATATATGTTCATCCCAATGGTCAATCAAATGAACTTGTAGTTAAAACATAAAATATGGCCACATATAATGAAATTGATCATTGTAATCGATCAAATTTGTGTAACATGGGATGTGCATAAAAACTAGATCGTAGTATATGTTAAAAATAGTAATGAAACTAATAATCATGGTGGTAAAGCATGAGTTCAAGATGTGAGAAACTTGTTGTTAAAGATAGGAACTAAAGTTTAACAGAACTAAGTGTGATGTGTTAGCAAAAAAGTGTGAACATAGAAAAGATACAAAAACCTAGATCAAATGCTTGTGTGTGTGTGTGTGTGTGTGTGTGTGTGTGTGTGTGTGTGTGTGTGTGTGTGTGTGTGTGTGTGTGTGTGTGTGTGTGTGTGTGTGTGTGTGTGTGTGTGTGTGTGTGTGTGTGTGTGTGTGATCTAGGATAAAATTTTTGTTGATGGTGTTATTGAATTGTGTTGAATAGAGAAATATAGAGACATATAGATAGAGGGGTAGAGAAGAGAAGAGAAGAGAAGAGAGAGAGATGTGTAGAGCATAAGTAGTTATAGACCAGACCTGTAATAGAGAAATGAATTAGATTCATTTATGAATCAAATTTATAATCTAGAGTTGTATCTCCATAATATACATCTCATTGGTAGGTACCATCATATAAGTTGAGTTGGTGTTTCCTTAGAGCAGGTGCTCATAAATTAGGGGATTGGTGTCTCCTTAGGATCTATACCCTTAAACATTATATCTAGTGAGGTTCATTACTATGAGGATGAATTAGAACAATAGATTCTAGTATATATTCTCATGGTGGTTTTTCCCATATTTGGTTTTTAATTGTGTAGCTAGTGTTATGCATATTTGTGTGTATGTGATTTCTATATATATTTTTAGTCTGCTTAAAAAGTTTAAAAATGGACTAAGTTAGTCAATCTACTAATTCAACCCCCTCTTAGTATATAGTTATGTTCCAACATATCCACTTTTATATTTTATCATCTTCAAAAAACCTTGGTGCTTCTACAAAATATGATGATCTACTCCATCAACTCTTCGCTCTCTTCTATCCCTCTCAAACTGTCTTTCAACCTTCTTCACTTCACTAACCCTCTTCATGGCTTGATTAAGTCGTATACTCTTGATCCTCATATTTATAACCTCTACTATATATTCATAACATTTATTTGATGCTCCACATTACCTCTTTCCACTCACTAATGATCTATATCATTTGTTTATCCTCTTATGCTCCCCCTCTCTAAGCACACTCTAAGTGCACACCAAATAGGCCCAAACTACCTTGATTTTATACAAGTCACTTGATCATATCCTTCTTAGTCAGCTACATATTCAAATCACTTAGGTCAAACATGAGTAGGTCTTTGCATATTAAAAGTATCATGCTTAATTATGAATTAATCAATACAATAGGTCATCCATAAATCAATTACCCCTTACTCCTCTTTTAAGCTTATGAAAACCTACTAGGCTTTCTTAACAACATGTTACCCTTTGATATTTATGCAATAATATAAAAAAACCTCACATTGTAGGAAAAAGTCATACACCACTCCAATAGACATTAGTCAACTATATTTTAGGTCCACAATATCTTTTAGGTCTAACTAGCACTTGAATCCATTTTCAAATTACTACATATAAAATACATGTGCATATACATAAACTTTGTATTGAACAAATGAGACATATACTCAATTTTACCAAACAACCATGGAAAAAAATTAAATACTCAAAACCATCATAACCAAAAGGTTATTTCAAACTTCATCTGATGCTTCAACTCAAGGTAAACAGGGTCAAACACTTCTTTGCAAGATGTTTACTCATAATTGCAATTGATTCCAAAACATAGTTAAGAAAACATGAACATCTAACACATTTTTGAATATCTTCAAAGTATTTTAATGCATGAACATGATATTATAACATCCTAATATAACATGAATATCATAGGTTCTCATGCAGATGTTGCACATTCCAACAATCATTGAGAAAACCTTTTTGGGTAGACAACTCTTCATTTTATCCACTCAAGAAACCTAAAAAGAAAATCAATCCTATTCCTACAAACCATGAGCTAAAACTTTAATCACATACTTAAAACAACCTGAATCACCTCTTTCAATGTTTACCTTCTCACTCATGTCATATAAACTTATCATGTTACCTCATTTGGTCACCATATCTCTTCTTACTTTCTGAGCCTTAACTTTCAAGTATTATTAGTCCTTAAATTTGACCTTCTAGCCACCCTATATAATTCACCTTGGAAATTTCCTCTGTTGTAATGCCTCTTTTTTATGCTCAAGTCATATCATACGCTCAATATTACTTGGATCTACTTATAGATCTTCAAATATCGACTAGGATCCTCATAACATCTTAGAAGATATACATATAGATCTTCAGAGATGACCTTTTAATTAATTACAAATCCCTCAACACCTCATGTATAGCCTCAAACAATATCTTTGATGATCAAACATTGTCAGGGGTTCATTGGAACATTCTCATATCCATCTCTCATTCAGAGCATCTTTAGAACTGCTTACATAGATCTTTAGAGCATACAACTTCTTTAGAACTCACTCATATCATCATTCCACATACAAATATGATCTTTCAAGGTCAAGATAAAGCATTACAAGATGATTTATACTTGACAAAATCAAGGCTTACTTGAATAAGAACCTTTGACATCAATGATATTAGATTGACATCAATGAAATAACCATGCATCTTTATAATAACCTTTGACATGAATGCAAACATTAAATATCAAATATCAACACTTAATGCTGATGCTCAATAATCTCCTCCTTAATTAATGATAATTTTCAATAATCACCCCCTTTGTCATTGATGGTAAATGTAGTCAAAAAAATCTATCAACCTCTTCTTGATGTCAATCATCTATTAGACATGGTTCTTATTTTTCTTATCTTTTATGATCTTTCCTATTTTTTCTTGCTTTTTGATATTTCTCTCTTTCTAAACATTTTTGATCTTTATCCCCCTTTGACATTAATGACAAATGTCTTCTATAACTATCATCTCTGTCAAAATGAAGTCATATTACATAACCACTTCAACATATATAAAGCTTAGTTAATAACACAAATAACTCCCCCTCAAACCAAGCATCCACCATGCTTTTATTATAATTAGACATCAAATATCATTTGTAACTTATTGAAATCACACTTTTCTCCATGTGAGCTGATACTATCTCTCAAAGACACTAGATGATACAATCTTCAAAAAATATGGTAACCATTCTCAAAAAATTATAAATCAATTCATTCTCATATATGATTCATCAAAATAAAATAAAAAAGAGTCTATGAAGCATCTCAGACAAAATATATCATTATCTCCATGAATATAAAAATAATGATTATTTTCTTAAAAAAGAAAATAAAGGTACCAAGCTCTGAATTATACCAATCATATCTTCTTTCAAAGAACACGAAACTCAAATCACTTACTTTTCTTGATATGTTAAAAGAAGATCAAACTCTTGACCAGACATCAAATTACAAATTTATAAATAGTGATTCCTCCTTTGTCTTCATAAATAAGGCTCAACTACTCATATAAATATATATCAAAATCTTACCTCTTATATACCAATTATCTACATATTTTGACTTCAAATACCTGATACAAGTCTTAGATCTCTCATCATGCTACTAACTCACACTTGAGTACTATAAACATAAAAATGGACAATATCCATTTTAATCTCCTTGCTTACAACATATACAATTTGGAACCTTTTAAAAATAACCCTTCTTTTTATGCCCCCTCATGCTTCTGCTGATAGAAGAATGTCTCCATGAGGCTTAACGGATCCAACCCTTTTCATATAGAACAAAAAAATATGAACATAGGTGATTCCTAAATATCTATCTTTTCATAAGAATAAATATTCTTCAATATTATTCTAGAATTGAATGACACTATAATTTTGATCTCTTCATCAACCTTGTCATCCTTCTTCTTTTCTTTGACTACCTTGTAAACACATGCATATAACAAGTGCTCTTGACATTACTTACTTGATTCGTCACCTAAGGTATGCTCTATCTCAACAATTAGTCCACTTTATCTTGTAAAATGATCATGACTTATCTTTACTACCTTTGGTTTTCATACATTCATTTTCCTTCTTTTTTTAATTCTAATAGCTTCAAAATTCCTACTTTGACTTGATTATCTTTTAAATCTGTTAGAACATAATATTTAAATGTGTCCTAAATTATGAAAATTTTAATAGACCACCTTATACATACCATTTAACTAAGGATGACTATGATCTCACTTTGACTAATTACTTCTTATTTCATTGTTCTTTGAGTACTCATTCTTGTAGGGTCTTTTACGTTCTCTTATTCTATGATGAAAATGACTGCATAAAAAATAGTAACCATTAAAATAACTAACATAACTTATATAATTGGTCTATCTGATATGAATTTTCATGTTGACATTATTGTCTTCAATATTATTTTTATTTATTTGAGGTGTCTTCTTTTGGTCTTATTTGAATCCAAGACCCATCTTTTCACTTTCAGAGTATTGACTACTTAGGATAACATCTAGAGCTTCAGTTCTCTTTTTAAACTTCACAAATCTCTTCATATTTATGGATTCTTGATCCAACTTAGATTTTAGAGATTCTATTTCCATTTCATATCTATTGCAATCTTCCTCTTTAGCCCTTAGGCTTGCTTCCATAATCTCTATGTAGGTTTTAACTTGTTGGATGATCTATTCATACTCATTGGAGGTGTTGCTCATCCTTTATTCAAACAATCCAATCTGAACCTCATAATCCTAAACTAATGATTTCATTTTCTTATTCTTATTATTCAAAAGTTTGAACTCTTCTAGGTCACTTATCAACTTTGCCTCAATATCCACTTCAACTTCTTCTTCTTCACTATCATAGTATACTTCTTCATCTAATTCTACATCAATCATAAGGAATTTCCTATTTGAATATCCCTCATTGTCTAATTTTACACCTATTATGAACAAAGATTCATTATTTTCATGTTCAAATTCATTGCTTCTATCATCAATATTAGATGTTTCTAAATTAATTACATCATATGAGCTATCTTCTTTGGTATATAAACTCTTCTTATTCTTGAATGATCCTTTCCTTCATTCTTCTTAAAATTTCTCTTGTTCTTTTTAGAATTATAGGCCTTTTTATCATCTCCGTCATATTCTTCATTATGCTCATATCTATCCTTATTAGGCCACTTGGTTTTAAAGTGACCAGTCTTGACACAATTGAAACATTTGAAGGCTAACTTACCATTGTATTTACCTAAGCCAAATCTCAACTTCCTAGCAAACATAGCTCTGTGTTCATCATCATTAATATCTAAACATACCTCATCATATACCTTTTTTTACCTTTGAATTATTTTAAACCTTGAATTTATTTTCCTTATTCAAAGATCTTCCTTTATTTGATCTCATCTCATATGCAGTCAAGATGCCATGAAACCCATCTATCTCTAGCTTGTGTAAATCTTGTATCTCTTTTACCATAGACACCTTAGAGTCAAAATTAGGAGCTAGTGATCTCAATAAATTTTGAAAAATAGTAGAATATTTCACTTCTTCTCCCATTACTCTTATGATATTAACAACTTCATCAAACTTCAATAGGTAGGATGCAATAGTTTCATCTTCATTCATCTTTAGGTTTTAAAACTATCTCTTATGGGTTTACAACTTGGCCATCTTCACCATGGTATCTATTTCATAGATGGTATTTAATTTGTTCCATATGTATTTGGATTAAACACAATGCATTAAATTTATAAGCTCTTACTCTAATAGGCCACCCATAATGGCATTCATTGCCTTGGAGTTATTTTCACTAGCCTTCTTGCCTAGAGCATTTGTTTGTGCAATTAGAGGTTCAATATATCCATACATAATTGACTACCAAATATAATTTCCCTATGAAATTATATATATACTCATTTTGAAATTCTAAAAGATATAGTTAGATCCATTGAACAATGAAGCCTTACCAGTAGAGAAATCAATCTGAGTTGTTATCTAGTCATCCTTGTTTTTTAAGATCTCCTTTAGGTTTCCAAGCCTGATCAAAAGGACTTGATCTTATACTAATTATTAGAAATAGGATGGATAAGATGGATAGGGGGTGAATTAGTCCTAAAAAAATTTCATTAAATTCCATTTAACCATTCATGAACCATTCTAACAAGCATGTACATATAAGCAAGCATAAGCATCAAATCATAGGAGCATGAAACACATAAAAATAACATATATGTGAAAAACCCTATAGGGGTAGAAAACACACTAGTGAGTAAAATGGACTATAGTCTTATAATACAAACATAAATATTTAGTGAAACACTAATTCCACATGGAAGACCATCCCCAACTAGGTCATCACCAACTCAGTTAGGCTTTAACAAGCACCCACTTGTAAGGATGCACTAACCACCTATATGAATTAGCACTAACACAAACACATGATTGTTTTATAACATTAAAAATAATTTTTTTATACAATATATGATTATTTAATCCTTTATCTCTTTGTTCTCTTTTGTCCCTCTCAAACTATCTTTCAGCCCTATTCACTTAACTAGACCTCTTCACGGATTGACTAGGTCTTCTAGCCTTGATACTCATATCTAGAACCTATATTAAATATGCATAAAATTTATTTGATTTTTTGAATGACCTACTTCCAATAACCAATGATTTATATCATTCATTTATGCTCTTCTACTCTCCTTCTCTAAGCACACTCTTAGCTCACACCAAATAGGCCTAAACTACCTTGATTTTACATAAGTCACTTGATCATATCCTTCTTAGTTAGCTACATATTCAAATCATTTACGTCAAACATGAATATGTATTTAAATATTAAAAATATAATTCCATAATCATGAATTAATCAATACAATAGGTTGGTCATACATCAATTAGCACTTACTCCTTTTTAGGCTTATGGAGAACTAATATGCCTTCTTAATATGTTACCCTTTGATATTTCTTGAAGAATATAAAAATACCTAAGATGGTAGGAAAAATTCATACAACACTCCGATATACCTTATCCAAATTTTCTTTAGGTTCAAAATACCTTTTAGTCCCAACTACAACTTGAACTCCTTTTCATATCACTGCATATAAATGACCTGCACATATACAATAAATTTGTCTTGAACAAATGAGGCATATACTCAATTTTTTCAAACAATCATGGGAGAAAATTACATATTAATAAAATTAATGACCTCAAGTTCACAAAAAACTTCATATGATGCTTCCACTTAATATAAACAAGCTCAAACATTTCTCTACAAGATGTTCACTCAGAATTGCCAACTAACTCCAAAACATAGTCAAGAAAACATGAACATATGACACATTGTTTAATAATTTAAATGTATTTTAATGCATGAAAAATATATTATAACATCCTCATGACATCTCCAATTAATTATATCATAATATCTAGTGAAAATTATGTCTTACAAACCAATCTTTTGACCTTCTCTTTCACAAATTCTACTCAATCAAATAAACCATTTTGGATTCACTGATTCTAACTCTTAGCACAATTTAAAGATTATAAAAATCATGGATAGCTCACTCAAGTGTCAGGGGATCTCTAGCTCTACCAATTAGAGCACAATTGATTACTTTCTTATATGTAATTAAACACGGAATTATACCAGAATGATAAAGTAGCTAGAAACTTGAGACAACAAAGAATTTGAGAGACAATACACACTCTTGTATTAAATACTACTAGAAGAAAATACAATAAGGAAGATGCCACTTCTTCCTCCACCTCAAAGGCTTGCCACACCTCAAGACCTTCTTCCCTCTCTCTCTTGCTCAACACAACAACTCTAAAGCCTGAGTTGCTATCCCTCCTTGAATGCTTCAGCTAATCTCCTTGACCTTACACCTGTAGATCTCCTTGACCTTGCTGGCTTCAATGCTTTTACTTGCCTTAGAATGATTTACAATACATGCCTTATGGGTCTATAAATAAGATATCATGCTTACAAAAAATAGAATTCTAACTACTAAAATTAGACACACAGCCCATGACTTAAATTAGCCCCTTAGCATGCAAACACTCGGTTCAACTAACTAACTGTTCGTCAACAATAGTTCTGAAAATACACAGGCGACCGACACCGGTCCCTGCTAGTCTGGTGCTGCCGACATCGGCCGACTACCTGCCGTCGCCAGTCTCCTTCTCCACTGCACTTGACCGACGTCGGTCATACTGCTGACGCCGGTGGCTCTGGTTCTTTAGCATCCTTCTTTGTGTGTCTGTAAGCAGTTGAAGCATTTAGCTCCACACCACAACAATTTCCCACTTGGAGATAAATAGCTACAACTTGTACCTATACTTGTACACCATCTATTTTGTTCCTTAGGCTCTGTATCCCTCTTGAATGTCACTCTTGAAGACAAGCCACCACGTAAACCTGTGATGCAATACATGTATCTTATGCCACAAGAATTTTGCTGCTCCCAATTTCTCCATGACATACTTCTGAACCAACTCTACCCTTAGCTCAGAGAAATCCCTGTATATGAAACCCTGCAACAAGTAACACAATACAGTAATAGGATAATGTAGCTAATATTATCCAACCTGGTAAAGATAAAATACCATGGTTAAACCTCCATTGTTCTGTAGCATAATCAAGACCATATACCATAGCCTTCTATCTCATGTGTCCATCCACTCTCTTCTCTAAAATGGGAATCCATCCCTCTATCCAGTGCTTCCTTCCAGCTGACAACACTACCAACAAATACCTGTTTGGTTCTCCAAGGACTCACACTCCTCATCCATGCCAAGCTCCCACTATTTTTGCATTCTACCTGCATTGCTTCTTCCATCTTCCTAGTTCATGACTATTAGTAAGCAATATAAATAAGGTGAACAACAAATATGAGGTTCACATACCTTTCCTGACCTCCACATGGGTGTTTGAGACCTATTAATTCACCCAACATCCGTTCTAGTGACCGATCTAGGCCATATCCCAGTCGGCTCCTGATCGATGTCGATTCCCTGCACTGATCCTGACTACCGACGTTGTTTCCCTGGCCAACGCTGGCATCCCTCCTACTGATGTCGGTCCTTATGACCAACGTCAGACTTCTCCAGTCCAACCTACCGACCCTGCTGGTCTACACATGACTGATGTCGGTACCTGGATGACTGACATCGGTGCCAAGCTACCGACATCGATGTCTGTGTGTTCGTGTAAGTGATGAAATTTTCATCCGTGAGCTCTTCTTGGATCATATCTCTGTCCATGTTGCCCTGCTCAGATTTATTCAACCCCTGTGACTGATCTCTGTCCTTCATCTCCTCCATAAACACCAAGGCTTCTTTGTTCCTATCAAAAGCATCAAATTTCCTCTTTCTGCAATGAACTGTATTTGTGCTTTGCAAATTTGAACACATACCTTTTGAATCAAGAACTTCCATTCCCTTCCTGTTCTTGTGACCAAGCCTATTAGGCCACATCTTCGAATCTACACCAGAAGTAGAATCAGTAATACAAGTAGATAGATAAAGAGTATCTACTTTCTTACCTCTTGCTAGAACAAGTGCTCCCTTGGTAACCTTCCAAGAATCTGTTGTGAGGGTTATTGTGCATCCCTCATCTCCCAACCTTCCTATAGAAATCAGACTCTGCTTCAGAATTAGAACATGCATGACCTCTTTCAACACCCACATGTTGTCAATCTGCAATCTCAGCTGCACTTTCCCTTTGCCAACTATCTAACAAGGCGTACCATCCCCTAAATAAAGAACTCCAAAGTCTCCCTGTTCATACTCATAGAACAAATCTCTATTTGGGGATGCATGAAAAGATGAACCAAAATCTAAAATCCATGATCCTACCTGACTATCTGAAGAAAGTATGAGAGCATCCTGCATCACAATATTTGCATCCTTTGCTTCTTCAATACCTGCATGTTGATTCTCTTTATCTCTCAACCAACACTCCTTCTTTGTATGTCCTTTCTTTCCACAAAACCAGCAGGTAATACCTTTGGACTCGGATCTCCTTCCTGACCTTGATTTCCCTTGCTCAACCTTTTCCCTTTGCCTTTCCCTGCTTTCTGCACTTAGAGCATTCCCTGATGATTCCCCTGTGCTTCTCCTATGTATTTCTTCATTCAAGATCACACTCAAAACATCATCAACTTTTAATATTTTAGAAGCAGATGTAGAATTAATTACTGCCATAACCAAGCCATCCCAACTTTCAAGCAAAGAACATAAAATCAAGAGAGCCTTTACCTCATCATCAAAAACAATATTGACTGAAGCTAGTTGGTTTACCAAACCATGGAAATCACTGAGATGAGTATGTACCGATCCACCTTCCTACATTTGCAAAGTAAATAGCTGCTTCATAAGATATACCTTATTAGAAGCCGAGGGCTTTTCGTATAAATTTGCCAAGGACTTTATCAACTCTTTCATTATCGTGCACTGTGATAAGCTGGAAATCACAGATGATGCAAGGCTCAACCTTATGGTACCGAGAGCCTTCCAATCAAGAACGTTCCATTCTTCATCCTTCATATCTATGGGCTTGCATGCAACCCCACCCAACGGTAAGTACAAATCCTTCTGATACAGATAGTCCTCAATCTGCATCCTCCAATGTTGATAATTCTTGCCGTTAAACTTCTCCATTCTTAGCCTGCTTTCTTCTGCCATTGCTGAACTCCCACTCAATCAGAAAACCTTGGGAATGACCTGTAATAAAAAACAATACCCTGCTTCCTGCAAACCGTAGCTCGGATACCACTTGTCAAGGGATCTCTAGCTTTACCAATTAGAGCACAATTGATTACTTTCTTATATGCAATTAAACACAGAATTATACCAAAATGATAAAGTAGCTAGAAACTTGAGACAACAAAGAATTTGAGAGACAATACACACTCTTGTATTAAATACTACTAGAAGAAAATACAATAAGGATGATGCCACTTCTTCCTCCACCTCAAAGGCTTGCCACACCTCAAGACCTTCTTCCCTCTCTCTCTTGCTCAACACAACAACTCTAAAGCCTGAGTTGCTATCCCTCCTCGAATGCTTCAGCTAATCTCCTTGACCTTGCTGGCTTCAATGATTTTACTTGCCTTAGAATGATTTACAATACATGCCTTATGGGTCTATAAATAAGATCCCATGCTTACAAAAAATAGAAGTCTAACTACTAAAACTAGACACATAGCCCACGACTTAAATTAGCCCCTTAGCATGCAAACACTTGGTTCAACTAACTAACTATTCATCAACATCAGTTTTGAAAATACATAGGCGACCAATGCTGGTCCCTGCTAGTTTGGTGCTGCCGACGTCGGTTGACTACCTGCCGTCACCGGTCTCCTTCTCCACTGCACTTGACCGACGTCGGTCATACTGCCGACGCCAGTGGCTCTGGTTCTTCAGCATCCTTCTTTGTGTGTTTGCAAGTAGTTGAAGCATTTATCTCCACACCACAACATTAAGAACCAAACCACATCATAATTTATTTAAATTCATCACCCTTAAATGAAAAAAATCAAGAAACATCTTTTCACTTCTACCTAATTTCCTTACTATCTGCACCACTAGGTATGTTAGTGAGTGGCCAACTTGGATCACCATATTTACACACCTAATAGATGGAACATATCCATAAATATTTACGAACAAAAATTAAAAATATCACTCTCTTATTTTCATCCACTTAGTCACTTTGACTCTATCAACTATGTCTGCTACAATAAATCTCTAAAAGATAAGCACTTTTTTATAGGGTCTACTTACTCACTTGAGAAGCCAATTAGACTTGGAGATGCCTGGAAGAGTTGAATTAAAATTTAAATCACTTGTATAATCATATCAAACTATTCTATTATCTTTACAATGAGATCTTCAATATCAGGTCCTTGTTAGGGTTTTGGGAGGATTTAAACCATCTTCTAGACTTAATGATCATTCATAAAATTTAGCTCCTCTTTCTAGAAACCAATGCTTATAAATTTGGACTAGAACCCTTCCTAATATACCATGAAAAACTTAGGTTTTCATGTAGATTCTACATGTTCTAACAATTATTGAGAAAATGTTCTTGGGTAAATAACTCTTCATTCTATGCACTCAAGAAACCTCAAAATACTTTTAAAGCCTTTTATTGCAAACCTAGACATGAAACATCAAGAACATAATTTAAAAAAATTGAATCACCTCTGTCAATTCTCACCTGCTCACTTATGTCATGTAAATTTATCTTTTTACCTTAGCTAGTCACCATCTTTCTTCTTGCTTTCTAAGCCTTGACTTGCAAGTCTTATTAGTCCTTGAATCTAGACTTTTAGCCACCCTATATACTTCACCTTGGAACATTTTTATGTTCCAATTCCTCTTGTGTATGTTTAGGTCATTTCATACACTCACTCTTCTTTGGATCGTGAATATAACTTATTTCCAGATACTAACATATCTTGAAATCTCAACTAGGATATTTGTAGCATCTTCAGAGCTACATATGCATATTTTTAGAGCTAACCTTTTAATTAATTGCAAGGTCCTCAATACTTCATGTACAACCTCAAAAAAAATTTATGATTCTCAGACATTATTAGGTGTTATTCAAAGCATTTTCATCTTTTTATCTCATTAAAATTACCTTCGAAACTATTTACACAGATCTTCAAAGCATACAAATTTTTATTTGGATCTCACTCATATCATCATGCCACCTAAAAATACCATCTAATAAGGTCTAGACAAATCATTAAAATATGCCTTATACTTGATAAAATCAAGGCTTAATTGACTAATAACCTTTGACATCAATGATATTATGTTGACATAAGTGAAATAACCATGCATATTAATATAAAGCTTTGACATCAATGACAACATTAAATATAAAATCTCAATAATTAATGGCAATGATAAAAAAATATCCTCCTTAATTAATGGCATAGTTCAATGCCACAAAGAATGTCACTAGATGGATAAGATCCATTCCTCTTTTCCCTTAGCTAGGAATATCTTATACTAAGTCAATGCTTCCCCCTAGGTAGTTCCCATCTTCTACTTGTACACAATAGGTATATCCTTCAGAACAACAAGTTTCCTTAAATTTTAATGAATAATTTTATCAGATGCAAAAATAGAGGCATACATGAAATACGTGGTCATTATGTAAAAACCCATAGTCAGGCTTCATTTGGACAAGGAAACTAATACTATGAGGAAGATAAAAATAAAAAATCTAATGGTTGAAGGGTATCAAGTGGAGTTAGCAAAAAGAGAAGATGTGTTCTAATTGACTAAAAATGTAAAACTATCCACTCTAAATTGGGAACTAATATGAAATACCCATATACCTTTTTGGATTCTATAGGAGGAGTAGTAAAGGATATTTTTAGAGGATATGATAAATATGTGGAGGCCCTATAGGAAAGAAGCACCATTCAGCCTCCAAGGGGCCTTATAAAAAATGTATAAGGAGATACCTAGAAGTTATATGATGTCCTCCAATTAATGACAGATGTAAAGAAAGAATAATAAAATAAATGGGGTGATGTCTTCTCCCTTATATAGGAAATGAATAATATGGAGGCCAAGGTTTAGTTTATAGACTAAAAAACTAGAGACAAGGCCAAAAAGCATCTAAACTTAATAAATACCATAGATCATGCATGGGCCTAAAGCTATGTAGTTGTTAGAAGGGATAACTTGATTAAATGACATTAGGATATGTGAAGTTAGTACAAAAACTCACCAATTATGAGGGGCAAGGAATCAGAATTATGAGGGAGATGAGAGTCGATGGCATACTTAAGCATAGTGTATAATTGTTCCTTAAGAACATCTTTGAGGACTTCTATTGGACACTAGTGATTACTTGTATATCATATGTCTAGGGCACAATATATAAGACCCATGATGACCTTAAATAATTGATAATTTTTTCTAGAATTAGGGTCCTTGTTATAGAAACTCTTTATGTGGATATTGGGGCTACATTGAAAGCATAAAAAAATAATGGAAAAGCTACCCTAGCTCTTTAAGATACCCCTATTAGACTTCAAGACCATCAAGAATGATGTTCAGATGATCCATGATCTCAACTCACTAATTAAAATAAGTAAATAAGCTTCTCATACCACATGACTCCCAATGATCATCTGGACTACACTATCATATTCAATAGTTGGACCCACCATTACAAAAAATTCAATGGTAAAAATCATGGGAGTATAGGTGTCTGCCATTGAAACTAACTCATCATAGGAATTACCATCCAAAATGATGTTATTTAGTGTTATAAAATTTATATTATAATAAGTTATGTCTATTAGCAACATCCTTTGCCAAGTTTCCCATGTGTACCCCTTGAAGAGATATTTTATGAAACAAATGTAAACTCTAAGAGTATCTTGAGTGATGAGATATCACCATCCCAATCCTATATATACATGAATCCCCTACATTCCAAAGGGAGGATAAATTTTGATATTTCAATATAGATAAGAAATACTTTAGGTTTTTATCCATGTCTATGTTATACGGTTATTTATTTCATGTTTGTGTTATAGTAAATATGCATTTTGACCTAACCAATAAATTAGTCTTTATTGATATATGCATTATTAGTTTTAAGTAACTTGTAATCAATTATTAAGGATTATCAATTGGAATGTGTAGTATAAATTTAGGTTAATAGATTTTATTTTTTGGTGACAAGCTAGCTATGTTACTTTTTTAAATTTATGTAGAGATGTCATTTAGTGTAACTTCCTTGCTGATCCATAGTTAGTCAAATATTCTCTTTAGTATTAAATATAATCTTATAATTGAAATATGTTACAATAGTCTTGATAATAATAAACCTTTAGTTAATAAATTAGAGATAAGTACATCATATCCCTTAGACATTTTCATTGAACTTGTTAGTTTTGTGTGCTAAAGTAGAAGTCTACAAGCATTAATTCTTTGGTATTTGTCCTTGTACTAGAGATACATAGAAAAAATTCATGCTCTCTATTTGTAGATCCAATTTTATGCCTTACCTTACCCTATATTTATAGTGTCTTTTAATCCTATCCACTTTATAATAAATCCATCATCACCCCATTATATTAAAGTAAATCTATGGTTGACATCCATATCCAAATACATCAGGTTAGCAATTGCATTTTTAATAACTTTTACACCACTTGTTACTCAAGACCCAATACCTAAAAATCAAGCCTTGGAGTTAAGTTAACCTTCATATAAATCCCAAAAATTTAGAGGATACCTCATATGTGTTTTATAGTGTGTGTAAAACTAAGAATAACATAAATCTATTAGTAGAAGGAGGGTTGATATTGTTAGAGAATGAATGTGTCTTACTAATTTAAATAGCTTCCCCTACATTTACACCTATTTGTTGTTTTCTTAATTTGATCAACCATAATCTAGTGCTATAAAGAGGGGTTATTTTAGTATATAGACTTGAGTATCCCTTAAGATACATTAGATATATCTCAAAGACTAACCAAGTTTGTCTCAGGTAATAACCTGATGCATCCACCCCTACAGGTCCATAGGAAAATTAGGTTATATAAAGGTGTTTTGAAGAGGTCTTGGGCTCAATCATATTATCCAAATAGATGATCACTCCCTTGTCTAATGGCCCAGCCTTGGTTGATGGTTTCTAATTTTAATATTCCAATAAGTATCCATGAATTGCTAATAAAATCTTGAGAAATATGCTACCACCTTTTCTCCCTTAGTGGGAATAACTACCAAAGAACATTGAAATATTATAGAACTATTCTGGGGATACTCAATATGGTCCATGAGGATGTAACCTATTATATTTTCCAATTTATTCTAAAATATGCCTCCTACAACTAGTTCCATAACATTGTTGATGGTTCCATCACATCCTAGACTGATTATCAGACCAAGTTTTTAGGGTAGTTTGGCCAAGTCAATAGCCCTTGTATTATCTACCAACTCTTTTATAGTATGAAGAGGGAACTTAATTAACCCATTAGGAAATTTAATGTAAGATTCTATAAAATGTATAGCTAGATAAACACTGTATAATCCAATTTTTGCATTAGCTCTGGAAATGCAAAAAAATGCTCTAGATCCCACAACTTTAGTGTTTGTACCTAGGGTAACTAGTGTCTTACACTTGACCCCAACATATGTTGAAGTTATTAAGGTTGATAAATATCTGAAACCTCAATCTCAAGGCTTAGTAGGACCAAATTTTTATCAGGCATATCTATTGTTAAATATGATCCCAAGTGTTAATCAAAATGTTATCGCTCATAATCAAAATGCAGCCCATATGTTGTTTCCCTTATCTCATACTAAACCTAACAATAGTCTAGGTTTTTTGAATAATCTTGTCCAAGTAACTGATCCTCATGGAAGATAATCTCTAGTCCCAGTCAATGTTTCCTCTACTCAAGGTACTATATCTCTTTCTAGAAAGGCTAAGATAGATTCCATCCATAGGATGGTACAAAAGATAAATAATGAGTTCTTAACTATGCATAAAAGTATGGGAATTATCAACAAATAGAACAATAACCAGAGCTTTCAATAGTAGAGTTACAACTAAAATTTTAACAAGACTAAGAATAATAATAAGTAGATGCCCAAAAAGATACAAAAGATGAACATCATAGAGGTTGTGTTACCTAACTGGTGTAGGGTTCACAACATAACCAACTATAATGAACTAGATTGTGAAGAATTATTTGCAGCCTTTGATATATTTTAAAGGGAAATGGATAGACAAGAAATACTAGAAAATTTTCCTAAGCCAAATCTTCCTAATGCTTAAATTCACTCCAACACGACTATGGTCTTTGACACATATAATTTTACATTTCTAATGGAAGAAAATAGTGAACTAGAGGACATCAAAAATAAATTCCATAATTTTCAGAAGTTCTAAGGAAATAATTATAATCTAAGGAACAAGTAGCCTTTTAATACCTATACACATCTAAATAATAGTGATAATACTACTCTAGATATAAAGCATAGAAATAATCCACCTCCCCAAAAGAGTAATATCATATGTAACCCATATTCACTAAATAATAGAGGGTACAATATTATGAAAGATATGAAGAAGATCAAATCCAATATCATTATACATGTGTTGGCTCATTTCATTGGGCAAAGGGAACTACTACTAAGAACCTTGACTAGAATATCTTCAATACACAAATCCAAGATTCCCAAAGAAAATGTAATGATCTATAAGGACAAACCTAAGGTTCTATCCTTCCTAATGATAGTTAGAATGTCTGGTAATAACATTCACATTTGTAAGGTTGACTTAGGAACTTTAGCCAATGTGATGCCTATAACCATATGTAAAACATTGTGGTTGACCCCAGATAAGTCAAAAATGTTATTCCTATAATTAGATAAATGTGTAGTACCTTGTGCTAGGGAATTTATGAATGTACATATGCAGAAGGCCTCTGAGATACATGTATAATAAGCTATTGACATATTATTGGTCGACATATTAGAGGCCCATAGTTTCTTTCTCAGTTGGGATTAGTTAAAATTATTTAATGGATATGTGGCCACTAATTCTCAAATATGTGGATACCTTAGAAGGGTGTGGCCAATCAAATAAAGATTGATCAAGAGTAGAGGATTAAATATTTAATAAGATAATACAATGCTAAGAATGAGAAGGTCAACTTCATATCTTCACATGTATATACACTTTTACTACTGAATAAGAGGCCTCAACACTAAAATCTAAAAGGATGTTCATAGCCACGGAAATTTTAATTTGATGGTGTCTAATTAAAATAATTATTAGGTGGTGGTGTATCCTTAAAAGACCCTAATGGAAATCAATACCTAACAACATACAAATTACAATTCTCTTACACCAATAATATGGAAGAGTATGAAGCCTTGTTCATATGCTTACAATTTTCATTAGGATATGATGTCAAACATATACAAGTATTCGATGATTTAGATTTGGTGGTCAACTAGGTCAGAAGGAAATACCAATGCAAGCTAGCATACCTATAGAAATACAAAGAAAAATCTTGAGACCTGATTGAGCCCTTTGAGGCTTTCAACATCTAGGCTATTCTAAGGGAAGATAAGTAAATGGAATATTCATTAGCATTCTTAGGTTCTATCTTAACACCACTCCTAGATTCTAAGATGCAAAAAATTTCCATGGATCTCATACCTTGACCTTCAGTCCCCAACAACATATAAAATTTCTAGGTCTTTGAGGATGATCAATAGGTCATCCAATTAATAAATAATTCTAGAGCCTTTGAATCCCAAATTTAAAATGAAAACAAATTTAAATGTTTTGGAGTAGAGTACCTTAAATAGGATGGTATCATATACCTCAAGTAAAATCGAATCCACATGGGATGGTATATTTAGAAAGGATCTTTGATATAGATCCATAAGTTGATAGGCAAAGGTAAATAAAGATAGATCAGTCTGACTTTGATAAAGAGAATATGGGAACTCAAGAATGTTGTCAATGTTTTAACATCAGTCTAGTCTATACTCTTGATGAAAATTTAAAGTTGAAGGAAATATTGATGAAGTACAAAGATGTGATTGCTTGGACCTATGAATACTTAAGGACTTTTGATCCCAGGGTAATCACCCATACTATTCCCTTAATCCCATGTAATAAACCTTTTAGATAATGTTAGAGGCCAATGAATCCTATCTTGGATCTTCTCATTAAGACTAAAGTTCAAAATATATTCGATGTTAAAATCATATTTCCTATCAGGAGCTCTAACTAGGTGGCAACCTTGGTACCTTTTGAGAAGAAGAATGTCTAAATAAGGTTATGTTTTGAATTTAAAAACCTTAAATAGTATTTAGAGAAGGATAAATCCCATCTACCTTCCTTGGATGATATAATCCAAGTTTTTATTAGGTCTTAAATGATGTCCTTCCTAGATTGTTTCTCAGGATACAATCAAGGGCTATTAGAAGCACAAGACTGTATGAAGACTTCCTTCACCATGAAGTGAGGAACATATACATATAAGAGGATTACTTTTAGCCTCATTAATGGTATGTAAACATTCTAATGAGCCATGGACCATGCATTTCAAGGACTTATTGGCAAGTTCATCATTATCCATATAGATGACCTCACAGTGTTTTATAAGAATAGGGACGATCATACAAACCAATTACCAAAGGTGTTTGATAGATGCTGAAGACATGGAGTGTCCCTTAAGCCAAAAATCATCTTTGGGTGATAGAGGGAAATTTTTTGGACCACATCATCACCAAAGAAGGAATTTATATTGAACTATAATGGGTCCAAGCCATTTCAAAGTTGACACCCACCAATAGTAGAAAATAATTGAAATCATTCTTCACAAAGATCAATTTTGTGCATAAATTCATCTCTAACTTTGATAAGATTGTCAAACTAGTGAATGCTATGAAGAATAAGGACACAAAAATAGAATGGACAATAGAGGCAAAGAGTTCCTTCTAAGACATCAAGGCAACCATTGATCAAGCCCTAGTGTTGATTAGTCCTAACTTCACCAATGAATTCTACTTGTATTCCTTTGCTTTAGAACATACCATTGCTACAATACTCACTCAAAAGCTAGATGAAAATGAACACCTAATCACTTTTATGAGTAATAATTTAAATGAGACAGAGTTATAAAACTCAATTATGATAAATATATCTATGCATTGATTAAATATATAAAGAAGTTTAGGCATTATATCTTGAGAAATAAAACTTCAAGCTCACTATCATATAGAATGCAATAGGTGAAATAAGAGGAAAATGTATGGTCAATTTACTAGAATTTGACCTAGAAATCAAACAAGCCAATATAGTAAGAGGCTAGGGGATAATCTAGTTAATTATTGAGATAAACCCATGCATTCAAGTTGAGCAAGTCAATGAAGTCCAAATGGCTGGAGGAGAGAGGTATGATTAGATCATTCACTATATACTCACATGGACATTCCTTATTGAGTTAAATAGAGAAAAAAGAGAGGTTTAATGCTTAAATCCACCCACTACATGATAAAAAGAGTCCTATATTGAAAAAAATATGAGGGAATTTACCTAAGATGTGTCTCAAGAGAAGAAGATGTAGATATATTAGACAACATACACTAAAATTTAGCCAATAGACACACTTTTGGGATAGCCATGGCCCATAAAATCTTAAGAATGTGGTACTATTGGGCCACTATTTTTAAATATGCTCACACCCATGTTAGGACCTACCATGAATGCCAAGTCTTTGGAAAATGGGAGATAAATGTTGTTATGCCCATACACCTAGTCATTGGAGGTTTCCCTTTTGCATAATGGGGGATTGATTTGATTGGGGTAATTAATCCCAACTCATTAGTGGATCACAAGTTCATCCTCAATACCATAGATTATTTCACTAGATGGAGTGAAGATGTATCCACCAATAACTCTAGAGCTTAAGATGTCATCATATTCATTGAATAAAATATACTAACAAGATTTAACACACCTATATACCTTGTCAGTGATAATGGACTAACTTTGCAATCTATTGAATTCACTAAGTGGGATTTTAATAATCAAATAATCTTAAATTCCTTCTCAAAATATTATCCCCAAGAGAATAAGGTGTCTAAATTTAAAAATAAGAACGTGATAGATTCCATAAAGAAGTTAGGCCAGGAAAAACCAAGAGAATGACACATGTTATTGAAGTATACATTATGGGCATACAGGACAAGATAGAACTAGGCCCTCAAGACCTTGACCTTTTTATTAGTATATGGATGATAACATGTATTACCCATTTAGCTCAACCTCCCAACCTATTAGTGTATACACGACTATATGGGAGATGATCCAAGAGTTCAATCTATATTTTTGAAAATATTCCAACTAGAATATGTAAGAACTAAAGCACTACAAAGCTTCAATAGACACCAAGACATTATTAAAAGATGGGTCAATAAAATATCCAAGGTCAAATCCTTTATAATTTTAGACCTATTTATTTTATGAGATAAATACCATTAGAAGAAAGGACAATATGACAATTTCACTCCCTTGTGGATTGAACCATATCAAGTGTCTTAAATCTTAGGCAATAACACTTTCTATCTGAGAGACCTTGAAGGTAAAGATCTGGCCTTCCTAGTCAATGGTCAATATTTGAATAAATAATTTAAGGCTTCCACAACTAAGGACGTTTCTTAATAAAGGGGTCATGGTAGAGGTAAATTTTACATTAGGTTTTAATACTTTCCTAGATAAATTTTCTATTTTATATATTTTTTGGCTTTATATAGAGTAGATTTTATTGTTTTCTAGCTTAGCCTTTCCAATTTTATGTATTTTATTTCCTTATTTTAGTTCCTTATTTTATAGAAAAATTATCCTTTGTTTTAGAATAATCTAATTATCTCCCTTTTGAATGATCAAAATGATATCCAATCTTTTGTATTTATTGTACTTAATTGAACCTAACTACTAAAATCAAGAGATCATGTCCTAAAATGAAGAGTGAGTGAAGTCAAGAGGCATAAAAGGGAATGCACAAAATGGTTGATTTTAAAATTTTACACCCCTATTGTTGAGATCTATAAAATTTAGGTATGCAATAATAAATGAACTATGGTCACATGATAGTTATATACTTTCATTAGATACGTAAAAGTTCATCCCAATGCTACATGTAAATTTAGAAAGATTTCTCATCCCTTGGGTAAAGAACACCTCCCACTAGGATAATTTTTTTTAAATAATAATAATTTTTATGGATACTACTAGTAGGGACATTATGGTAAATTAAATTTTATTCTTTTGTACCTACAACAGCTCACTGTTGTTCCCTACCCTCTCTTCCTTCTTTATGCCAAAAAAAGGAAAGGGATCAATTCATCCAAAAGAGTGATCAAATAAAAATAAAATAAAATATAAAGGTGATTAAGACTCATATGATGAAATAAGATCAATTTAATAAAAATCATTAAATATTACAAAGGGAGAAAGGGGGGATCAAAGGTATCTCTGTTGGGACTATAAACATCTGGCTAGAAATAGAGCAATGCCCAAGCTTCTTTAGATTTTTGTTTATAATTTAAGGAAGCCATTTTGAAAACTATAGTTTATTATAAATATTTGTTAAAAATCTAAAAATGAGGATAACATAAAATCACTCATTCACACATAGATCCAATGTATAGTGAAGGCTAGTATGTTGCATAATGTTTTGGGATTTTCTTTCATATATTTGATTTGATTATCATTTTGGGATATGATATGTGCTGACTTTGTAATTGATAACCAATGATTCTAGGTTCTTCAATAGTCTAGAGTATTCCCACTATAATTTTCCTTTTCTTGTGCCCAACATACCCCACTCTTAAAAAAAAATTGAGTAGGGTCCTATCTTAACCCAAAAAGAACTAACTATGGTGAGTGAATCATTTATTGATGTGTTACGTGTTCTTAACAATGATAATATTTCCAAAGAATTATTATGCCTAGGTTTATTTTAATACTTGTTTACTTAATGCTAATAAGGTTTGCCATTACCTTGGCTATCTAGGTTTTCATTATTTATTTTACTTAGGCTAACCTATTTCCTAAGTGTGTAGGTTCTCCTAGGTTGCACTTGACATTCCTATATTTGACTCTTTTGTTTGAAATTTTTGTTCAACATATAAGTTCCTTGAAACTTTTATCCATCAGGTATTCAGTATAAAATCAAATATCCTAGAGCTTCATATTCCTCATTTAACCTGGCAAAGTTTTACACTTTGATATTGAAATAAATTAGTAATACATGGAAACAACCCACAATCCCATGGTTATTCAAGAATTTAGAAACTTTTAAAAGACATATAGGTAAGTGGAGCACTAGGATGTTGAAAAGTGTCATAATCTCACTCACCTAACTATTGAAAGGATTAAATTTTTGAAGTATGATACTCATAGGCAATTAGAGAAGCAACATCCATCCACATGTCCCAATCCTGTAGGCCCATAGTCATCAAATCATTCTAAAAAAATTATATGTCTTCTAGGTAAGTGGTAAACTATGATGATGACATGTGTCATCATCCCACTCATCTACATTCTACACAACAAAATGAGGAGTACAACACTTTTAAGTAAGTAGAGCATCATGATGTTTCCAAGTGTTAAAATATTACTCACTTGGAGCAAATGTAAATATGAAAGATAATATGATACACTTGGGGGGAGTGAGATCATGGGATTTTTCCAAGTGTCAGCATTCCCACCTTAGTAATAAAATTTTAATAAGGTAGAGAAATAACCATGAGGTAGTGGGGAGGTGAAATTTTTCTATGTATCCCTAAAACTATATAAGGTTCTGGCAATGGCTAAGCAATGCTTATGGGAGAAGTGAGAAGTTGAAAACTGTCAAATAAATTATGATAAAGCACTCATATCCAAGTAGGAAAATTGAATTGGCAATGAGATTCACAAAAGGATGATGCATCATAAAGCAAATTCAAAATATGAAAATAGATAAAATAAAAAAGGAGCTAAAGCCATTAGAGCCATTAATTTACATGAATTAGCTAAATACATTCAATTGAACAAAACAAGTGAATCCAAAAGGCAATATATGTAATTAACCAATCCAATTTCAATCACATTTCCATCAAATTAATAGTTGAAAGTGTGAAATTGAACTTTGGCCTGATTAAAAGGTTTTCACATAGTTCTATAGAATTATAACTTGCGTGTATAGTAATGGTTTTTAGGTTCCACCTTCCCATCTACATATTCCATTTCAAGGTCAAATCAATACACATATATAGAGCTTGATGAGGTATCTCTCAATCATATGTTCAATCACTACTCAGCCATCTAGGAAGAAGTTGAGGTAGTAGAGCCCTATGGACCTAAAGAATAACTCTCAACCTCTACACGAAGGTACAAGTAGGACCTAGTGGAGATTGAGTTAGTGGGCCTACATGATGGAGCAACAAAACCAAATTTAATAACATGTATTTACCTAGTTTATGATTTATTTACAAATGGTCAATTTTTTGGAAAAAATTTGCATGTCAATCAAAATAGCACACCTATGGCCTATTTTAGTGGGAATACCTTTAAGAAGTATTATTATCTCCTTGACCCAAGGCAACCCATACCCAATCCCTAATTTACCAATGGATATCAACTAATAATGTTACCAGTAATTTGTAGAAGTGGTCACATGACCCAACAACCATCAATGTCAAAAGACTTATCTATTCCATCCTAATTGCCCCTTTTAGGCTAGGAATCAAAATTGAAATAGCCCTATTAAATGGAATCTATGGTTTCCCAACTATAAATTACATATATGAGGTTTACATTCTACTGGTAGACACCATCCTCACCTCCACCAAGGTTATTTCCATTGGGTAAATCATCAGTGTTAATTTGATTCACGAAGTTAGTAGTGCAGACAACCAACTAGATGGAAATTTTTATATGATGTCTTATCTAATATATGTTATAACTATAATATTCCACTTGGATTTAGAATAACCTTAGGAACCTTCACCTGAATATTTGAATAATAGAATCTATCATGAGGTCAATCTCCTCCACATCTATAGATTTAGAAAGAACATGGCTAGCCTAATAGATACCTTTTATATAATGGTGTTATAGGTAGTTTATGGCAAGGGTATGCTCAAGTTATCTGATCATATCAAAATAACTCTTAGAAATATTGATAGCTATTGAATATACCCACACTACACAATCATTAGGATAAAGGGAACCAAGTCACTTCCTATGTATCTTCCATGATTGGTACCAAATAAGGTGGTCTAATAAGAAATTATAACTCAATTAGGAGATTGTGTAGATGTAAATCTAAGGATTTCTAAACAAAGAGAAGTCCACCCAACACTTATCAACATTGGCTAAATTTAATACACCAAATTAGAACATTTATACTAAGTGGGGAGTACTATAACATTGTATGATTTTAAATGGTCACCCCATATGAAATAAGATAGAAAGAAAAGGGTCAAAAATGAACTAAAAATACTCAAAAGTAAGGTAAAAATTGATTATGGCCATGTATCATATCTACATGATGAGGTGTTCCTAGATGCTCTAAATGATACATAAGTTCAAGTTACGATGAATAAGGTAAATATGGTAATGGTGGTAGTAAGGAATATTAAATACAATCTAAATATCACCAATAAGGAGGCTCTAAGAACTGAGAAAGAGTATTAGGATTTAAATCTCCCTCCCATACCTCTTTCATAGGCTGTAAATCAAGGACAAGAACATGTTTGATCATTTGGGCATGATTCTATGGGAAGTGAACAAGGAATTCCACAAGGGCCTCTTCAACATCCCATCTCAATGGTAACCATAACATTAACCACCATACTACTCATTACCCCACCTAGATACCATTACATTAATTAATACAAACATAATCTAGTCTAGCAAACCATTTTCTATGTTGTGTTTTCCTTTGTTCACTATAACATATTTGATGAGCCTCCCATACTTCAACCTCCTAGTTTCTAGTTTGTCTCCATTCCC
>JARHVA010001825.1:1730000-1747500 GCA_037957365.1 Torreya grandis
TAAGGAAAATAAAATAAATTATATTTAAAGTTTGAAATTTAAGGAAGCCTATTGATTATTATCTGCATAGGTGAATTTCATAAATGGAAACGTGTCCAACTTTTGAATTAGAATTGAACTCTCGACCTATATAAGAGTGAATGGAAATATATATAATAATTAACTAATGTAAATACAAATTTTCAATATTTGATAGTTAACACTAAACACATATGTTAATCCATAATTAGTAGTGCATATATTTTTTTTAAAAACATACACCTATTTAGTGTGTTGGAGATGAATTTTACTTTGTTTGACAATCAAATATCCATCCACCATGAAATCAATGAGAGCAGTGTTGATCCTATAAATTACCACATTAAAGAATGAAATAATACCAACTTGGGTAAGAATTGATTATTGGGGTAGGTTTAAATTTTGGTGCCACATTATATACAATCTTTGTATTTATTTGGCTTGCTTTTATTTTGAAATGACAAATATTGTCAGGTTGATCTCCCATTTTTTAAAATACACAAATTCAAAGTTATCCCAACTATGGAATTATTATGATTTCATTTCCTTCTTCAATTGAAGTGTCATGAAATATTTTAGACCACATTGTAGGACAAAAGGAAACAATGACTACATGCGAGTTTCAAATGATAAATGTGGCACTAACACATACTAGAACATTCAAAGAAACAAATAGCCATAGATGAGGTGGCATCTAGAATATTTAGACCATTCCACAATATATATAATATAATAATAATAATAATAATAATAATAATAATAATAATAATAATAATAATAATAATAATAATAATAATAATAATAATAATAATAATAATAGTAATAATAATAATAATAATAATAATAATAATAATAATAATAATAATAATAATAATAATAATAATAATAATAATAATAATAATAATACATAGATAGATATTAATAATATAATAATAAAATTATATATTTAATTAATATTACATAACTATATAATAATATTATTATTTTAGATTATAATATAATTATATAATAATATTAATTATACAAAATAATATTATAATAATAATAATTACATTTTAGTATAATACAATACAATATAATAATATAATAATAAATAATAGTATATACAATGAATGGGTAAGGGACCCCACCGTTAAATAATAATATAATTTTATGTTATATAATATAATAATAGAACACATATCTTAGATAAATATATATAAAATTTGTTGATAGATATCATTATCAATGCACTATTTTGCTAATTTCAAAATTTAATTTGATATAGGTACCTCAAGAAAGATATTTATTGGTTTATTTTGCATAGATTTATCTAAGATATGTATGCTATTAGTGATCATCATCATGAAAGGTAAACTTAAATATTTATTTTTCAAACACATTTAATATAAATTATTTTCAGATTCATTTTAATTTCATTAAATTCAATATTAAAGTCTGAAATAGAGAGAAACATAACATTAGACATAAGTAGATACATACATACATACATACATACATACATACATACATACATACATACACACACAGACACACACACATACATACACACATATGTGTTTATGATATTTAAACTATAGACATTTGATCATATAACACTTGAAATCTTTGTTCTTATTTTATTTTATTTGCTACTTTTTCATCTTTAATCTCTCAAACTAGTCATATGTCAAAGGTGATGATATCCTCAATATTTGTCATTACTTGACACATTATGTAACAAGAAATGTCCAACTTGTCTTTCTGTAAGTTCTACATCAATTATGGATTTTCAAACTATTAATCCATGTGATTTTTGTATTGTAAATCCCCATACCAATTTCAAAGGTAACTGACACATGTTAACCCTTTATATAGGGGATATTTTGGTTGTATTTATAGTTACATTAATGAAAGGAATCCTTTACATTTATTGAATTAAACCATTACATATGTAGGTGGTTTAGGGGATACCAATCATAGTTTTTATATAGTGTTTCAATCATATCCAAGTGTAAAATTAAAAATACCAATGACACCTTCCATTTAGGATTAGAGTTGGGAGATGTTTAATATGTCTTGTACCACGTATTCATTTAGTGCAAATATACTAATTTATGGATAAACAATTAGTTCAGTAGAATCTATGTTTGAATTATTTACCCAAGATTTAATCATTTCTATCTCTCCCAAAATATTTGGAGGTTTGATGGCCATATATGATGTGTGTTATATAAATTTTTCTTCATCTATCTCAATTACTAAGCTTAAAGAAAATCATATTGATTTAAATCTATATTAAACTCCATGTGGACATAGTTCATATTTTGATGGCATTTCTAGAGTTATTGGGTGGGAGATATTTTAGTGACGTTCCATCAATATTCAAATCTGTAAATAACTTATCATGTTAAATATTATATTTAAGTGTATTATATACTCAATATTTATTCATAGTAATGTTTTAAGTAGATACACATTGTTATTTTCTTCCTACTATGATAATTAGAACATTTGAAATACTATGTGGTAAAGAAATGCTTGACTTATTATGGAAGAAAATGGTATGCTATTTTTATTGTTATTTACCACATATTTCATGGGTAGATTGAATAATTGGATTCATATGAACAATCAACATTTCTTTCATGTTGGTCTAATTTTCTAGTTTAGGTGGTTGGGGCCTAGGATGCATATTATTTGTTTAAGAAAAGTGTTGGATACCTTATTTTAAAGGCATATATTACCAAAAGTCACTTTATGATCTCTATGGATATTCATTATAGGATAACACTCTTTAGAAACATAACACATATGTGGAGAAGCAGGTTTTTATAACTCACATTGAAACAACAATTGGCTACTCTTGAAATCTATCTCCACATTTTTTGTTCATATTAGGATATTTTTTTATTAGTTTCCTTTGGGATTTATATTTTTTATGGTCGATTTATTTGGGGTCCTTGTATTTGAATTTTCCTCTTATCTTGTTTTGATTCTATATTTGTTAATTTATTATTATTCTTATATATTTTGACAATGGTTACTACTATTTGATTCTACATATGACCTTGAAATTTCTCATTGTTATAAAACTTAGATTTCAATACATTTATCAATCTTTCTTCTGGTGTTCCTCATCCTTTCTCCATGGAGCTTTCATTTTCATCCACAAACCTAACAGGGATTTCAAAAATCACACAATATGGCCTAATTATATATCCATTTTATTTATCTCATCATGATTGACATTGACATTATAATTTTCGAAACAATTTCTTTGTATTATGTATGAATTCTTTTGTCATAATTGTTCTCTTTTTATATCATCCATTTTACCTAAACACGTTTATTTATGTAATCTTATTCTAAATACAAATTGGTCATGTTGATATATTTGTGGATGTGTCACTATCATGTGATTTACATGTCTCACTTGTGCTTTTCGTTCTTTGATTGAAAAATTGGTTATATATTTTTTTACATCATTTTTGTCCATAATCATTTTTACATATTATCAACTCATTTCTATTCTCGAGTATATTTACTTTGTCAAACTCTCATTTGTTCTTTATATTCCATTTTATGTTATTAATTTAAAAAATGGTTTTTTTAGTCAAGCCATATTACCTATATATATTAAATCAATTTTATGTTACTAATTTAATTATAAGTAATATATAATAACTTTATATTAAATTAAATATAATAAATTTATATCAAATTCAAATTAATAATAAAACTTAAAGGAAAAAAATCTCTTCCAATTTTATAATTATTTAATATTTCATATAGTTATCATCTTCTATAACTAAAAAAGTTGAAGAATAACAAAATAAAGTAAACTAATATCAAAAAATTAACTTGATGGATATTAACTTAAATAACATGCTACACAGTTTTCATATATATTTTTAAAAAGATATATGTTTTCTATAATTTTTATTATAAATAATATACAACTTATTTTTATTTAAAAGTTATACACACACACACACACACACACACACACACACACACACACACACACACACACACACACACACACACACACACACACACACACACACACACACACACACACACACACACACACACACACACACACACACACACACACACACACACACACACACACATCCATATCTACATACATATATACATACATACACACATACATACATACACATATATTGCATATACATACATACATACATACATACATACATACATGCATACATACGTACATGCATGCATACATACATGCATACATACATACATACATACATAAATACATGCATACATACATACATACATACATACATACATACATACATACATACATACGTACATACATACATATATACATACATACATATATAGTTTCAATTAAAAATTAGGCACAAACATATAGAGATGAGGTTAAATTTATAGGATGATATAGCAGAAGGCTAAAATTAAATGATGATATAATAGTAGGCTAAAATTTCATAGAAAATAAAAATTATAATATGATTGATATAAGTTTGATATTCAAATCATATTTATAAAAAACTTTTATCTCTAAATCCTACATAAAATATCTAAATATTATTACTTAATATTCCATACACAAAATATGATATTAGGTAAATAATCAAAGGTTTCAAATCGATTACACTCATTTATTTTACAAAATCCCACTCTACCAAAAACAAATAATTTCATACCTTCTAACATATATTTCAGCTTGAAAGTTTAATTGCATTTAAAATCCAATTCATTATTTCTAAAGTCTTTTGCATCATTCTTGCCAACTCACACATCATTTTCATAATTTAATTTCACTTAAAATATTATGGGCATTGATAAACCTAGTTGGAGAGACTTCCTATCCACTTGATTATGAAATAAAATTAAAATTGACGTTGTTGGAAGACAATTTTTACTATGCCATGAAGAAGAAGATAATAAACACTACGCATTATATGTAACTAATGATGATTTTCCTATTGTGAATAAAAGACACCATATACCACCATAACCCTATCCTTATCAACACATTGAAGATAAGGAGAGAGACCCTCCACACAAAAATATAATCTAAGGATATTTTCATGAATTGAAAGACACATTACATGTTAAGTGGTGAAAAAAAATTAAAATGGTAATTAATTATTTATTAGTTGTACAATTGTATTATTTTAAGATGTGTGTATTTGTTAGTTATTATTTTGAGAATATTCATTGGTATATTTCATACTAGTTTTGTCATGTCTTTTTCATTTCTTTGTTTATATATTTATGGACATTATATAACTATATATTATGTTTACGGAGCTTATAAATATAAATTTATTTTTTCTATGGGACTATGTTATATAGGGTACACATTTAGGTCCACCCATGTCCCATGTTATGAACTTGTATTTTTTTACCCATTTAATGTAAGTTTACATTCTAATATTTTCCTGATTTCACTTCTCAAATGTTCATAAATACACAAGAACATTAATATATTTAGGAAAAAATAATTAATGTGTTGATCTATATCCATATCTATCCCAAACATAATTTATATGTGATTTCTAATAATTACCAAACACATTATACACTATCTCTATCCCAACCCTCACTAACTTGGATGGTATTGCCTCCCTATACTCAATACCTCTTCCTATTTTTGTATTAGACACACCTCCATGGATAATAAATTTGATTATATATTATTTTTCTTATTTTCAATAATTAACCCTTGAAACCCCTTGCCTTTATCTTAGGTAACAGAGGGTCTTCTACCTCTGCGTTTAACAACACTTGCTTGTCAAGCTACATAAAAATATAAATCTTATGATGATCCCTATCTTTTCTTATCCATAAGACACTTAGAGAGTATATATATGCATCCTTATTAATATTTAATATATTATATATTTTATTATGCATATCTCTATGAATTTTCAATGGCCTCCTAGAAAAAATATGTCATCGATCCATGTGTAAGACTATTGGCAATTTGATTGTCATTGATGTTAAAAGGGATATTATGAGCATGTCATTGATATCAAAAGGAGATTATAGATGTCATTGATGCTCAGGGAAGAGTACGATGGTTTCAGGATGTGTAAGGCATCCTATCAAAGGTCAAGGATGATTGGAGTGCTGATTTGCATGAGTGGAATTCATCTGGTTCTTCAGATTGATCATCTAGACATTTTGGGTCTACGATAGAAAAGATGACAATGAATTTTGCTGATGTCACCATTTCCACATGTGAATGAATATGGTGGAGATGGTCACATGGTTGTGATCAAATTACTCCCTAGTTATTATGCACCAGTTTTAAGGCTATGAGATGAAGTGAAGTTGAAGTTATGGGGATGCAAAGTTGGATACTAAGACAAAATACACTAAATTTCTATACTTTGCCAAATTTGTAAAAAGGGCTAAATAGAGACAAGTAAGCATATTAATGGTGTCAATGCTTACACACATGGAGGTATTAGGATAAAATAATCACATGGGTCTATTCATTTTTGTGCCATCATATGATGTAGTGTGAAAAAAGATATGCTTGAGAAAATTATGGATCCAAGGCATTTTGATTGTGTTTTCCAACACTTAGTCAAATTCTTAGTTTGCAAGAAAAAAATCAAAGTCATTTTTACGAATACATATTTTACACCTATGAAGGCTTCAGGAACAAATCGATATATGGATAGAATCCCATATGTAAGAGGATCATATGTGGTAATTTTTAGGTCATCCAACATAGAGTGACAAGAGTTATGCAAGTGTAAAGTTAGCCTTCTAGGCATAAAAAAAATGGTCTCCATACTTAGACAAAATCTGCACAAGGTCGTGCAAAGTTGTCATGCTTTTACAAAGATCATCTATGGACATTTAAAAAAGAAATAAATGGTAGATATGTTATGTGTTTTTTGTGAGCATCTTGAATATATGGACTATAGGTTCAATTGAGAAAGAATGAACTCAAAATTAATTTAACTTTACTCTCATATTGGATAGGTTTTCTTAGTAAAACCCTAAGGGTTTAAGTGATGGAGTCAACAAACAATTTTTATTATGATGGTAACTAGCTATAGCCTGGACCCAGTAACTTAAGTTATAACTTAAGCCTTTATCATCATTGCCAAACTAGCCCCTCGACCTAGTAATTACTAGCTTGAGCAGTGATCAAAAGAATTAATATTTCCTAAGTATTAAACTTTATATTATGTCCCAACTTGATAAAAAACCCATGATTCATCATATGTAGATAATCCAATGGAGTGAAATAAAGTAAAATTATCAAAAATAACTCTGAGTGAACATGAAAATGACAATTATCACATTCACAAAGATTGTCAAACAAAGACCCAATGAGCACAAGTTTATCATAGGTAAAGTTTGAGATTGTCCAAAAGATCAATGGCTTATGCTTAATAAAACTTTAAAGATCTAATAGAATGTGATGAATTAAAAGTGACAAAGGTACCTTTAAGTGAATGTACTGATGCTAACTATCACAAGCACATGAGTATGTCAAATAGAGGACCACTGAGAGTGATCCTATCAAATATAAAGAAAGAGCTTGTTAAAAGATCTAACATTGCACAAGTGATCACAAAAAGGACATCCAACAGAGTGAATGGAATAAAATGCTACAAAGATCTCAATATTTAATAACTAGGTACAAGTAAACATTGTGCACCTTTAAATATATAATGAAATGAATAAGCTTGGATGAGAAAGATCCAATAAAATGAGTGGACTTAGATGGAATAAATTGATCAATGTTTATTGACATAATGGCAAGTTAAAGTCTAAGTAGGTTTGAGAAGATTGATGGAGTGAAAGAAATCCAAAGATATAGGAAGCAATGATATGGGATAAAGAGCTTGACATTTAACTTCTGGATAAAGCTAAAGTTTTGAAGCGTGTAAAGATATAATGGATAGCATAAACCTATCATAAGGTGATCAAATGGACATGTTTTAAAGTTGATATAATTAAATAGAGACCATCATATCATTTTAACAAAGGCAAGATCAATGAATGACATTTAAAGTCATGTCTAGATAAATAGTTAGTCAGAGAAACATGTAGGAACTTATGTATAATCCATGAATCTTGACATTGACAATGAGATTGATCAATCAAATCTATATTAAAGAGCTTATGCATCAAAACTTGTGTCTAATAGATGCTATAGATAGTAAAGAGATCTGTAATTACAATGTGATGTATGAAATTGAGACGTGAGAAACTAACAGTTCATGTCATAATGAACTAGAGTCCATAATTGGTGTGATGAGTTATAGTCCGAGTGTGAACACATAGATGATATAGAACCCTAAATCATTTATTTATAAATATGATATCTAGGAAAAAGTAAAAGCTATTAGTGTAGTCTAATAATGTCAAATAGAAAATATATAGAAATAGAATTAGAGGATAGAGAGAAAAAGAAGAGGCTGTAGAGAGAGAGAGAGATGAAGTATGTCAATAGATACATATCCACACATAGAGAGAAAGGAGAAAAGATGAAGAAAGGCACATAAATATAATGTGCATAGTATGACCATGTTATAGATTATACTTGTAACATAAGGAACAAAGTTTGATTCATTTATGATTGAACGTTGTAATATGGAGTTGTAGCTCCATAGATCTAATTGGTTGGTGCCATTAAATTAGTTGAGTTGGTGCTCAATTAGGGGATTGGTGTCTCCTTTGGATTGGTGGACATAAACATTGTAACCAGTGAGGTTAAGCTGAGTTGGTGCATAGTTATGGAGTTGGTGCTTCAATAGGTTAAAGCTCTTAAATTAGGGGATTAGTGTCCTTAAATGTAACCAATGAGGTTTGCCAATGAGGCTTTGAACTATGAGGTTGGATTAGAATAGTAGATTCTAGTAGCTATTCTCATCATGGTTTTTCTCTTTGGGTTTTCCACATATAAATATGGTATCATATGTATTTGAGCATATGTGATCTCTATATTTATATTTTAATCTAGATATTGTTTTAAATTTACTTTAGAAGGATTAAAGTACTATTTTAAATTAATATATTGATTTACCCCCCTCTCAGTATCTATTTATGTTCCAATAATTGGTATCAGAGCTAGGTTTCTTGAGAAAAGCTTAATCAACTCATGTATATCTTAAAGTAGTTAACACAATGGATAGCAAATAAGGATCTTCATCAAATAAAGCACCTCTCTGTGATGGATCTAGCTATGCATTCTGGAGCATAAGAATGGAAGCATACTTATCCTCATTAGGGTTTGATGTATGGATGTCCATAGTAAATGGATATATATCCCCTACTACAACTCATACTGATCAAGCTTCTAAGAAGGCATATAAGAGCAATGCTAAGGTAAAGGATGTTATTCTCTATGGATGATCCAAATCAAAGTTTATTAAAGTGATGCATTGTTAAAATGCAGAAGAGATCTAAAATAAATTGAAGAATATATATTGAGGTGATGACAAGGTAAAGTAAGCCAAGTTAAAAACATATAGAGACTAGTTTGAAAGTCTAAAAATGACTAAAGAAGATAAAATTGTAGACCACTTTCTCAGGGTAGATGAAATAGTTATTGAAATTAGAGACCTTGGAGAAGAAATGAAAGAATCAATCATTGTCAAAAAGGTCATAAGTTTTTTTCCATCAAGATATGACTCTAAAATATCTATAATAGAGGAAACAAGAGATTTAGATAAGCTCATTGTAGTTGAGTTTCATGGAAACTTCACTACTTATAAGATGAGAATGGGAGAAGTAGATACTTCTAAGAGAGAAGCTACATTCCATGTATCCAAGCATGAAAAAATAGAAGCATCTACATCCATATTTGAGGAGACTGATGAAGAAGACAATTTTTTTAGAAGAATGAAAAGAGGATGTAAAAAGTACATAGGTAAGTTACCCTTTAAATGTTTTAGTTATGGTAAAGTAGGACATTTTATACTAATTGCCCTTATGAGAAAAAGGATAAATTTGAGCAATAAGAGGATGGCAAAAGAAGGAATCCCCACTATTCCAAAAGGAGTAACTTCCTTAAAAACAAGAAAAAAATGTATATAATAGAAGATAGTTACTCATTTGATGATAATGATATCTCAAATGATGACCATGAATGTGCCTTTGTGGCTGAGGGAAATCAATCCTTGTTCATGGCATTAGAATCAACTTATGTTGATTTAGATCAAGAATAAGTTGAAGACTCTGATGAAGAAGAGGAAGGACAAGTGGACCCTGAGTGTGAACTCATTTTTTGTCTGGATGAGATTGATAAGCTGAGAAAAGAAAATTCAAGGCAAAAGAATCTTGGACCAAAAAAAATTAAAAAACTATCCCAAAAACTTGAAGAATTTGATAAGATGGTGATAATCCTAAAGACACAAATTGAAGAGGCTACAATAATATAAGATGTAGTCAAGATTGAACTACAACTTAAGTGTATTAAGTGTATGAGGTTAGAAGTAGATATAGTGGCTTTAAGAAAAGACCTTGAAAAGCCTAAAGAACAAATTGAAAAAGGTATGAAGATAAAAGGAGGATCAAACATTCTTGATGAATTGATAAACTCTAAAAATCCATCAAAAGGGAAATATGGTCTTGGTTATGAAAAAGGGAAAAGTCCCATGACTAGTACATATGATAAATTATATGATAATTTCAAAGCAAAAGGATCAGGACTAAAGAAGGAGAAGGATTACAAGGATATATAGACAAACACAAGCAATGCCGATGTGAAGAAAGCCAAAGCTAAAAGGAAGCTTGAGGAAAGGAAAAAGAATAATAAGTCCATCTCTAAAAAATCAAGAAAGATGAAGAAGACAAAGGTAGTTGATGAAGATGGTTACACAAGGGTAAGCAACTTGAAGAAGTAAGAGTTGAGAAGAAATCCCCATCCTACTCAAATAAAAGCTATGACCAAGTATTCCTCATCTTTCTATGGTTATTGTTATATCAATAATCATTTTGTTCATAAGGCTAGTAATTTTAGAGTTGTACCTACAAGGAGAACTAATTTTATAATAAATAAATTGTTTGTACCCTAGTTAGATATAAATGTAATGTGCTATAATTGTAATAATTTTGGTCACATAGTTATCCAATGTAGAACAATCTTTGTAAGATCAAAAGTATAGATTAAGAAGAAATGTATTCTTCCTAGTGTGAAGAAAGGTTCACAAGTCTCTAAAAAAGAGAAAAGTAATATCAAAAGGACATATAAGTAACCCAAACATGTATGGAAAGTGAAAGATTGAGCCATGATGAAAAATGGTACAGAGATTGAAAAATGTCAAGATATCTCAATGTTTGGACATATTGATAATGATAATATAAAGCTTAAGGAGAATTCCAAGGTGATGGCCAAGGATAGTTTTAAGGTATGTAGAGATTCAAGTGAACATCCTAATACTATAGAGAAAGTATCAAGCATAGAACATCAGTCTTATGTGCCTAGTGATGAGATTTTGTGCTATAAAGAAGATTCATTAGATGAATAGGTATGTCATGGAACCATATTGTCTCGATGCATTTTTAATCCCATTATAGAATAAAAAGAGAACAATGTAATAGATGAGCATGTTACTTCTCTCAATCCTAAGAAAAAGAAGAAGAAGAAGAAGAAGAAGAAGAAGAAGAAGAAGAAGAAGAAGAAGAAGAAGAATATAAAGCACAAGATGACCAAGGAAGAGAAGAAATATGAGGAGTTATGGGCAACTCGTAGTTTAACATTGTTCTAGGACATTTTGAAGAAAGGTGTATCTATCTATGCTTCTTCAGAGACCCTTGTAAGTGGATAAGCAAGTTATGTCTATTAAAAATGATAAATAAAGTAGGTTGTGATAATGAATTGATAAAATCAAGTCAAGTGTTGTGTATGTAGTGTCTATAGTGACATAATGAGTGTTTCAATATGATATAATGAGATTGTTTGAGTACATCTCATATATATATGGTCTGTAGATTTAGTTCGCTTAAGTGTTGTAATGCCAAAAACCCTCGACATGGTGTATATTGTGTTTTACATATAAGTTGGGTCACCAAACTCAGTGAACATGTGTAAAATGATGATATGATTGTGACAAATGAAGTTATGGTGTGCTATAGGTAGGCCCTTGATGCAAATATGGAACATGGAGCAAAGGGGAGATAGATTGTTTAGTCTATCAAAGTCAAGAAGGGTTATGAGTTTTGAATATGACAAGTTATATATACCATTATGTTAGGAGGAGCTAAATCAGATAATTCAAATGGCCTGAAGAGATATACATGATGTGAAAAGGAGCATATGTGAGATAATTTAGTCATGATTTTAATATAAAGTACTATCTAATATAGATGTTAACTCAAGCAGCTTGAGGTGATTACTTAAAAAAACTAAGTTAGGTACTTAGACAATATATTGAATCCTCATACATAAATAAAGTGGGAGCTTTGTAATTTGTCAAGTGCTAAGATTAGAGGACTATGTATGGAGACTTCAAGATACTCAAGTGATGAAATGATAATTTTTTTTAGAGTGATAGCGCCTACATCACATCACTAGATAATAGTGATGGAGCATAAGTCTAGAGGAAGGATCATAAAAGCCTTGTTTATCCCTAGAAGAAGAGAAAAGGCAACTCAGGGATGTATATTTTGTAAATTTTTAATGAGTTGATGGTTGTAGATTCTTAGACAAATTCCTTTATTTGATAAAGGGGGAAAAACATTTGGACAAATAGTTAGAAAGAGTCCATTTGCCACTGATGTCAAAGGGGAAGAAAAAGTGTAAATGAAATATGTGGGAGAAGAAGATCAAAATGCTCTTTGTAAAAGTTTGAAGAAAAAGTGTGAATGTCAAAGAAGAAGCAGATCAAGTGTCTAAGTTGAGTTTAGGTAAATATGCCATTGCCTAAGGGGGAACAAGTTTGGTATGAACAAATTTAGTTCATACTCATCAGAAGCCAAGGTAAGAAATGCCAAAGAAGTAGTAGAATATTAGAAGATCAGAGCATTTAGTTTTCCATCAATGATGAAGGGGGAGATTGTTGGTATATTGATTGTCATTGATGGAAAAAGGCACATTATGAGCACGTTATTGATATCAAGATGAGATTATGGACATCATTGATGCTTAGGGTATAGTATGGTGATTTGAGGATGTGTAAGGCATCCTATTAGATGTCATGGATGATTGGAGTGCTTATGTGAATGAGTGGAGTTCATCTGGTTCTTCACATTGATCATCTAGACATTTTGGGTCTATGATAGAAAAGATGAGAAGAGATTTTTCTAACATCACCATTGCTACATGTGAATGAGTATGGGGTAGATGGTCATATTTTTGTGATCAAATTATTCCCTATTTTTTATGCACCAATCTTGAGGCCATGAGATGAAGTGCAGTTGAAGTTATGGGGATGCAAAGTTAGATACTAAGACAAAATCCACTAAGTTTTTATACTTAGCCAAATTTTAAAAAAGGGCTAAATAGAGCCAAATAAAAGTATTGATGAGGTTAGCACTTTCACACATGGAGGTTTTAAGATAAAATTATCACATGGGTATGTTAATTTTTGTGCCTAGTTTATATGCACTAAATCATAGGTCACGTAATGTAGTGCGATAAAAGATGTTCTTGATAAAAGTAGGGCTCCAAGGCATTTTGATAGTGTTTTCCAACGCTCGGTCAAATTTTTAGTTTGCATGAAAAATATTAAAGGAATTTTTATGAAGACATATCTTGCACTTATGAAGACTTCAGGAGTAATTAGATATATGGATGGAATCCCCCATGTAAGAGGATCATATGCACTAATTTGCAAGTCATCTGACTTAGAGTGAAAATATTTATGTAGGTGAAAATTTATCCTTCTAGGTGTAATATAAATGATCTCCATAGACAAAATATGCACAAGGTCATGCAACGTTATCATGCTTTTACAAAGATCATCTATGGACATTTGCAAAAGAAATAGATGGTAGATATGTTATGGGTTTCTCATGAGCATCTTGAATATATGGACTAAAAGTTCAATTGAGAAGGAATGAGCTCAAAATTGATTTATCTTTGCTCTTAGACTGGATAAAGTTTCTCAATAAAACCCTAAGGGTTTAAATCATGATGTTAACATGCACTTTATATTTTATTGGTGATTGGATATAGCCTGGACCTAGTAGCATAAGTTATAACTTAAGACTTTGTCATCATTGCCAAACTAGCTACTTGACCTAGTAATTATCGGCTCGAGAAATGATCAAAAGATGCAATATTTCCTAAGTCTTAGGCTTTATATTATGTCTTATCTTGATCAATGACTGACACTTCATTGTATGTAGATGATCCAATGGAGTGAAGCAAAATAGAATTAACAAAAAGATATTTGAGTGAATGCATAAGTGACAAGTGTCACATTCATGGATCTTTTCAGATAAAGACCTAATGAGTGCAATATTGTAAGAGGTAAAGTTTGAGCTTGTCAAGAAGATCAATGGATCTTGCTTAATTGGAAATTTGAGATATAACATATCATGATAAAGTTAAAGTGGAAAAGGTTTGTCTAAGTGAACATGCTAATGCCAAGTGTCACAAACACATGAGTCTTTTAGATAGACGACCAATGAGAGTGTGCCTATTATATATAAATAATGAGCTAGTCAAAAGATCTAATGGTACACAAGTGATCATGCAAAGGAGATCCAATGGAGTGAATAGACTCAAATGCTACAAAGAGCTCAATATTTAATAACTAGATAGAAGTAAAGATCATGCACCTTTGGATATTCAACAACATGTGAAAGCCTGGATGAGAAAGATCCAATAGAGTGAGTGGACACATATTGAATAAAGTGATTGATGTTTATCAACATAATGGTGAGTTAAAGATTAAGTAGGTTCAAGAAGATCAACAAAGTTAAATTGATTCAAAGATATAGGAAGTAATGAGATGGGATAAAAATCTCAACATTTATGATCTTGACAAAGCTAAATTTTTGAAGCATACAAAGATATAATGGATAGCATGAGCCTATCAGAAGGTGATCAAATGGATGCATTTGAAAGTTGAGCCAATTGAATAGAGACCATCATATCTTGGTGCCAATGTCAAGATCAATAAATGATATTTAAATTCATGTCCATATAAATTATTAGTTGGAAAAACATGAAGGAACTTGTGTATAAACCATGAATATTGACATAGATAATGAGATTGATTGATCCAACTAATCAGATCTAGATTAAAGTTATTATGCATCAAATATTGAGTCTAAGATATGTTATAGATAGTAAAGAGGCCTACAATTATGAAGTAGTACATGGAATTAAGATGTAGGAAAATAATAGTTCATGTCATAATGAACTAGAGTCCAAAATTCGTGTGATGTGTTATAGTTGAGTGTGAACACATAGAATATATCGAACCCTAGATCATTTGTTTATAAATATGAGAGCTAGGACAAAGTAAAATCTGATAGTGTAGTCAAATTATGTCAAACAAAAAAAAAAATATATATATATATACATATAACTAGAGGGAAAAGAGAAAAAGAAGAGGATATAGAGAGAGATATGAAGTGTGTCAAATAAAAACATATCTAGACATAGAGAAAAAGGCACATAAAGAGATTGTACATAATATGAGCATGTTACAGATTATATTTGTAACATAGAGAATAGAGTTTGATTCATTGATGAATCAATTTTGTAATTTAGAGATATATCTTGATAGATCTAATTGGTTGGTGCCATTAGATTAACTAACTTGGTGGTCAGTTAGGGAATTGATGTCTCCTTTGGGTTGGTGCCCATAAACATTGTAACTAGTGAGGTTAAGCTAAGTTGGTGCTTAGTTAGGGAGTTGGTACTTCCTTAGAGTTAAAGATCTTAAATTAGGGGATTGATGTCTCCTTAGGATTGGTGTCCTTAAATTTAACCAATGAGGTTTTCTAATGAAGCTTTGAACTATGAGGATGGATTAGAATAGTAGATTCTAGCAACTATTCTCATCATGGTTTTTCCCTTTTAGTTTTCCATGTATAGATTTAATGTCATGTGTATTTGACTATATGTGATATTTACATTTATATTTTAATATTCACATGCTTTTGAATTTTTTTATAAGTATTAAAAGATTTGTTTTAATTGATATATTTATTCACTCCCCTCTCAGTATCTTGTTCTGTTCTAATAAAGACATCATATAAGACATTATCGAGGTATCTACCAATATTAATATATTCTTCACAACATTCCATCATGGTGTTATTTGTCCTCTCTAATAACTAAGACACTCTATATGGCCTTAGATGTGGTATAAACACAAAATTCAGCTTATATACCATCTTAGTGGATTCTAAATTAACTCAATTTCCACTACCAACCACAACATTACAACACTTACCCTTTTTTTGAATTTATATCTAAAAATGTGTCTCCTTTGGTATTTTTCATCCTAAATTCTCAATATTCAACACTCTCCTCATTTCTAGTAAAATATTTATTAGTTTTTTTTCTTCTTTACATTCAGGTGATGTTACAAGCTCCACATCCTCTTCTATAACTTTCACACTAGAGTTATTCCTTCCCCTCTCACCATTTCATTAAACATTAAGTCACTCAAAATAGTGGTGATCAAAGATCATACAATTGTATGATATTGTATTGAATAATATTCCTCTTCGTCATCTATAGATGCCTCTTCCTCATCCATTATTGCCCATTCAACTTCCTTGCAAATAAAACTTTCATCATCATTATTAATAGTCTATTGATAATCATTTCTCTCAAGGCTAGCATTTAATTTTACACACATTTGAGATTTTTAACTTATAGTAGATATGAAATTATTAACTCTCGAATCACTGATAAAAAAATTAATAATATGAGGCATAAAAAGTAGGAAGGAATAACATTCTAAATTTATAGATTATGGGTTTGCACCATCAAAACTTACACCATCCCTTTATTTTATTTTCTAAATGGCATTTAAATTTGTTAATGGTGTATTCAATGATGTTCAAATCATTGTTTAAATATTATGAGTATCTCCACCATAACCTACACCTATATGCACAATGATTCATGTCTTTAACTACATAGGTGATATTTCTATTGATATAAATCTACCTATAATTCTAATCTCTCTTATAGAAATGGGTAACAAGTATCAATTATATTTGAAATGGGTATTGATATTGAAAATCCACATGTCTTAGGGATTGATACCTAATAAATCCACTCTCTATGTTTCAATTAATAAACATAAACATATAATAGGATTTTAATGAAATGTACATTTAAAATAAGAGTTTACAAGATAAAATGTAATAAAATATAATACATAAAAACTATTTTGTTCAGACATTTATCTAGACAACTCCTTGACATTTCTTTGTAGAATAATATTTTTTTATGCCTCTAAAACTAAAGTTGAAAATATGATTATGATGTTAAAAAATTAATTAAATAGTTTCAATGATGACTTTTAAGGAAGAAATCTATATGTTGTGT
>JARHVA010001825.1:1752500-1805000 GCA_037957365.1 Torreya grandis
AAATTAAGCCACTAATGGTGAGGCAAGTTGAGGAATTTGAAGGACAATTTTAGACTATCAAAATGAAGAATTCACCAAAACATAGAGCCTTTAACATGGATAGGATAAAAGGCCACTCAATTCTTTCATAGGCTTTTTCAAAGTCAACTTTGATAAAAATGGTTATTTGATGATAAACCATGGCACATTCCATGCCTTCCTAGATGACAATAATATTGTCTGTAATATATCTCCCTCTAAAAAAAATAGTTTGCTCAAGTCGTATAATGCCAAGAAGAATAAAATAGAACCGATTGATCAAATATTTGGCAAGGATTTTGTACGCAACATTCAACAGGGTAATGGATTTGCATATTATAAGAAGTGTTAGGTTATGGAGCTAAAAGCTTCAACTTGTTGCAGACATGGAGGAGGTTGCTGAGTTCCAGGGATACCGACATTGGCAGTGGGACTGACGTTAGTTAGATTCAGTGCAAAAGGCAACTAACATCGGCAGGGAGTCGACCAACATCGCTCACCTCTAGTGAGACAGGGACCGACGTCAGTCGCCTATGTGTTCTATTCGTTGCACGAACAGTTAGTTTGTTAAATTGATTGTTTGCATGTAAAGGCTACTTTGAGTCTTGAGCTGCGTGTCTATTATTAATAAACTAAGAGTCTAAGTTATTATTTAAGTCTGGGATCTATTTATAGACCCATTGGCATGTATTGTAATGATGAGCCGAGAAGGAAGGCAAGGAAAATCCTTCCATTGTAAGATCATTGAGTTGCAGGTTGTTGCAAGCTCATAGGAGATCTACATGTGTAAGTATGGTCTGTTGAATTGTAGGTTGTAGGTTCATGGGAGATCTACATGAATTACTTTAGAGTGCTTGGTGTACTGGCAGGGTTATTACTGACTGGTTGGAGAGGTGAACACCAATTCTGTGTGTGAGTTGTGTGTTGGGACCGTTTTTGGTAGGAGAGTGAACTTTTGAAGAAGAATTACTCTACACTTGAGGTGTGGGAAGCCTCTGGAAGGCGAGAGAAGAAGTGGCATTTTCTTTATTGTATTCTTTTCTGTACGAGTATTAATACAAGTTTGTGTATTGTCTCTTATATTCTGTGCTATGTGTGAATTCTAGTTACTTGTACTTCTAGATATTTCTACATGCTTAATTACTTGTATTTGGTAATCATATTGTGCTCTTTTTGAGGAGCAAGATCCTAACAAATGGGATCAGAACATGTGTGTTGTTCTTGGATTCCCCATCAAGTGGTATCAGAGCTTTTGGTTGGGATACTAACAGGTTGTATCAGATCTGGTTAGTGTGTGTTGATTACAGGTTACTCACAGGGGTTTCTATTTGAGTAGGAGTAGAGCAATTACAGAAGACAATAAGCTAAGAATGGATAAGTTTAATGGCAAGAACTATCAAATATGGAGGATGCAGATTGAAGATTATCTATATTAAAAAGATTTATACTTACCGTTGGGTGGGGTTGATTGCAAGCCTTGGGATATGAAGGATGAAGAATGGGAGGTTCTTGATCGAAAGGCTCTGGGATCTATAAGGTTGAGCCTTGCATCGTCTGTGATTTCCAACTTATCATAGGCTAAGACAATGGTAGAGTTGATGGAATCTTTGGCAAATTTATATGAAAATTCCTCAGCTTCAAATAAGGTATTTCTTATGAAGTAATTATGTAATTTGCAAATGTTGGAAGGTGGATCTGTACATAGTCATCTTAGTGATTTCCATGGTTTGGTAAACCAGTTAAATTTAGTTAATATTGTTTTTGATGATGAAATTAAGGCTCTCTTAATCTTATGCTCATTACCTGAAAGTTGGGAGAATTTGGTAATGGTAGTTAGTAATACTACGTCTGCTTCAAAAATCTTAAAAGTGGATGATGTTGTGAGTGTAATCTTGAATGAAGATATATTCAGGAAAAGCACAAGTGAATCATCAGGGAATGCTTTGAGTGTTGAAAGCAGGGGAAGGCAAAGAGAGAAGATCGAGCGTGGGAGATCAAGGTCCAAGATAGGCAAGAGATCCAAGTCCAGGTATGGCAGAATAACCTACTAGAAATGTGGAAAACAAGGGCACTTAAAGAGAGATTGCAGGTCAGTTGAAGATCAGCATGAAGGACATGAAGGAGAAGCAGATGTTGAAGAGTTCATTGCACAGGATGCTCTAGTATGTTCCTTGGATAAAGTAGAATCTTGGGTTTTAGATTTTGGTGCCTCTTTTCATGCATCCCCAAATAGTGATTTTTTTCATGACTATGTCCAGGGAGACTTTGGAGAAATTTGTTTAGGGGATGGTAAGCCTTGTCAGATGGTTGGCAAAGTGAAAGTGAAGCTGAAATTGCAGACAAGTAACACATGGGTGTTGAAGGAGGTCATGCATGTCCCAGTTCTGGAGAGGAATTTGATTTTTGTAAGAAGTTTGGGTGATGAGGGTTGCATAGTAACTCTCACAATGGACTCTTGGAAGGTTACCAAGGGTGCACTTGTTGTAGCAAGAGGTAAGAAAGTAGGTACACTTTATCTATCTACTTGTATTACTGATTCTCTTTTTGGGTTATCTACTTCAGCTATAGATTCGAAGATGTGGCTTAATAGGCTTTGTCACATGAATAAGAAGGAGATGCATGTTCTTGAGTCAAAGGGTATGCTTTTGGATTTGAAAAGCATGAATCGAGATTTTTGTATGCAGAAGAAGAAAGTGACATTTCTTGAGGAATCTGATGTTAGTGACAAGAACAGGAAAGCCTTGGTTTTCAAGGAGAAGATGACATACAGAGATCAGTCATAGGGGCTGAATAATTTTGAGCAGAGCAAGGGTGATTTGGACAAGGGTTTGATCCAAAAGGAGCTCATAGGTAGAAGTCATTTCTCACAAGAAAAACACAGAGACAAACATTGGTTAGAAAACTGACGTCGACATCTAGACAGGGACCGATGTCGGCTATGTGTAGCCTAACATTGGTGATTCAGGGTAGATAAACACCGGTGTCAGTCAGGGGGAACCGATGTCGATAGTGAGGCAGTTGCATGGAACTGACGTCAGTTGGGTGTAGACTGAGATGTGACTGACATCGATCACTGAGATAAATTTTGGGTGGATAGCAAGCTATCAAGGAGTCTCAAGTGCCCATATGGAGGACTTAAAGGGTAAGTAAGCCTCAAATTCATCATTTCCCTTCTTTACACTACTTGTTGCTCACTTATGATAAAGAACTAGGAAGTTATTGAAGAAGCACAGCAGGTAGATCTAGGAAACAGTGGGAGCTTGGCATGGATGAGGATGTGATTCCTTGGAGGAGAACCAAATGTGAGTTTTGGGTGGAGTTGCCAGCTGGAAGGAAGCACTGAGAGACGAATGGATGTTCAGGATAAATAAGAGTGGAAATGGACATGTGAGACAGAAGGCCTGGGTGTATGGTCTTGAATAAGCTGCATGACAATGGAGGTTTGATCATTGTGTTTCTCTTTACCAGGTTGGATAATATTAGCTACATTATCCTAATACTGTATTGTGTGCTTGTTGCAGGGTTACACTTACAGGGAGTTGCTGAACTAAAGGTAAATCTAGTTTAGAGGAATGTCATGAGGAATCTGGGAGCAACAAGATTCTTTGGCATGTGTGTGTTCTAGGGACATGGAAGGTCACAGGTTGACATTGTTTCAGGATGATTGTGTGAGACTGGTTAGCACGCCGATGGTTGGACAATTTTATGAATAGTGTCTTGATTCACATAATGAGGTTGAGTACATGTGTACTAAACCTAAGTTTTCCCAAGCAGTGGGAGTTGTGGGAGTTGTCAGAAAGTTAGGAGCCAATCCGGGAAAGAAGCACTGGAGGGCAGTTCAATGGATTCTCAAGTATTTGAGAAGGACTAGCAACAGGTGCACATGTTTTGCAGGGTCAATTTCTTTTCTATATGGGTTTGTAGATGTGGATGTGGCAGGTGATTTGGATGACAGGAGGTGCACTATAACATTTGTGGTGGTTGGTATTCAAGGGTGATCTTGAAGAGGAATACAAAGCCAAGGGAACAAATTGGATGATGTATAGGTATAGGTACAGTTGCAGCTATTTATCTCCAAGTGGGAGATTGTTAGGTTGTGGAGCTAAAAGCTTCAACTTGTTGCAGACATGGAGGAGGTTGCTGAGTTCCAGGGATATCAGTGTTGGCAATGGGACCAACATTAGTCAAATTCAGTGCAGAAGGCAACTGACATCGGCAGGGAGTCAGCTGACATTGATCACCTCCAGTCAGATAGGGACTGACGTCGATCACCTGTGTGTTCCAAAACTATTTTTTGCACGAACAATTAGTTTGTTGAACTAATTGTTTGCATGTAAAGGCTAATTTGAGTCTTGAGCTGCATGTCTATTATTAGTAAACTAAGAGTCTAAGTTATTGTTTAAGTCTAGGATCTATTTATAGACCCATTGACATGTATTGTAATGATCAGCTGAAAAGGAAGGCAAGGAAGATCCTTCCATTGTAAGATCATTGAGTTGCAGGTTGTTGCAAGCTCATAGGAGATCTACATGTGTAAGTATGGTTTGTTGAATTACAAGTTGCAGGTTCATGGGAGATGTACTTGAAGTACTTTAGAGTGCTTGGTGTACTGGTAGGGTTATTACTGACTAGTTGGAGAGGTGAACACCAATTCTGTGTGTGAGTTGTGTGTTGGGACCGTTTTTGGTAGGAGAGTGAACTTTTGAAGAAGAATTACTGTACACTTGAGGTGTGGGAAGCCTCTGGAAGGTGGGAGAAGAAGTGGCATCTTCTTTATTGTATTCTTTTTTGTACGAGTACTAATACAAGTTTGTGTATTGTCTCTCATATTCTGTGCTATGTGTGAATTCTAGTTACTTGTACTTTTGGATATTTCTGCATGTTTAATTGCTTGTATTTGGTAATCATATTGTGCTCTTTTTGAGGAGCAAGATCCTAACAAGTGGGATAAGAACAGGTGTGTTGTTCTTGGATTCCCCATCAAGAAGCTTTAGATCACCTACTTTGGTAATGAACTTAATATCATATTGATTTATTAAATCTTCTAAATAATGGTTTTACAAGGATTCCTTTTACACCTAGAGAAGGTTAGGCAAAAAATATCCCATGTGGATTTATAAAATTGTTAGGGAAAGTTATTAAGGTTAAAGGATTTATCAGTACTCATACATTGGAGATCTTATGTGAGTTCCTTGATGGTCAAAGGAGAGTCATAGATCTATTGGTCAATTGTTTTAACTTTGCAAGGAACCACATCAAGGCATTCTTGAAAAGCCAAATCTATTCTAGCATAAATTTTTTGGCTTGGAAAAGTAACTTGTATTGGTCCATGAAGGTTGAATAGATTTTTGGAAATAAAGTGAGTGTAGATTGACTTGATGACCTTCATCTAATCTCAAGATTGTTTGGCTCTGAGGGATTTATAGAATTCCTTGGAAGCCTTATCTCTAACTTTGAGGTAGTGTAGTCAGGTTTGTAATTGCACATCTTTATAAATGTGGCTATATACCAACTTAATGTGGCGTTAAAGTGAAGAAAAAATATTATACAAAGTAGTATCAAAAGGATTGGGCTTAATAAGGTAAGAGACCCTTAGAAAATACTTGTGTATAGTATCCTCATTGAGTTTCTTGACTCTCGTAACTTGTTTCCCATAGTGTTGTAGGAAGGTGGTGGTATGCATAAGGTCCTCCCTCCACCACTCAAACTAGTTGGAAACATAAGGAAGGAGAGGGACCGAGATCCATATTAGTGAAATCAGACAAATGATGTCATTGTGTCCTACAAGATAAGTATTGAGATTGAACTAATTATGTGCCACCTTATATCTCAATATGACCCATTCTACTCTATAGTAGATAGGAGTATGATCATAGAGAACCAAGTCTGAATGAATAGTGATAGGTTGGCCATTATTATTGGAGAAAGATAAAACATTTTATTTTGATAACATATAATGGTCGAGCCTTTTTAGCATGGGCTAATCCCTAGAATAAACATTAGACCATGTAAACTGAGACATATTAATTGAGTTTTTTCAAAAGAGAAGGTTAACAATCCCTCACTTGTTTTTGAAATAGTACCACAGTTTATGTTTCCCAATGTATAACCACATAGGCAAGGTACCAACTTTATCCTTGGAAGTCATAAACGATCCATATGGAAGGGGGAAAATTATCCACCAAGGAGTGCTAGATTAGAGATCTATCAAGACCATCATTATGGGTGTAAATATTAATAATGCCGATTAAATAGCCATCAATATATAAAATCATCTAAATAGCATAGTGTGATGGGTCCTCCCATGTAGAAATAATGAATTGGGATAACTTAGGTGAAACTAATATGCTATCACCAATACGTACATCTTCATATAGAATGGAAAATAAGGTGGAATGATGCCAAATATGTTGTAGAGTAGTCTATAGAAGAAACTTATCACTTTTAACCTCTTGCAAACAAAGAAAATCTAGAGAAAATATTTATTGATAGGTGGCACACATAGAGTATTTTATAGAGAAATATGTAAGACCTCAAACATCCTATGACAAAAAGTTCATTTTGAAACATTATCCATGTGGGAATCTCTTATCCATCCTCAAAATTTGCTAAAATAACAAAATTATTGCTTTGAGTTGGGCAAGAAAAACCTCTCGACATAATGGAAGAATGTTTAACCCATGATCATCTAAGGGAGAGTCACCACCAGCATGAAGTGGGCCACATGATGACCTCGATAATGAATCATTGATTGAGGATATCCCAATAATAGAGACAAAATAATATTTAGAACTACTTGATTTTATTCTCTATTGGGCGTAGGGGACTAAAACAACATGGGGAGGAAAATTAGGTATCTCTTGAGAAGGCTTGTCATTTAAAGAGGAGGCAATTAGAGATGAGGGTTTTAACCCTAGGTGAGAATTCGTAGAATGAAATTTGGTATAATCATCCATGTTGTTTCCCCCTAGGGAGTCTCAAGTTGTTGAGGGGATATGAAAGGTTTCAACTATCTAATAAGGGGGAAATCTTTGATATGATGATCATACACCTAATGAAGATATTAAGTATTAGGAAAGTTTAAATACACAACTTTCTATGACCAAAAGTTGTCACCTACTTGGATATCAATGAGTTCCTTTAGGTCTTTGGAAAGGTCCACCCCAACATAAACTCTATTATTGGGGTAGGAGGCGATCCACTTGGATTGATCCAAGAAAATAATGCATCTAATGTGTGTGAGATTTTTTTAAATAAATGTCCATAGGTGTACCGTAAATTCAATTAGTTCAACTAAAATAGGTACTCATAGGGAATCTTGGTTTGTCGCTTTAAAATCATGATCCTAGTAGGATAAAATCAAGAGCGTGTGTTTGAATAAATTAGTAGCTTGATTTACTAAGTAGTGCTTGGACTTTAGATGTCTCTTTGAAGGTAAAGGAAAAACCCTTTGGTAAGATTTTTCATGCCAACTACATGGACACCCACAGGCTCCCAATGGTGATGAAACTAATTATAGAGAGACTCTTTTGAGGGGAGTCTACCAATAAAATAATAAATAAGGGAAAAAATCATAAAATTTTCATGCATTTTAAATAACATCTCCAACAAGAAATACCTTTGGCTAAGGAGGAAGGGAAGAAGTAGTACTTCATTGAAAACCTTTGGGATAATTTTTTGAGAACTTTTGGGTACCATTTATCTCATCTATTATAAGTTACATTACAGTTGAGAGTTTGGAAGCCATTATATATGTTCAACTTACCCATAAGGTGGAACACCGAGCACAATAAATGTGTAGCACCCCTACAAAGTCCCACATACATAGTATGTGAAGATGGAAAGAAAATACATAAAGGAAATCAAGTTGACCATGGGAAATCCTAGTAGACCTATTTTCAATTCCAACCTAAATGATTATCATATTTTTTATTTGTTATTTATGTCATCTTCAATAAATACAAATAAAGGGAGCCCTACGCTATGTGCAGTGTGTTTAGAATGGAGTCTACAAGTGCAGGATACCCTATGTAAAATAACGGTGGTTCAATGGTTAAAGATGCTACAAAGACATATCAGTAATATTGAGATGGTGTCAAACATACATCAAGACCATATTTTACATATATTTAAGTTAAAAATGAACTATTGAATTTAGTGGAATTAATTGAGATGAATGTTCCCTGTTAAAAATGATGATTAAAAGGAAAAAAACTAAAAACCCTTCAAACAACAAAAAAATGCTATGATAGATTAGTATTCTAACACATTGTCTAAAGCTTTTGTGAAGATAAGCCCTATAAATCAGCAATGTTAAATCATGTACAATTTTAGTTTAGACTATAGAGAGGTAACCCCATTTACAGATCCTTATCATTGGTTGTGTCACTTTTATCTTATAGGTATTTGATGTATTTAAGTACGATTTATATGTTTGATGGTTTTTTTCAATATTTCATTCGTTAGTGTTAAATTACTATTTTTATTTTATTATTTCAACTCTAAACTAATTAAAAGTGAATACACTCATGTGCTATTACTTCTTTCTAACCCCTGAATGCAATTGTTGGAATGCCTTATCAATGCAATAATAATAATAATAATAATAATAATAATAATAATAATAATAATAATAATAATAATAATAATAATAATAATAATAATAATAATAATAATAATAATAATAATAGTATATAATTAGATAATACTAATATTAGCACTTTCACACACACACACACACACACACACACACACACACACACACACACACACACACACACACACACACACACACACACACACACACACACACACACACACACACACACACAATGTGTGTGTGTGTGTGTGTGTGTGTGTGTGTGTTTTATGATTTCTATATTAATTTTCCCTATCTAATCAATAGATTTTATAATTTTATTGTTCATGTTTTATATATGAATAATTGTTCAAGGTAGACTATCAGTACCCCTCATCTAAATATTCGACTTGCCTTGATAACTTTGAACTCTTTTGTGTTCTGAATGACCTTGCCCTTCGCCGCCACTTTTTCTTACCCATGATCATGATCCTTGTTTTCGCTTACCCTTGACTAACTTGGATGACCTTTTGTCCCCATTCTCAATACCTCCTCATTTTTTTATATTAAACATACTTGCATGGATAATAAATTCCAGTATCTAATCTTCTTATTAGCCCTTCAACCTCCTTACCTTTATGTTAGGTAAGAGAGGGTATTCTACCTCTTCCGTTAGCAACATGCTTGACAAATTGCATAATAAGATAACTTCTATGTTGGTCCTTGTATTTGCATACCCATAAGGCACTTAGAGTGTATCTATATGCATTCTTGTTATTATTCAATAGGTTCTATCTTACATTATACATCTCTCTATAAGTTTGAAATGACCATCCAAAAAAAATATGTCAAAATCCATGGGTAAGACATCACACAAGATATTCTCTCGATGTCTACCAATACTCAAATCTAGTTCATAACATTCCCACTCAATTTTATCATTCCCCTCTAATAACTAAGACTCTTCAGATGGGTTTGGGCGTGGTATAAATAGACAATTCAGCTTTCATGAAATCTCAATGGACACTATATTATCTCAAATTCCATTACGAATAAAAACATTGGAGCACTTACCCTTCATTTTGTATTTATATCTGAAAATGTGTGTCCTTAGGTATTCTCACTCCTACTTCTCAACTTTCAAGACTATCCTCCTTGCTAGTAAAATATTTCTTTGTTCTTGTTCATTTGTACATTTGGGTGATGTTACAAGCTCCACATCCTCTCTCACGACTTGCACACTATCCTCATTCCATCTCCTCTCACCATTTCATTGAATATTAAGTCACTCAAAAGAATGGTCAGCAAAGCTCCTACATTTGTAATATGCTCTATTGAATAATCTTCCTCTTCTTTGTCTATAAATGCCTCTTCCTCATCAACTAATACCCCTTCTACTTCCTCATGCATGAAATTTGCATCATCATGATTAATAATCTATTGATAAGGGTTTGTCTCAAGGCTAACATTTAATTTTACACTAATAAATACAAAGGTTTATATCATCCATTTGGGATTTTTAATTGATAGTGGATATGAAATTATTAACTCTAGAATCATTAATTAAAAGAAACTAACATTCTAGATTTATAGATGATGGGTTTGCACCATCAAAACTTACATATTCTCTTTCTCTATTTAAAAAATGATGTTTAAATTTGTTAATGGTGTACTAAAATATGTTCAAAGCTTTATATACAGATTACGAGTAGCTCCACCACAACCTACACCTATATATGCACAATGATTCAATTCTCTAACTACATAGTTATTATTTTTGTTGATATGAATCTAATTATAATTATGAGCACTCCTATAAAATTAGATAGTATGTATCAATTATCTTTTAAATGGATATTGAAATTGACAATCCACATATATTAGGGCTTGATACTTAATCACCCCTCTGTATGTTTCCAAAACATACATGTGAAGTTTTAAGTACCTAAATAATATACACAAATTTAATATTTTATATACAATCTATCTCCTTCTAAATTAATTAATTAAAATATATTAAATTAATCAATATATTTATATTAAATAAATAACCCACAAAAATCAAGACATCCACCTTCAGATTGAAAACTGTTTCTAGTTGTAAAATGTAAACGGCTCATTATAATTTTGCAACCCTTAAAATGTGAAATTGCTCAAGCTATATTTTAAACCAACTCTACTAATTAAAATTTGACCAATAGTGAGGGCTGGCAAATACGATAAGACCATTAATCTGTCACCAAAAGCGAGGCCTTGCAAGTACAACAAGACAATATAGACGTAAGTAAACACAAGTCAATTTTGTTTAAGATTTTGAGCATTGATAGAAGAGGATGGTATATGCATTAAGGTCTCATGGATTGGCTGTTGTGAGGTTTTTTTCAAGGAGACTGTAGTGACAGAAGGCGAGCATTGAGCAATGCGGTTGCCCTTGTCACAGTATTGTCCACCGGACCCGCACCAGTTGAGCTTGCTGCAGCATCGTCCATTGTTGGAAAAGAAGTTTCCAGCAGGACTGTATGTAGGATCCGACATCACCGTCACCATCACCGTAAACATTAAAATTACTAACACTGTCACGCTTAACTTGTACAAAGACATCTTCTGCACTAACAAAGAACAATCCTTTTTATTATTATAAGCTTTAGTTATCCCTGCATTCAAACTGAAACGAACTAAAAAGCCTAACCAAATACAAAAACTCATATAGCATCCAAAATGTTGGAAACTAAACTACAGCCCATGATTTTAATATGGAAAATTCATAGACATCAAATAACATGAGATAAACTGATTTGAGCCAACATAAAAGACAATAAAAAATGAAACAGTTTTCATTCAATAAAACAAAGAGCTATAGCTCATAAATTAAACTCTTGGATTAAACATACAGCCTTCAGGCTTTACAGAACTGGACAGAGCTGCCTTGCTGCTCACCATTCGCTGCTAGACAATCATGTAAATACAGCATTACTGGCTGGAATGGATTGGCCAGAGCTGCGTTGCTCCTGGCAACCATTGCCTAATACAATTAACTAATCTTGTTTTATAGCAGCTGGTAGAAAATTCTAGAGTAAGCTCTGCATGTGATGGAAAATTTTAGAGACTACAGCTCATTCGAGGAGCTCACCAAACATCATTCAAAAACATTTATGATATTAGGTGCCGTGAAATATTCTGGAGGGATTACATAATCACAAAAATGAAAGATAGGATATTGAATTAAATGCATGTAGTCGAGATTATATGAGTGGACTGCCAACAGGCAAACACGTCATCGAACATTCTCCCCCTTAATTGAGACTACCACAAAATCATTAGAGTGACACAGTTCCAGATGGAAGACAACTTTGGCTCTTCTCCTTCCTTGACTGATTAATGACTACGCCTTCAATTTCCCACAAGCATACTTGATTGAAAATTATGAAACTTTGTGAAATGCCTTAGGCTCTAACATAGGTCGATCAAACTAGCTAGTATCTTTGGTTGAAAACTGCTTTTGATTTCTTTGGCCACATTGCCTTTACATTAACTTGTACAGAGCCATTTTCTGCACTAACAAAGAACAATCCTTTTTATTATTATAAGCTTTAGTTATACCTTCATTCAAACTGAAACGAACTAAAAAGACCAATCAGATATTGAAACTCATATTCCATTGAAAATCCTCTAAATTTTTTTATAGCGCTGTTGGCTCGTTTCTTGAATGCTGGATTTGACAATGCCCATGAGCTATAAATATTGCCCATGAGCTATATTTGTAGTAACTAAGAGGTGGTTCGTGAAATATTTTCATAATAACTTATAGGATTTTCATAATTTAATTGCATTTAGCACGTAACCTGCCTGTTGATAGCCACACTTGTTTTCAAAGGAAGACATTATTTTCTTTCACATGGTTTTTGGGATGGAGGACAACCACTTCAATTACTCGTGGAAAACAATTCGTCTAATAGGTGTGAAAAATTGGTCGAGAAGGGTCCATAAGTGTACCGGTAAGCCAAGAAGTTTAGCTAAAACATTTACTGTCAAGGAAACCTGGCCCGTGGCCTTTGCAATCATGATTCCAATTACATAAAATGAATAATGTCTTTCAAAGAAGCCAACAACATGATTTGGTGAGGAGGGATTGGACTTCAGACAGTTTTTTAAAGGGATTGGACTTCAGATGGCTTTTTGAAGGTAAATAGGAAAAGCTTTTTGGTTTCTGACGTCAACCAAATGGGTGCTCACGTGCTCTCAGTGGTGGGGAAACCAATTTTGGAGAGACTCCTTCAAGGAGACTTGGCCAATAAAATAAGTAATAAGGGTATTTTTTTCATACCATTTTCATGCATTTTCAATAGCATCACCAACAAGACATACCTTTCATTGAAGAGGAAGAGTAGGGGTACCTTATCGAAGACCTTAAGGATAAGCTTTTGAATTCTCTTGGGCACCATTTCACTCATCTTCTATAACAATCAATGTAGTTGAGAGTGGGGAAACCATTATAAATAGTTGGTTTACCCACAAAACAGAGTGCTGAACATAATAAATGTGTAGGACCCTAGAGAATATCATAGATACAGTATACAAAGATTGTAAGAAAACACACAAATGAAGGCAAGTTAACCATGAGAAACTCTAATAGGACTGTTTTCAATTCTAGCCTAAATGTCATTATAATATTTATTATTTTTCTTTTGCGTCACCTTCAAATAATATATAAAGCAAGGGCAATCTGGGCTATGTGCAGCATGGTCATAATGGATTTCATTGGTATAGGACACTTTATGGAAAATAATGATGGTTCAGTGGTCAGACATGTTGTAAAGACATATCAATGATTTCGAGATGGTGTCAAACATACTACAAAACTGTATTTTTCATAGATTTAAGTTAAAATTATACTATTAAATTTAGGGGAGGAATTGATATGAAACGAAATGCCTTCTTCAAACACAACACATTTTCATACATTATATTAATAAATATATCATCGCATTTTCTAATATCACTTCCACCAAAAATATCTGATTATTATTATTTAACACTTTTTACATAAAATATAAAATTATATTAACAATCATAAATTTCAAATCAATTAAACTTATTTATTTTATAAAACTCACACTACCAAAAACAAAGAATTTCATCCCTTCCAACATAAACTGGACCTTTAAAGCCTAATTGCGTTTTAAATCTAATTCATTATTTCAAAAGTATTTTACATCATTCTTGCTGATTCACACATCATTTTCATAATTTAATTTTTTTTAAACATCTTATGGGCATTAATGGATCTAGTTGGAGAGACTTCCTATCCACGTAATTATGAAATAGAATTAAAATGTATTTGGTTGGAAGAGAATTTTTCCTACGCCATGAAGATGAAGATAATTAAAATGTATTTGGTTGGAAGAGAATTTTTCCTACGCCATGAAGATGAAGATAAGAGATGTTGCACGTCTATGTAATTGATGATGTTTTTTCTATCGTGAGTCAAAAGAGACCTTACGCCTCCACACAAAAATAGAATCTAAGGATCTTATCATGAATAAAAAGAGACTTTGCATGTTAAGTGGTGAATCTCCCCCCCCACCCCAAAAATAAATAAATAGAGGGTCTATAGTTATTTACAATTGTAAAATTGGAATATTTCAAGATATATGTATTTAGTAATTATTATTTTAAATATAACTTTATTAGTATATTTTGTGTTATTTTTGTTATGTTATTTTCTTTCATTCTTTTTTCTTTAATTTTTTCTTTATTTATTGTTTTTATAGAATTATATATTATGTTCATGAATTTATTTAATCAGGTAGTTCTCATGAATAGTGATAGGTTAATTATCAATGGATTATGGAATAATAATGTTTGTTGGAAATTGTGGTGAAGGATAGAAATCAAAATTCTATTTGACCAACTATTTTTTGATGTTTTGAGTCATTTTTGTCCTTCATCATGGAGTTTGAGTTGTGATTTGTCTAGCTACATTACATTGTAACCTTATGTAACTATATATTTTTTAATTAATATAATGTGAAGGATTCTAATAATAGTTATATATACTATGTTTATGGAGCTTATAAAAATTAAATATAATTTTTACAAGAGTGTGTTATATACATTTTTTAAGGTGTATCCATGCCTTGTGTTCCCATCTTATCTTCTTTTTCATCCCTTAAATGTCAATATACATTTCAATATTATCCTAATTTCATTAATGAGTTGATTATAAATACATAGGCACATTAGTATATTTATGACAAATCATTGAATGCATTGACCTATCTTCAACTTCACTTAGTTTCAAATGCTTTGCGATTTCATTTCCATTAGTCCATTAAATTATTCATAAACCATCATCATCCTCTGAGAGGTTGAAAAAAATTGTATTACATTTGATTTGAATCTACTCATAAGAGAATGAAGTCTGTAACTACCAAAACATTATTCTCAATTTTCACTAGTGTTCACTCCTAGCACAAGAGAGTGATTCTACTTATCTTCCATGGTCACACATGCCAAACCAAGTTGAGTCCAACATGAAATGGATGGATATGCTATAAAAGTTTACATACATGACTTGGTTCACATAGACTAATCACCACAGTACAATCAAATGAGAAAAATTGAGCCATTGGGATTGGATAGGTAGTTTGGAGGCACTAACAATCAAAACTATTGTCTATACAACACATACCACCAATCCTAAAACCATGACCATGAAATGGAAGATAATAATGAGTTCTAACATCCACCAAGTGCACTCATTCTAACTCTTATTTTCCAGTCTGTACTAAAAGAAAATTATTGACCCTTTTTAACCTATCCAAGAGAGTGATAAGAGAGAGAAAACATATATTTACAATTTTGGATATATTAAATCTACCTAAGCCTAGAAATGACCTATATGGATCTCAAGACACCTTCCTGAAGCATTCATAGATGCTAGATGAGTCATCTTAGTTTTTACAAGAATATGAAACTGACTTTTTATAGATTTTATTTTTCTTTTTTATGTTAGACATACCAAATTTAAGTTTCAAAGCCTTATCTAACCTTATCTGGTAGGAAGTATGTTAGATTTCGTCTTAAAAAAATTGTCTTCTTGTGAACAACTATACAATTTATTGAAATGACCAAAAAGGTGGCATAAAAGGACATTAAGAAAGTTGACAAATATGACAATGTTAAAACATGTTGTATGACCCTATTAGGTGTAAGTCAACCTCATTTATGACTATGGTGACCATTTTAAATCCTAAGGTATCTTATGAAAATTTTGAACATGCAGGTGGGTTGACCCAATTTGACCTATGGTGAAATTTTGATCAATAATATATATTCATGAAATCATAAAAATGGTGTCATTATGGCATAAAAGAGAAGTATTGAGGATGAAATAATCATGTGGAACCTTGTATTTCAATTTGAACTGTTCCACTCTATAGTAGATAGGAGTATGATCATAGAGAACCAAGTATGAATGGATAATGATAGGTTTCCTCTTAATGTTGGAGAAAGAGAAAGCATTTTATTTTGATAGCATATAATGATCGAGCCTTTTTAGCATAAATTGATCCTCACCACAAAAATTAGACCATGTAAGCCAAGACATGTTGTTAATTGAGTGTCAGCAAAGGAGAGGGTTAAAAGTACCTCACTTATTTTTGAAATAGTACTATGGTTCATGTTTTTTCATGGATCACCACATAGGCAAAGGGCCAAATCTATCCTTAGAAGTCACAAATGATATATATGGAAGGGGGAAGATTCTCTACCAAAGAGTGCCAAAGTAGAGATCTGTCAAGACCATCATTACAGGTGTAAATATTAAGAATGCCAAGTAAATGGCCATCAATGTCTAAATGCATCCAAATAGCCTAGTGTGATGGTTCCTCCCACATAGAAATAATGAATTTAGAGAACATAGGAGAAGCTGATATGCTGACACCACCATGTCCATCTTCATATAGAGTGGAAAACTAGGTGGAATCATTCCAAATACACTATGGAGTAGTTTTTAGAAGAAAAAATAAAACTTTAACCTCTTGTAAATAATCAAAATCTAGAGAGCTTATTTGTTGATAGGTGTTGCACACAGAGTATTTCTAGAGGAATTTGTAATCCCTCAAACATTTTAAGACAAAATGTTCATTGTGAAACATTTTCCATTTGATATTTCCGTATCCATCCTTAAAATCTACTAGAACAACAAAACTATTGCTTCAGTTTGGGCTAGAAAAAATTCTTGACATAATGGAGTAATGTTTAACCCATGGTCATCTCAAGTATAATCAACACCAACATGAGGTGGGACACATGATGACCTTTATAATGAATCATTGATTGATAATATATAAATAATAGATACCAACAATCTTAGGAACTACTTTAAACTATGCTTTGTTGGGCTTGTGGGACTGAAATAACATGGGGTGACAAATTGGGTATCTATTGAGAAGGCTTGTTATATATAGAGTAGGCAATTAGAGAGGAGTATTTTAGCCCTAGATGAGAATTTTTGGAATGAACTAAAGTCCAATCATCCATGTTTTATGCCACCTTGGGATTCTCAATTTGTTTAGGGGCCATGGAAGGTTTTGATTTTCTTATTAGGTGGAAATATTTGATACAATGATTAGACACCTAATGACAAAATCAAGTGTTAGGCATGCTATGTTTTAAGAGCTTATATCTAAAACCCCATTAGATTTATTTAGGTGAATCTAATTTGTAGCCTTGGCAAATCAACAGGTCTATTTTTTTTTTACTTTCTAGGTTTTCCAACCAATTGGGGTTTTTATAACATAGGTTTCAATTTTTTAAACCATGATTTATGTCCTCTCAGAGCCAAATGAATGATCTACATGGCTTGGACAAATTTTAGGGTTGAACATCTCAACTGAATGACAGAAATGAATGGCTAGGCTAAATGACTGGGCTGAACACCTCTACAGAATAGCTGGGTTGAATGAAAGGGTTGAATGGCTAGGACAAATAGTAGGGTTAAATAGCTTGATTTAATGGTTGATCTGAATATATTTGCCAAATTATAGGTTTAAATGGCTCATATGAATGACAAGGTCAAATGGCTCTACCGAATGGCTAGGCTAAGCAACTCTACTAAGTGGTTTTGTCAAATGACTTTGTCAGACAGCCAAAATAATTTATATCTTAGGGTATATTGTGTGTGTGTGTGTGTGTGTGTGTGTGTGTGTAACAATTTAAATCACTTTCAAAGATAATACTATAAAGGGTTGACGAGCTAACCACCAAAATAATTTATATCCCTTAAATTTTGGTGATTTGATCCCATCTACCAACCCTAAAAAATCACCAAAACCAAAATCTAAAAATTGAAATATTGATGAATTAACTAATATTTACTACTAAAATTTTCCCTGTTATTAGGAAAGTTTAAGTGCACAACTTTCTAAGAGAAACAGGTATCACTTGGGTATCGATGAATTCCTTCAGGTCTTTAAAAAGGTCCACCTCAACATAAACTTGACTGTTGGGGTAGGAGGAGAACCAATTGGATTGATCCTAGAAAATAGTGCATCCAATGTGCATGAAAATTTCATCCATAAATGTCCATAGGTGTACCATCAAGCTAATAATTACAATTAAAATGGTGACTTGAAGGGAAGCTTTGTTCATAGACTTGAAATCATGATTCAAGTTGGATAAAATCAAGAGCGTGTTTTAAAGAAACTAGTAACTTAATTTACCAAGGAGGGCTTGGACTTCAGATGGTTCTTTGAAGGTAAATAGGAAAATAGTTTGGTAAGGTTTCTGACGCCAACTACATAGATTCCCACAGGCTCCCAATGATGATGAAACCAATTCTAGAGAGACTCATCCAAGGGGAGTTTACCAATAAAATAATAAATAAGGGAAATAAATTCATAAAATTTTCATGTATTTTCAATAGCATCACCAGGAAGAAATACCTCTAGATGAAGAGGAAGGGAGAAAGGAGTACCTCATTGAAAACCTTTGGGATAAAATTTCAATCACTTTTGGGCATAATTTATCTCATCTATTGAAACAACCATTATAGTTTAGAGTGGGGATGTCATTATATGAGGTTGGCTTACCCATAGGGTAGAGCATCAAACACAATAAATGTGTATTACCCTTATAAATTCCCACATACATAATATGTGAATATGGAAAGAAAGCACAAAAGGGAAATCAATTTGACAATGGGAAACCCTAGTAGACTTGTTTTCACATCCAACCTAAATGATTATCATATTTATTATTTGTTAATTGTGTCACCTTCAATAAATATATAAAGAAAGGGAGCTCTGGGCTATGTGCAGTGTGCTTAGAATGGAGTCTATAGGTGCATGATACCTTATTTAAAATAATGGTCATTTAGTTGTCAAAGATGCTGCAAAGAAATATCAACGATATCGAGACGATGTCAAACATACATTATGACCATATTTTACATATATTTATGTTAAAATTAAACTATTGAATTTAGGGGAGGAATTGATATGAATGTTCCATGTAAATAATGACGATTAAAAAATTTTAAAAACAAAAAAAACTCCAAATAAAAACAAAATGGTAGGGTAGATTAATAGTACAACAAATGATCCAAAGCTTTTATGAAGAAAACTCCTCTAAAGCACTAGTGGTAAATCATGAATAGTTTTAGTTTAGAGAATAAAGAGACAACCTAGTTTAGTGATCCTTATCATTATCGCAATCACTTTACTCTTATAGATATTTAATTTATTTTATTACCATTCATACGTTTGATTTTTTTGTGTTTCATCTGTTAGTGTTAAAGTATTATTTTTATTTTATTACGTTGACTCTAACTTAATTAAAAGTCAATACACTGATTTTATTACTACTTTTCAACACTTGAATGCAATTTTAAGAATGCCTTATCTTTGCAATAATAATAATAATAATAATAATAATAATAATAATACTAATAATAATAATAATAATAATAATAATAATAATAATAATAATAATAATAATAATAATAGTGTATAATTGTATAATACTAATATTAGCTCACACACACACACACACACACACACACACACACACACACACACACACACACACACACACACACACACACACACACACACACACACACACACACACACACACACGTGTGTGTGTGTGTGTCTATTCTATGAATTCCTTGTTAATTTTTCCATGTATGAATTCCTTGTTAATTTTTCCCTATCTAATCCTGAGTTTTTTATAATTTTAATGTTCATTTTTTATATATGAATAATTTTTTAGGTTGGACTATCAGTACCCTAAAATGACCCAAAATAATTTTTTTTTCTTTTGAGCGCCACTTTTCTTAGAGTGCGAGTAGAGTTAATGATATAGTTCACTATGAATGGTTGGGATTTGTATAGTGCACCCACAATTCATAACCAGAGTCATGCATGTATGATTCCCATCATACACCATTTCTAATATTCAAGAAATAAAAATATACAATGTTGCATTTAAAATTCAAGACTCATGATGAAAAAGAATCATTCCACACAATAAATTTTTTAACTATAATTAGATCATCTAAGAAAAATAATACCCACATCATTTTAGAAGAATGTATAAGTTTCCAAGGATGTCTTTTCTCATTTACCTTCATACATATAAGAGATATGTAATGGTACTATCCTATACAGATCTTTATACCAAGATCTCATAATTTAACGATCATTACACCATGTTTAATTATATACTCATGCCTTAATAAATTTAAAGAAATCCAAACATTCATTTTCTACATGCATGACACTGATTGATCTTGCAATTCCAAATTTCCAATTCCTTCTTAGGATAAATATGCATGACTACAATACCAAGTTCTTTATCACAACTTACAAGTAATAGTTAAATATGTAAGAAAATATTTTTAAATTTCACGAATGCCAATCACTCAATTAAATCATGCATAGATTTACCATCACACATTCCTTTGTACTTGTAGTGTAATTAATCAAGCTTGTTGTTGTATTAACAACATTCATCTTAAAATTAAAAATCATTTATTATGCATAATTCCTGCTCAAGAAACTCATGCAATAACATCACTCTATATCTACCCCATAGGGCCACTTGTCAACATCAAAGGTAATGTAGTTATAAAAATAACCACTTGTTATATCCATATAAAATTAATAAAAACCCTTACTACAACCATATAAATAATGGAATCAATAGACTACACAACTCAAAAATTTATTTCCAGCACTTTAAAAATTTATGCATTCAATTAATAATCAACTCAGGTTCATTTTAACTTGGCTATAGCTTACTACATTTTTTTGTTTATCCATACCAAGATTCAATAAAATTTTCATTCCAAGCGGATGCTACAAGACCAACAAGCAAAAATAATAAATCTAAAACTCATGCTATAGAAATAGCATTAAATCGCTATAGAATATCTCTATTTTAAATAACAAAATATAGTCATATTAGAACTTAAATTTTTCTCTTAATACTCAAAAAAGGAATATTAATATGTATTTTAAAGGTTAAATTGAGGAGAATAAAACCCAAAAAATCATTTTTAATATCACGCTATGAATTATGAGCAGTAACTACATCAAATTAGGGTTTATATGAAAAATATAGCATGCTCTTTTACATTGTAAGAAGTTGTTACAAGAATAAGACATATAAAAAGTAAATTTTAAACATGATACAATAAACCATTTAATCAGTGCAATAAGGTAATAATAGTGTTAAACATATTATGCACCTCCATAATAGAGAGCAGCCACCAAATGATCTACACACTACCCTGACCTATTTTATGAGCCCTCCAATTAGTGACCCTCACCATCCCAAACATCAACTGGGTGGTGCAATCAGGTATTTGGGATTTTAAAAAAGGTGTGAGAAGGATATTTTATCCATGATTGATCAATTTTACAATAGTCACATAACATCATCAAATAAATGAATCTTAACATCATGCATTAACAGTGCCAGTAAGAATAAACCAAAAATTTCATAAATGACACTTGCATAAATGGATTTGCCAGATCTATCAAACACCCAACATATAATGAAACACCCAGATCTATATTTTTAACTAAGAGTAAACAACAACCCATTCATGTTTTGACTCAAGCAAGCAAAACCAAAGATCTAAAGTAAGAACAAACAATTCCTTTGCATCAATACCTCTAAGTCCATAAAAACCTAGGTAAAATAGGTCAAAATAAAAATAGGTAAGCTTGGTTAAGGTGCCATATTTTTATAAGATACCATTAAATACCATTAGGGTCAAATAAAAACATCATTGGTAAAAACCCAATAGCTAAAAAATAATTACAACAAAAAAGAGGCACTCATTTGACTAGTAAATAAATATAACATAACAAAGAAAACACCTAACATGCCATTTTAAAGCAACACTTCCTAGCCAAAAATTAAATACACTAAATAACAAAGGTTTTAATATTTTATCATTAAAGATATTTCAATAATAAAGTTGATTTCTTTTGAACCTTGTATAGTAAATAAAATTTTAACTCATAGTCAGGTATGAAAAATCAATCCAACTCCATACAGCGATAAAAAGACAAAACTCCAACAATAAATAATAATGCATCACTTAGAAAAAATATGCCTCGTAAAGAAAAAAATAAACTTCTCTTTGATTACCCTTCATAAAAAATGAAATTATTGTCCATATCTATTCCATTTCTTCCATGGCCAACTCAATTTATTTTTCATGGCTTGCTCTCTCTAACTCCCTTCTATCTAGGCACAAATTTTTTGAAGCTATTAAAAATCTATTGAGATAAAATACTTGCCTATTTTTTTCTTCATGGCTACCATTTTCCCCTCGAAGGTTTCTCTAACATCCAACACAAAAATATGACATTATTATCAAGTAAAATAATTGATTCTTTTTTGGGTGAAGAGTGAACCCCTAAAGACATCATTTTTCCTTAATGATTAAACTTTTTATTTATATATTTTTTCTTTCATTCTTTTTATTTATTTATCTATCTAAAAATAGATAAACTTTAATTTTTTTAATTTTAATTTTAACTATAATGCATGGCCAAAGTCCACAACCTCTTTATGGTCATCATGATCTAACAAGAATTTATTTAATAAATAACATTAAGTACATGTAACTTTTTACCCATAGATTTATCAAATCAAGGTTATTATGGAGTCTCTCTCTATTATAATGTATGGCATTAATCTTCTTGAGACCTCTTAGTGATAAAACCAAGATAAAAGGACTTAGATTAAATAATTTTAATCACAATATGATCCATGATGGGAAACAAGTTGACATGCTCAAAATGATAATTAAAATATTTGAGCCCCTTAATGACCAAAATAAAGAAAATGATAATTGAGACAAAAGACAATTTATCACTAAGCCAACAGACACAAGACATCAATCAAATAAAATAATAAAAACTAATATTAGATACAACCATAATCAGGAAAAATAAAAAGATAAAAACATCAATCAAAATTAAACAAATAAAACAAGACAAAAAAGAGACATAAGGTATGTTGCAACTGCTCAAGGACTAGATGGCTCATTATTATTATATTTTTTCAACTAATGTTTGTGTTACCCATCTAATCACTACATCCACTATTATTAATCTAACTTCTAAAATTCTACCACTAATATAGCTCACGTATTTACGAGCCCTACAACCACTAAAACATGACATTAACAGTATCTACTTTACATAATGTGTGTGTGTGTGTGTGTGTGTGTGTGTGTAAATATAAATTGTATAATAATCATAATATAAAATTATTTTTATAGCATCATTAATATATAAGATCAAAGTATATTACTATATGATCATAGTATGCTACTGTAGGATTGTTACTACAGGATAATAGTATGTCACTATAAGATAATAATATGTTACACTAAGACAATAATATGTTACTTTAGGATTAAAATTTATTACTATAAGATAAATATATGTTGATATAAGATAAAATTATGTTGTTCTAGGATAACATTAATCAACATCTATATGTAAGCATTACCTGATCAGTACTCAAAAATATGTTAATACATATAATAATGTCTATAAAAAAGGAGTCAAATAGTAGGTCATGACATCCCCCTCTCCTTAATGAGGAGCCATCCTAGTGATAAAATAAAATATCCATAGATAGTGTTGTTTAAACAACTACATATCTTTTCATGTAGCATTTTTTTCACTCAATATGTCACATTGTACCAGGGTTTGTTAATTCTCTTTATTCCTTTTTAAGAGTTTGATCAACCATCTATTGATTTTAATATTACATTGATTTAAAAAAAGGATAGCAGTTAAGTGCAAAATCTGAATGTTTTAAATAAGATATTTATTAGTTCATGCTTCTTAAAATAAATATTCACAAATTTTCATAATCAAAGGAGAAAGGATCAAATAAAAGCATCTAATAACAATTATGTTACAAATTTTTTTGGCCTTTTTAATCTCATATGAGAAATATCATGTTTTAGCTCACTCATACATACTTAAATTTCTACATCCCTCCAAATTTTTTTGCATGATTTCAAAAATTAGAATCAAAATTTTAAAAATAAAATAGTTTCATGATAGAATTTCCATCATAAAATGGACATAATGTATAAGAACGTAGAAATTTCACTGTTGAAACTGAAATAACTTGAATATTTTTGCTCAATTATCAACCTATAATTTATGACAGTAGCTAATTTACTACAAAATAATTAAATTTGAGGCATTTTCCAAAAAAAATTAATTATGTTCCAAGCATAACTTTGTAATATTCATCATAAAATTCTAAACCATCATAGTAGTCATACTTATTATGTGGTCTTTCCACCACTTTAAATTATGTTTTACACATAATTTCTTGTCATTTATCTTAGAATAAAATTAACAACCAACAATACTGCTATGGTTGCCAAATGTTGCATCACTAATGGGTTAGTATAGCGTGCTGCACCAACCACATCAAATATTGGAGAGGCTATCTCGAGCACTCATATGAAACCCTCAAGGTTTTCAACATGTTTTCCATTAATTTCGTGAGCTCACATGATGATTACAGGGATCACAACCCACCATCATTTTAAAAAATACTTCTTGACAACACCTAATTTTTTTAAAACTGTCTAATCAAAACCTTACATTGCTCTTTCTAAGGATAGGCATACATGCCAGTCATGCCTTTAAATAGATCAAAATATTTATTTTAAGAATATTATCTAATAAGAAAAAATTTCCATTTCATAACATAACACACTTTCATTCACAAGACAACATGTACCTAAATTAAATCAAGTATAATATTTCTATAATGTACAAGAATCTAATTTATAAGATCAATTAGTGTTTCACAAGGTTACATCAAGAAATTTCACACACATTATTTTTTAAAATTTTCAAGAGGTGGGTAAGGTAAAACTTAATCCATAAGGTGACCATTATTCATGAGATTCCATGCCCAACTTGTGACACACATGATGCACTCACTTGAATCAATTAGATAGCTACCTTATGTAAAAGACAAAAAATGATTTTCAACGTATGAGAGACTCCACTTCCTAACCCATACTCAGTCTTAATCAATCTAGATATAATAATGATTTACCCTTAACCTCACACTTGTATCAATACTCATTACTAAAAAGGTAATGCAGGATTACACCACACAATAAAACACTATACCCCAATAAATTTAATTAATAGGGGTTATTCTTAAACTAAAAAGAACTACATCATAAAGTAGTTCATAATCACATTACCACATATAAAGAGTTAACAACACAATGTCACACTTTTTCTATGAAATATACATGAAATAGTTATTAAATAATGTTTGATAACATAAATAACTACAAATTTACATGGTATAACATAATCACATATAACATAGAGGTTTACACAACATAAAATAATTGTACATGTAATGAAGAAACCACATAGAATAGGTTACACATATTTATTTAGCTATTTTGATAATTTATGCCAATGGTATTTTCACATCACAACACATAAGCACACTTATAAGTGAAACACAAGGATCCATGATTCCCATTAGGTCATCCAATATTTAGATTCCATCTAAATGACACCAAATATATATCATAAGTACCACATAATCAGTCTAGATGCCATATAAATAATACAAAATATCCATCATATGTACCTATAATCAGTCCCAAAGATCTCAAATTTAACATCACCTTCCTTTAAGGAAGGGTGTGTTCTAACAAGGCCCAAAATTTATATCCATGAATCTAAAAAGTTACCAATAGGATTTTTGACTCATGAATTAGATAGTTCACACAATCCAAAAATAATGAGAGATCCTCAAAACTCTCTAACTTACCCAATCAAGTTAGTCACATTCAACCCCACATGGTACTATAGGCTTGAGTAACATCGTTGGTCATCCCAAAGCTATCATAACTTAAGTATCATATGAGGTCTTGTGTAAATGAGCCATCATCAGACACCAAACATTTATCCTTTTATTCTAATAATAAGCTATTATCAGCAGTCACTCGATAGCCATGCTCAAAGAAGTGAATGGTTGACTAGTGTTGTTTATCCTACGTAGTGTGGCCTTGGGAAGAGTGGAATCAACCAAGGCTCAATGTGAAAGTTATATTACTACCATGGAAATTATAAATTTCCAAAATCATTAATTTTAACTAAAATTCATAAATTCTAGCACCTCAATCTCATATAACACAGTACTTATTCACTTTCAATTCAAATGATGGTTGTAATCAGCCAACCATAATAACATTTCAACTAGGAAAACCTTCCTTATCTTGATTACAAGTCCATCACATTAGACCCAATAGTTCTACCCAAGCACCAATCATAATTCTCTTTAAAAAAAACATATTTACATAGTTATAACCAGTAACTTGTAGTGACATGTAAAGGCAAGCAAAACATACACCTACTTGCCATAGTTGTAAAAAAATATCAACATAAAATCAATAATCAATTCTTATTTTGGAACAAATTTTCTTTTAATTTATCCAAGATACATTACCAATAACAATAATATCTTATTTTATAATCATCGATAAAAATTCCAGCACTATCTCATAAGACTCTATTGACAATTTTCTATATTTGGTGTTTAATTACACCTTCTAAGGGTAGATTTGTCTTGGAACATCTTTACTCAACCATGAGCATCTTATACATATTGATTTGTCTTACTCAATTGAATCCCATTGATCAAAAGAGTGATACATCAATGAAATAATTTAGTATTTGAGAATATATTATACCAAATATTCAATTCATATAAACTTAATATTATAAAAATTATATTCATAACAGTCATTATTTATGCCGAGAGCACCAATCCTCAATATTTATATAATTTTCAAGATGGTTAAAGGAACCTCTCATTTATGATATCAACCAAATATCAACATTCAATCAAAAAAACCTTTTTCTATCTTGATTATAAATTGAGTACTTTGGAAAAAACAATGATTCACAATCATTAGTCATGAACAAAACTCTTTCTTAACTTATACTTATGTCACACAAGTCCCAATGATGAGTTGGGATACCATTCCAACCTCACTTAACATGAAGATCCTTAATTCATATTTTATTCCTTTGTTAATTACAAAGATTATATTCAGCAACAAAGGTATCAATTTAAGATAACTTTGATTCAGAAATCAATTTATTAGTTCAAGGAAAATATAATTAGCATGACAAAAATCATAATAGGCCAAGTTCACCAAGTTACCATTTGGGTTCTTAATATAAAAATAAGGTTTACTAATTCCACTCAAGACTTTACTTAAAAATAGAGTAATGGCAACACCGTAAATCACATAAGAGCTATGAAGTAACTCTAGTTATAGCTTAGTCCAATATATGACTTAAGAGAGTAATTTTAAACTTAACAAACCACCAGAAAATGAGTCAGTATGCAACAATTTACCAAGTGGTCTTGATAATCAAAAATTAATTTCAAGGTCCTTCTCTTCCAATACTTAAAGTTAACTTAATGCATATCCAATAGAATGGTAATGGTAATCAATAACCATTCAAGTCTATCAACCCCAAAATCTCAAATGAATCTCCAACCAAAAATTTTTTTAATATCAAATGATTTACTCAAATAAATTAAGTATACTCTCTCACTAACTAGCCTTCTAGACATAAGTCATCCCTTAATATTTAAGAAATTAATGTCCCAAAAAAATTACAAAAATTATTAAATAATTATTCTAAACTCCAATAATGGTCTTTTATCACTTTAGCTCATATTAGTCCACCTATACATGTTTAAATGGTAGTCAAGTAAGACCCATATTAATGCAACCCAAAATTGAGAAAGGATGACTTTATCTGAGGCTATGGAGATCAACATATTATGGTTAGGAAACTATTAAGAGCCCACAATGTCACAAGATTACCTACAAATTTTTTATTGATTTCTGTATACACACTCACACATTCTATAATATAGGAACTTTTAGCAATTCAGGCTTGTATAAACAAAGCACTAATCAACTAATCTAAGTGGTTAAGTGACTTATAAAAGTCTCACATGACCTTCTTAAGCATATAAGACATGTATCTATCTATACAATACATATAAATCCAACCTTTTTTATTATGCACACTAGCATACAAGGTTATAATTCAATCTTATAAAGACAATAAAGACATGTAGGTGGAATTTAACTACCAAATGGCATACACAAACAAGTTAAAAAAATAAGCCTCCATAAGGATATGTGCATCTATACTAGGTGTATTTACGGTCACTCAATGTACATTATGCACAACAGTCACCTTGCAAGGGTATGTATAATCATGCAAAAGTTCAACTAGCCTTTTAAGTACGTATTAAAATAAGTGCAATGCATCAAAAATTAATAAAAACCTTTAATTACATGCTTTGATACCATGTGAAATGACCCCAAAAAATGTTTTCTTTTGAGTGTCATTTTATTCAGTGTGAGAGTAGAGTTATGAATATAGTTCATTATGCATGGTTTGGATTTATATAATGCATCCACAACCCATAACCAAATTTATGAATGTACAATTTTTATCATACACCATTTCTACTATTCAAGAAATTAAAACATACAATGTTGAATTTAAAATCCAATATTAATGATGCAATAGAATCATTACACACAATATAGGTCTTAACCATAATTGGATCAACCAAGACAAAGCAATGACACATCATTCTATAAGAATGTATAAACATTCATATATGTCCTTGCTCATTTAACTTCATACATATAAGAGATATGCAATGGTACTATCCTATACGAATCTTTATACCAACATCTCATAATTTAAAGATCATTACACCATGTTTAATCATATAAACACACCTTAATCAATTTAAAGAAATTCAAACTTGCACATTCTACATGCATGGCATAGATTAAGCTTGAAATGCTAATTTTTCAAATCATTCTTATGATAAATATTCATTACAACAATACCAATTCATTTATCACAACTCACAAGAAATAGTTAAATATATAACCAACTATTTTTAAATTTCATGAATGTCAACCACTCGATTCAAGCATGCATAGATTCACCATCACACATTCCTTTGTACTTGTAGTAGAATGAATCAATCTTTCTTATGTTTTAACAACATTAATCTTAAAATTAAAATTCATTTATTATGTATAATTCATGATCAATAAAATCATGCAATAGTATCACGCTATATCTATCATGTAAGGCCACTTGCCAACATCAAAGGCAATGTAGTTATCAATAATTACCACGTGTTATAGCCATATAAAATTAATAAAAATACTTACTACAATCATAAAAATAATAGAATTTACAAATTTCACAGCTCAAAAATTTATTTTTAACACTCTAAAAATTCATTCATTTAGCTAATAATCAATTCAAGTTCATTTTAACTTAGTTATAGATTACTAGATTTTTTTTAACAATACCAAGATTTAATAACCTTTTCATTATAAATGGATCATATAGGATCAACATAAAAAAATAATAAATCTTAAAACCATGTTACAGGAAGAGCATTAAATTGTTGCAGGATATATTTGTTTTAAATAATAAAATACAATCATAATGGAATTTATTTTTCTCTCTTAATAATCCATAAAAAGACTTTAGATATGAATTTCAAAGGTTAAATTAAAGAGAATAAAACACATAATTTTTTTTAATATCACTCTATGAGTTATGAGAAACAACTACATCAAATTTGGGTTTATACGAACAATACAATATGCTCTTTTACATTGCAATAAGTTGCTACAAGAGTAATACATGGAAAGAGTAAATTTAGAACATTCTACATCAAAGCATTTAATCACTGAAAGAAGATAATAATATTTTTAAATACATCATAGAAATCCATAATAAATAACAACTACCAAATGATCCACACACCACCCTGACCCATCCTATGAGCCCTCCAATTGTTGAACCTCACCACTCCAACCATCAGCTAGGTGGTAGAGTCAAACATTCAAGATTTGGGAAAAGGTGTGAACAAGATATTTTAACCATCATTGAGTAATTTTACAACAGTGACATAAAATTATTAAACAGATGAATCTTAACATCATGCACCAATAGTGCTAACAATAATTCATCCAAAATTTCATAAGTGACACTTGCAAAAATGGGTCTGCAAGATCTATCAAGCATCCAACTTAGGATGAAATACCCAGATCTATATTTCTAATCAAGAGAGAATAACAACCCATTCATATTTTGACTCAAACAAGAAAAATGAAAGAGGTAAAATAAGATCAAGTAACTCCTTTGCATCAATGCCTCTAAATACATCAAAATCCAGACAAAATAAGTCAAAATAAAAATAAGCAAGCTTGGCTAAGGTGACATATTTTCATAAATACTAGTAGCATCAAATAAAAATAGCAATGATAAAAACCCAACAACTAAAAAATAATTACAATAGAAAATAGGCACCCATGTGACCAATAAATACATATAAAACAATAAGAAAATACCCAACATGCCATTTTAAGGTAATACTTTCCAACCATGAATAAAATAGACTAAACAGTTAGGGTTTTAATATTTTATCCCCTAATACATTTCAATAATAATGTTAATTTCTTTTAAACCCTATACACCAGGTAAAATTTTAACTCACAGTCAAGTATGAAAATCAATTCAACTCTATACATCCATAAAAAGATAAAACTATAACATTGAATAATAATATATCACTTACTTGACACAAATTTGTCCTATGAAGAAGAAAATAAACTTCTCTTTGATTACCCTTCATAGAAAATAAAAATCTTGCCCAGATCTATTTCATTTCTTCCATAGCCAATTCAGTTTCTTTCTTTTTTTCCATAGCTCACCTTCTCTATCTCCCTTATGCCTAGGTACAAATTTTTTCAAGCCACTAAAAGCTTGTTGAGATGAAATCCAAGCCAAAATTATTCTCCATGGCCACCATTTTTTCCTCTAGGGTTTATCTAATAGTCAACATAGCAAAATGACATTCTTATAAAGTAAAATAATTATTTTTTTTGGGTGAAGAGTCAACCCCTAAAATACATCATTTTTATTTAATGATTCAAATTTTTATTTATTTATTTATTTATTTTTTATTTCCTTATTTTTATTTATTTATCTATTTAAAAATATATAAACTTTATGTTTATTTTTATTTTTTATTTTATTTTAACTATAATGTATGGCTGAAATCTAGAACCCCTTTATGTTCATCATGGCCTAAAAAGAATTTATTTAATTAATAACATTAATCATGTGTTACTTTTTGCCTACATATTTATTAAATCAAGGTCATTATGTAGTCCCACTCCATTATAATTGATGGCATTAAAATACCTAGGGCTTCTTGGTGATAAAATCAAGCTAAAAAAACTTAGATTAAATATTTTTAATCACAATATGATCTACACTGGGAAATAAGTTGACATGCCTGAAATGATAATTAGTGTTTTGGAGCACTTTAATGGCCAAAATCAATAAAATTATAGTTGATATAAAAGAAAACTTATCACTAAGCCAACACACACAATACAACAATCAAAGAGAATAATAAAAACTAAAAATAGAAACAACCATAATCAAGTAAAATAAAAAGATGAAAACATCAATCAAGATTAACTAAATAAAATAAGATAAAAAGATAGACATAAGGCATGTTGCAACTACTCAAGGAATAGATGGATTATTACTATTATATTTCTTATCTAGTGTTGTTGTTATCCAACTACTCACTACCTCCTCCATTATTACCCTAACTACTAAAATCTACCACCAACCTAGCTCATGTACCTATGAGCCCTGCAACCACAAAAACATGGCATCAACAATATCTACTCTACATTAAAAACATATATAAATGTAAATATAAACTATATAATCATCATAATATAAGACTATATTGATAACATCATTAATATGCAAGATCAAAGTATATTGCTTTAGGATCAAAGTATGTTGCTACAAGATTATTGTTGAAGGATGAAAGTATATCACTTCAAGATAATAGTATGTTACTAAAAGATAAAAGTATGTTGTTGTAGGATAATAGTATGTTGTTTTAGGATAATAATATGTTACTGTAAGATAAAAATATGTTACTATAGGATAAAATTATATTTTTGTAGGATAAAATTATGTTGGTACAAGATAACATCAATCAACATCTATATGTATGCATAAGATGCTCAACACTCAAAATATTCTAATACATATAATAATGTATATAAAAAGGAGTCACGTAACAGGTCATGACATCTCCTTCATCTCAATTTCTAACTCACCTTGATAACTTTTACCTCTTTCATGCTCTGAATGGCCTTGCCCTTTCCCACCATTTTTTATTACCCACGATTATGATCCTTGTCTTGGCTTAACCTTCACTAACTTGGATGACCTATTGTCCCTATCCTCAATACCTCCTAATATTTTTATATTAAACACACTTCCATGGATAATAAATTTGAGTATCTAATCTTCTTCATAGATACAATAATTAACCCTTCAACCTCATTGTCTCTATGTTAGGTAAGAGAGGGTTCTCTACCTCCTCCTTAACAACATTCATGTCAAACTACATAACAAGACAAATGTTATGTTGGTCTTTGTCTTCACATACCAATAGGGCACTTTGAATGTATCTATATACATTCTTATTAATATTCACCATGTTTTATCTTACGTTATACATCTCTATATATGTTTGAAATGAACACTTCTAAAATATTAATTGTATATGAATGGTTTTAATTTAGTCTCAAACACACACACACACACACACACACACACACACACACACACACACACACACACACACACACACACACACACACACACACACACACACACACACACATTTAAATTAGTAAATTTAATATAAATTAGTGAATAAATAATCATAAGTAATCAATAAAAGTATATGTAGAAAGCATTCAATAATCTAATGAAATTGAAAGAGTATCTATAATTTAAAATTACATTTTATAAATAATCCAACATTCATTGTATGATTCAATATCATTGTAGCAACAACCTTTTATTTTATTAGATTGAATGGATGAATTACATGTTGATTTTTGTCTTGTGATGGATATTGTGTACCATTAATGGGGCCATATAAGTAGTCATTACTTAAAAACCACAATAACCATGGGAATAAACCCTAAAATAAATCATTTTATTTATCCAAATTGTAGGATTAGCTTCTGTACTAATCTTTGGAGGAAAATATTATGTTTTTTGGGATCATCATGAAAATTCAAAATATCAAGAAATATTTTCAAATCCCTATACATGATAAATGAATTTGAGAAATCAATTTTTTCCTATTTATTGTTTAACAAATTTATGTTGTATAAAATTTTAACTCTCAAAAATGTGGAATTAATGGATCTTATAAGTGATCATATTGACACAAGTTTTCTAAGTTCTCACTATTTTAATTTATTTTTAAAAAGATGATTATTTTGTCAAATTATGACCACTATTATGATATTGGAAAAAATAAAGATACTTCTCTAAACCCTAAATTTTTCATTTATTGATTTGGAATTGAATTAGTAGTTAAAAATGATTTTTATTTTTTACATCTAATTAAATGCTTAATTAAATGGATATGGGTACGTATAGTTTGTTAATGTGAAACTATGACAAACAATGAGTAGATAACCATGACTAATATCATGATTAGGATACTAACCCAAAACATTAAAGAGGATAATGTTAAATAAGATCATTTATCATACCAATTAATGTATGTTGGTACCATCTAATTACATTGATCTTACACAATTACATGTGGTATCCTTAGTGAAATTTTGATGTTTGATGTTTGAATGTCAAGTAACATGTCTATCTAAGAAGTGATACATAGATATTCTCTATAAGGTGTTACTCTCTTTCATATTTATCTAGGGTGACCTATATATATGCATACAATAAATATCTTTCCACTGGCATATGATCTGGAGTGTCACAAGTCCTAGCCACACCCAAGTGTCCATAGGATAAAACATGTAGAATTTTCCCTATTGTTAGCTCATTCCCTATCCCCTCATACACAAATCTATAAGAATATTTATAAATGTGTGTGAGTATGTAATAACCTTATGAATGTACTATCCTCCTCATATCTATTTCTATTATAACCTAAGGAAATATATATGTACTTTCTTTTAGGATAAGCATCTAATGAAAGACTACATGGTCAATGCATCCTTAAACTAAAATACATACACAAAGCATGACACTAGAACTAGAATTAAGTGTTTTTGATATTTCTTAAGAAACTAAATTTATCATACATACAAAACACTCAATAAATCTCCTTAGGACAATAATATAAGAGATGAATAATAGACACACTACATTCCTAACTGAGCACTTCTCTAGATAATCCTATATGATTTGAACTAAAAAACTTACACCACTTAAAACATGTCCTCCAACTTCATTTTTCCTAATCCTAAACCTGTACATGCATTTTGTTTCTCATGGATTGACTCTTGAAATCCCATTAAACCTAAAAATGATCAAAATGGGAACTCAAACATTTATGGGCCATTATCGAGAGTCTACCACTATTGCAGGAGAGACCCTATACTATTGGCGAGTTATATTTACATAACTACCATGGCAGTTGTGTAACATGTGATTTAAAACAAATATACATTAACTGATACTTTCATCATGATATGTAGAATGCTTTGTCTCACTACTTATATCTAATTTTCTATTTTATTAAAGATAAATAATTTTTTATAAATCTATGTATATCATCTTCAATTTTAAATTGAATCCATAAGCATGTAGACAATGAACATCTCTTTTTAGGTGATGTAATAGTACTTGATTTCTGAGATGCTCCTACATCAAACACATAAGTTCAACCATTGTTATATTATAATTTTTTTTGGGTGGATTTTATAACCATAATTTTACATTGGTGGTAAAACCACATCACACTATTCCACCATGTGAGTTATTTCCATGTATTCTAGTCACTTGTTAAATCATAGAAAATATGGTCCTCCTCTAAACACTCTCTACACTATTTATATCCTTACCTTGACTAACATTGAACATAACTTTAATGTTTAACATTATCACCTCTTTATAATTTTTTTCATCACACACTTTCAAGGATAATAAACTTGATTGTCTCAGCTTATTCTTATATCTAATAAATAACCCTTCATTCTCCCTTTCATTTATCTTATGTAAGAAAGGGATTTTTATATCCTCCTTCATGAATGCATGGATGTCTAAATGCATAATAGGATAAATTTTATGCTAATAATCATATTACCTTCCTTGTAGTATAATTAAATTTCATATCTCCCCATCCTTAATAACACTCACATTGTTATATCTTCTGTAATACAACATATTTCTATTGAATATCCATCCCCTCCCAAGAAAAAACATGACATGCATCCTTGAGTAAGATATCATAAAATAATTTGTCATGGTATCTATAAATACACACATATAATTTAAAAAATTATCTCACACTAATATCTTGCCAATTTGATATAACCAAGATAATCTATTTGGCCCTTGGTGAGGTTTACACACAAAATTTAGATTTCATACCATCTCAATGGGCATTATCTCATTTTCCTCTATCAACCATAACATTACAACACTTATTTTTATATAATTAAAATATAACATGTATTTGGATATGTGTCATAGGTTTGTGGCTAGCATAGCCTTTAATTAATTCATATGATAATTATATAGTTTCATATTGGTAACATGGTTGGCATTGGGGTTATCCATAACATAGTTACCATATATCTAAGAGAAAGTGGTTCTTATTTGATAATCATATGTAGCAGATTATTTTATTCTTATAAGGTTTTTGAGATTTCTACTTCAAATTAGTTCATAATTTATTCATGTATTTATCTAATATTAATATTATAATGTGATATATTGATGTGATTATACTTTATTGTGTATGAATTTCATTTCAAGTTGTATTAGATCTTCACTTTTGGTAATCATGTGTGTAAAACCCTAATTTTGGAGAATTGTTTATATCTTACAAACCATTTAAAAAATATATAAAATTGAGTCATCGGTGTTGGATATATTTCGGTATAATTCCTGTTATATGTTTAGAAGCATTGTTATTATCATTGATGTCAAAGTCAAGATATGTCAAGATCAGAGTTAAGGCTCTGCATAGTGAGATGATATGTGTTAAAGAAGTCTCATGATAAGAGAAAATTTGAAGGAAACCTCTTGTCTCTCTATTGATAGATAATTTTAAGGAAACCGAATAATCCCTCTAAGGTTGATGACATGTCAAATTAAATATAAAGGTATAAGGTAAACTACTATTGTGTACTAGGTGTCTTGAGAAGCCTAGTCTAGTCCTAGGAGAAGGTATATGCATAATGAATAGTAAATCTTGGTGATTTTTATCATTATAAGCATAATAAAGTGAAAAAATCTATGTAAACATGAACAAGAGACTAAGAAGCCTTCATATGAGTTTCAAGGTGAATACTTGAGGCTTAGTCTACACATGAAGACCTAGTGACAAGGCATAGGCCAAGTGGCATGTTGAGGTGATCAATATAAGAGTTGTGTGATGAATATTGATAGTGTAAGAGAATTTTATGATTTCATATGACATTTGGATGAGGTATTGTGATTAGTGAAATAATTTTCAAGGTGTGATCATGGTCTTAGTATGATTGGCAGTTTAAGGCCTAGTGTGCAAAGAGACCTATTCTGGCCTAATGAGGGGCCAAATTTATTTCCCAAGGTGCCAAAAATATTGAGATAATTGAAAGAGGTGTGATTTTTTGTGTTAAGCATGTTGATAAAGGTTTAAGTCATACCCTAAAGAATAAATCATGAAATTTTTTGTTGACATGAAAGAAGATTACAATTCATCTGATAAAAATGAAGGAAGTGATTCTTAGAGTAAACATGAAGTTGATGGCCCTGATGTCAATGAATTTATTTTCATGGCTAAAGAATTAATTTGGTAAAATCAAGAAGATTCCATATGGATTGGAGTTGTTGGTGATTCAGATGAAGAAGGATATGAGGTGGAATTTAAGGCATAATTGATGAATACACTATAAAAACTGAAGATGGTAAAGAAAAATGGTAGGGTGATAAGGTTCCTTATCAAATATTATGAGGATAGAATCAATTTTTTTCAATATATACTAAGAAAAATCTCTAAAGAATAAGATTAAACAGTCAAATGGGTGGAGACTCAACTTGATATTGTTGTAGCTAGTCTAAAGACCAAAGAAGAAGAATATACAAGGCATGTCACTAAAGTGGATTATTTTAGAGCTGAGTTGGATCAGGCATCAGGAAATTTTAAGTACTTTGTGATTTTTTAAAAGAGTACCAATGATCTAGAGAATATTCTAACTAGTCAAAAGATTGGTAATGATTAAACAAGGTTTGGTTTCAGTGGACACCAAGATAAGAACACTAATATGATCAAAAAGGTCAATAATCAATCAAAGAATGAAGGTGGTGATAGAATGAAGGCTAATACTATTAAATAACCTAATTATACAAGGTATGATAATGCCTTTAATGGCTAATATTATTCATGTAGCCAATTTGGACATAGAACAAAGCATTGTAGAAGGCCTTCCAAGAATGAATATGCATGGAACTATAAGGAGAGTCATCAGTCAAGAGGTAGGGGTCATGGTGTGTTTCCATAGAAAGGAATAGTGTGTTTTAATTGTCATAAGGTTTTTCATATTTCAGAGTACTATAAGCATGAATTGTCAATACTAAATAAGAAATTTGAGAACCCTATATTACAGGAAAGAAGATAAGATGGTAAGTGAAAACCCAAGTTAACTAAGGTTCATGATCAGTTTTCAAGTCAAAATGGACCATTTTTAATGGTATAACATTGTCAATATGCAAAGGAGTGCCAATAATTCTCACAGATAGCTCAGATTGATGATACAGTCAAGAAGGTCAATAGAACAAGCTAGAATATTTTTCAAACAATGATTGAAGAGGTCAAGCCAAAAGGATTATTCAAGCCTAAGAGGATCATGAAGGAAGTTTAGTCTAGTAAGGACATGGATATTTGGGAATCTCATGAGTTTATGTTGTTATATTTCCCTAGAGTAGAGGTGACTCCATTAGGCTTCATGGAGGCACATAGCTAATAAGAAAGAAGTATAAAGTATGCTCAGTCATAGGGAGAGTTTTGTGGTATTTTGGTGACTTTTAGATTCAATGTTTAGTAAAAAATAATTTGTAGGTATGATCACAAGAGACAAGTCACAAATTTTTTTTTATGATGAATTAATGAAACCAAGTCAAAGTCTTTAAATTTTTTAAAATCCTCATGGAGACAAGGGAAGCCAATCATGATCCAAGATTAGGTATGTAAGCCTAATCTATGTTAAATTTATTTGAATATAAAAAGCTGTGTTATTTTAGGTCTAAAGATCAAATATTTTCTAAGAAGATGATTATTTGTCATTAATGTTAAAGGGGGGAGTTCCTATTTGGGAGAAAGATCAAGCATCAAAGAATATCCAGATTGAGGAGATGAGAATTATTTACTATATTATAATTTTTTCCTTCAAATAAAAATGGGGATATTATTAAGGTATGATTCTTATTGATGGTTTTGAAGCAATATTTTTGTCATTGATGTAAAAGTGTAGATATGTCAAGATAAAAGTTGAGGTTATGCATGGTTAGATGATATGTGTCTAAGAAGTCTCATGAAAAGAGAAAAATTGAAGGAAAACTCATCTCTCTATTAAGAGATAATTTTAAGGTAACCTGGTAATTTATCTAAGGTTTATGGCATGTCAAAGTTAGGATCATAATATAAGGTAAGTTATTATTGTGTACTAGGTGTTTTTAGAAGCATAGTCTAGTCCTAAGAGAAGGTGTAAAGCATAAATTAGAAAAAATATTGGTGATTATTTTCATTACAGGTGTGAGAAAGTGAAAAATGTTGTGTAAGCATTACCAAGAGGTGAAGAATCCTTCATATGATTTTCAAGGTCATGTCATGTGGCTTAATCCACACATGAAGACCTAGTGAGAAGGCATAGGCTTGGTATCATGTTGAGGTGATCAGTATGAGATTTGTGTGATGAAGGATAATAACGTATGAGAATTTTATGATTTAATTTTACATGTAGATGAGGTATTGTGAATAACACAATAATTTTCAAGGTGTGATCATGGTTTTAATATGATTGGTAGTTCAAGGTCTAGTGTGTAAAGAGACCTAATGTGTCCTAATGAGGGGTCAAATTCATTTCCCAAGGTGTCAAAGCTCTTGATAGCATTGAAAAATGTGTGAGGAGTTGTGTTAAGTGTGTTGACAAAGTTTTAAGTCATATCCTAAAGCAAATGTATAAAAATTGGTGTTGAAATCCTCTATGTGCACAAAATGTGGTGTTGCAGACCTGAGAAGAAATTTGTTGTGCTCGTTGTCATGTGAAATATTTATATGAGATCCTAAGAAGCTCATTTAATTGGGTATGTTCCAAATTTTTAAAAGTTTGGAGTTGAGGAGCAATCCTTTATGAATGATTTATAAGAATGGAAACTAGTCAAAACCCTATTAAAACCCTCTTAATGACTTGATAGGAAAGATATTATAAATTTTGTCTTAGAATGCTTTTTTGACCTATTTTTTTGTTTAAATCATGTAAAGGGAAGCTATAAAAACCCCTTATTTTTTAGAATTTTTATATAGCAGGCAGGGTTGACAAGGACAAATCATGAAAATGGATGGAGGATGATTTTTGAGACTTTTTTATTATTATTATCATATAATTTTATTATCATGTTTTATACCTAAAATGTTCTAAAGTGGTCATGGAAGTTGACCTATCTCTAAACAGGCCTAATAAGCAAGATAATGAGAAAACTAGGCAAGAATGAGAATGAGATTAGGGATTGGTTTCATATGATTAGGGATGGATCAAAATTCATGGGGTAATTTTTAAATACATATTACTCATATCCAATTGGTTTATAAGTGTTTATGATGCTATTGAACATGCTAAAAGTTGTTCTCAAAGTGATTTGTTTAACATAATGAAGTCTATGTAAGATGAAGACGTGACATTGGTCTGTAAGACCAATATGGATTTTAAAAATTATAATATATATTTTAAAATATTATATAATTATTATTAAATTTTATGTAAATCCATTTTAATAAATGAAAGTGTTCCCACAGGTGTTTTAAGACATTATCTACATGCAGTTTTTTGTGTGTAAGAATGTTATTCCTAAGTGCTTTTGAATTATGTTTAATAATAAAATTCACATAAAGTTTTTCTATAGGTATAATAGGTTAATTTTAACACATTTTTATTCATGATAAAATCCTATGAAGTTGTGAAAAGTTAATGTTTCTTAACTGGAGTTTTTGAGCCTGTGAACAGTTCAGAGTGAGCTTATGTAGTCGATTAGTTTGAGGTCAATTGCCATATTTGATGAATTATAATGAACATTATGATTTAAATTATATTATATCCATGTTATTTTATGATTTTTTTATGTTTCAAATCCTTTTTTAAGTATCATATTTACAAGATAGACTTTCTGATAGTGAGAAGGCTTAATTATGAATAAACCTAATTATGTGGTTCAATGTGTGAAATTAGATAAATAGTGTTGGGAACATAAGGAGAGATTATAAAGATTATTTTAAAGTGAAATTTGAAGTTTTTCATACATTTTTATTTTAAAATTATTCCAAGGATGCTTAATTAAAATGTGTGCTTAGAGAAGGCCTAATAGCATTAGGTCTGTATTGGGCCTAATGGTGGTTTTGGCCCTTAAGAGTAATGAACAACCTATATGATGGTTGTTTCACTTGTGAAACATGTATTTTATATATTAAAATGGTTATATAAGTATTTTTAGATTATTTTATAACTAATAAGGGTAATATCAAGATTCAAGTATAAAGATAAGGCCTAATAGGCCTAATTTGACTAGTTAGAGAGTTGAACATATGAGCAAATGATATATAGTTTTTGGAAACTAGGAAAATGGATTAAATATAATTATATATGTGATATTAATATTTCATTAATATATAAATATTCTTCTAATTTTTTTGATCAAGTTCATTTGACCTAATTCTATGAAGGAAATGGCTAGTTAAACAAAAAGGCCTAATAGGCCATTTGAGAGAGATAAATGAGTGAGAAGAGCAAAATAAGGAGGTCATATTCAGTTGAGTAATCAAAAGATGTCTAAGGGTGATCAGATATTCAAGTTATTTGAGTTGGTTCTGGGTTACCTAGGGGCTTTTAACCTCCTTGTAGGGTGGAGCTTGTTAAAGTATTAGTTGAGTTGGCATTTTACTAGTGAGTTGTTGGCGCTGCTTGTGGAATTGGTGCCTCATTACAAGTTTGATTCATTGATTATAATATTGTATTTTAATATGTGCATCAATGTTTTTTATCTTCCAAAATGGTTTCCCACATATGTCTTATGGTCTAATGTTATTTGCTTTCATAGATGCTTGTGTATTCATTGATTGTTGTATATAAGTGGATGAATGCTTCATGAATGTTAAGTGAAATTGAAGGAATATTTTAAGATAAATAATTCACCCCCTCTCTCAATATCTATACTTCCAATATTTGGTATTATGTATGTCCTTTAAATCAGTTATAATAACCTAAAGGATATTCTAAACAAGTGAAGATGGCTAGTTAAGCACAAGGTGGATTTTATACAAGCAATTATCCATTATTTAATAGATCTAATCATTATTTTTGGAGTGTTAGGATGAGGAAATATATGATGTCTAAAGGTCATTATTTTTTTAAATTAGTCTTGGATGGATATACTACACCCCTAGTCTTCTCATAGATGCAACATACAAGAAGGCAAGTGACAATAAGTCAAAAGCAATGAATGGTATTATGTGTGGTCTATCAAAGGTAGAACTTGTGAAAGTAATGCATTGTATGTATTCCAAAGGAATTTGGGACAATTTTAGGAATATTCATGTGGGATACTCCAGGTTAAAATTGGATATTTTTTAAAATCATAGAAGATAATTTCAAAGCCTAAAAATTAATGAAGATGAGACTATTTCAACCTACTTGTTTAGGGTTGATGAAGTGGTCAACATCAAAAGAGGTCTAGGTGAATATTTGAAAGAGTCTACTATTATTTAAAAGGTTTTTAGACCTCTAACTACTAAATTTTATTCTAAGGTATCTATTGTTTAAGATATGCAATATCCAGATAAGCTATAGATAGATGTACCTTATGGCACCCTAACAACCTATGAGATGAGGACAAGTGAAGGAAGACATACAAAGAAGGAAGTTTCATTAAAGGTAGAAAATAAGACAAAGGAGAAGATGACACAAGGTAATAAATTCAAAGACAATGATGAATTTGATATTGATTAGGATGAGCTTATAGATATGGTTACAAGAAAGTTAAAGACAAGCTTAGGTAAATACAAGGATAAATTGCCTTTTAAATGATTCAATTGTGGAGAGATTGGACACTTTGTTAAAAAGTTCCCTCACAAGCTTAAGGATAAGAATGATGAATATCATCATTAAGGTCATGACAATGATAAAAGGTCTTATACGTATAATAATAACAAGAAAATCCTTAGAAGGTATGATGATAAGAAGAGGCTTTTCAAAAATAAAAGAAATTTATACATCAAGGAAGATTGCAGTTCATCTGATGAAAGTGAGAGAAGTGATTCTGAGAATGACCATGAACGTGATGACCCTAATGTCAATGAAGTTATTTTCATGGCTGAAGAAGCAAGCCACTCAAATCAAGAAGAGTCCATATGGATTGAAGGTATTGTTGGTGATTGAGATGAAGAAGGAGATGAGGTGGACTTTGAGGTAGAATTGATGAATATTATAGAATAACTAAAGACAATAAGTAAAAATAATAGGGTGATGAGGTCTCTTATCAAATATTATGTGGAGAAAATCAACTTTTTTGAAGATAGACTAAGAAACAACTCCAAATAACAAGAGGAAATTGTCAAACATGTGTATACTCAACTTAAGATTGTGACTACTAGTCTAAAGATCAAAGAAGAAAAATGTACAAGGTATGTAACTAAAGTAGACTCTTTGAGAGCTAAATTAGATCAGACATAAAGTAATTTTAATTCATTTATGAGGTTTGAAAGGATACTAATGATATAGACAACATTCTAAGTATTCAAAAGATTTTTAATGACAAAATAGTCCTTAGTGTTAATGGAGACCAAGAGAAGATCACTAATGTGATCAAGAAGGTCAATAATCAATCAAATAATGAGGGTGGTGGTAGAATGAAGGTTAATAATATTAATAAACCTAGTTATATAATGTATTTTAAGCCCTTAAATGATTATTTTTATTAATGTAACCAATTGAGACATAGATCAGGGCATTGTTGAAGGCCCTCAAAGGATGAATATGCATGGAATATGAGGAGAGCCATCAGTCAAGTGGTAGGGGTCATGGTGTGTTTTTATCAAAAGTAATAGTGTGTTTCAATTATCATAAGCTTCATCATATTACAATTTACCATAATCATAAATTATCAAAACTAAACAAGAAATTTGGGAGCCCTAGAGTACAAGAAAGAAGACAACACTGTAAGTGGAAACCCAAGCTAGCTAAGGTTTATTATCAATTTCCAAGTCCAAGTGGATTGTTTTCCATGGTAGAGAATATTCAAGATTTAAAGGAGTACCAAGAATTCTCTCTATTATCTCAAATTATTGATGAAAGAGACAAGGTTAATATAACAAGCCATAATATTTATCAAATAAAGACTGAGGAGGTCAATCCAAAATGACTTTTTAATCCTAAGAGGATCATGAAGGACGTTCAGTGTGGTAAGGACATACAGATCTAGGAAGATCCTAAGTTCATGGTGTTCTAGTTTTCTAGATTAGAAGTGACTCCATTAGGCTTCATGGAGGCACTCATCTAGTAAGAAAGAAGTATGAAAGATGCTTAGTCATAGGGGGATTTTTATGGTCATTTACTGAATTTTATATTTAAGTTTTAGTCAAAAGTCTACTATAAGTATGATCAAAAGAGATAGGTCACAAAATGTTTTGTATGATGACTTGATAAAACCAAGTAACTATCTTGAAAATGCCTTAAATTCTCATGGAGACAAGTGAATCCAATCATGGTCCAAGAGTAGGTATGCAAGACTAATTTGTGTTAAGTATATTTGAAGAGAAAAATGTGTGTTGTTTAGGGTCCAAGGATCAAATAATTTCAAGGAAGATGATTCTTTGTCATTAATGTCAAAGAGGGAGAAAGTTCCTACTTGGGAGAAAAACCAAGCATAAAATAAGATACAGTTTGAGGAGATGAGAATGATCTACTATATTATATTGTTGATTTATGATTCCTATTGTTGGTTTTGAAACATTGTTGTTTTTGTTGTTGTTATTGATGTCGAAGTCAAGATATATCAAGATCAGAGTTGAGGCTATGCATGGTGAAATGATATGTATCAAAGAAGTCTCATGACAAGATAAAACTTGTGTCTCTCTATTGAGAGATAATTTTAAGTAAACATGGTAATTCTTATGAGGTTGATGTAATGCCAAATTGAATATCTTGGTACAAAGTAAGCTAATATTTTGTACTACGTGTTATGAGAAGCCTAGTCTAGTCCTAAGATAAGTTGTATTCATAACTCATAATAAATCCTTATGATTTTTGTTATTATAGGAATAATAAAGTGAATAATTTTTTTTAAACATGAGCAAAAGGAAATAAGCCTTCAAATGAGTTCCAAGGTCAAGTCTTGAGGCTTAGTCCTCACATGAAGACCTAGTGATAAGGCATAGGCCTAGTAGCATGATGAGGTGATCAATATGAGACTTGTGTGATGAAGATTGGTAGTGTATGAAAAGTTTAGGATTTTATTTGAGATGTTGATATGGTATTGTGAGTACTGAAATAATTTTCAAGGTGTGATCATGGTCTTAGTATGACTAGAAATTTAACTGTCTATTGTGCAAAGAGGACTTAGTGTGGCCTAATGAGGGGTCAAGTTCATTTCCCAAGGTTACATAGATATTGAGATAATTTAAAGAGATATGAGTGTATTTTGAAGTGTGTTGAAATTTTTTGAAGCTGTATCTTTAAGAAGAAATCATGAAAGATGTTGTTGATATCCTCTATGTGCACAGAATGGGGTGTTGCAGACTCGAGAAGGAATTTTTTGTGCTAATTGGTAGTTGAAACCATTTCATGAGATCCATAGAAACTAATGGAAATTTTTTAAATTCCCTATCTTTAAATTCTTTGCATTTGTCTTGGAGTTGAGGTGAAATATTTTATGAACAATTGTTAAGGGAACGAGTCAAAACCCTCTTAAAACCTTCATAATGACTTGATAAGAAATATTTTATTATTTTTGGTTTGGAATGGTGTTTTTAACCTATTTTTATATTTTTATCATGTATATGACTCTTCCAAGTTTCTCCAAGTGGTTTTGGTTTGTCATGACAATGAATAGAAGCGATAGGAAACCCCTTGTTTTTTGGAAATTTGATGTAGTAGACAATGTTGAGCAACGAAAAGCATTAAAATTCATAGAGGATAATGAGTAAGAATTTTTTTTATTATCATATAATATTTTTATCAGGTTATAGATCTAAAATCTAATAAAATAGTCATGGATGTTAACCTATCTCTAAACATGCCTAATAAGCAAGATAATGAGAAAACTATGTAAGAATGAGAATGAGATTAGGGATGGATCCAAATTCATGGTGTAATTTTTGAATAAATATAAATCATACCCCCTTGGTATATAAGTTATAATTATGTTCTTGAGCATGCTAAAAATTATTCTCAAAGTGATTTGTCTAACATAGTGAAGTCTATGTAGGATGAAGATGTGAGATTGGTCTATAAGACAAATATGGATATTAAAACATGTAATATATATTTTAAGATATTATATAATTTTTTTTAAGGTTTATTTAAATATATTTTATTAACGTAAAGTGTTCCCATAGGTTTTCTAAGATTTGATCTTCTTGACTATGTTTTGAATGTTACAAGCAATTTTCTGTGTAACTGAGAATGTTATTCCTAGGTGATTTTACATTGTGTGGAATAATAAAATTCACATTAAGTTTTTATATAGGAATCATAGGTTAATTTTGACATATTTTTATGCATGATAAACTTCTATTATGGTGTTAAAATTCAAAGGTTCTTGACTGGGTTTTTGGATCCTATGTATAGTTCTGAGTGACCTTATGTAGTTAATCAGTTTAAGGTCTATTGCCCTGTTTGATGAATTATAATGAAAATTATGTTGAGCCTATGGTCATGGATATTATATACATGTTATTTTATTATTGTTTTATGTGTATAATCTGGTTGTATACATCAGATTTGAAAGATAGACTTTCTGACAGTGAGAAGGCCTAATTTCAACTTGACCTAATTATCTGGTTCAAAGTGTGAAATGAGGTAAATGGTGTTTATAACCTAAGGAAATATTATAAATGGTATTTAAAAATTATATTTAAATTTTCTAATCCATTTTTTTAGTCTTAAATTATTCCAAGGAGGCCTAAGTGAAATGTGTGCTTAGAGAAGGCCTAATAGCATTAGGTCTCTAATAGGCCTAATGGTGGTTTTGGGGCTTAAGGGTAATGATTGACCTATTTTATGGTTGTTTTAATTGTTAAAAAAAAATTTATCTATTCCAAGGGTGATATAAGTATGGTGACGTTATTGGCTAACCAAAAAGCGTAAGACCAAGAGTCAAGTATAAAGGTAAGGCCTAATAGGCCTAATTTAACTAGTTAGATATTTGAGCAGATGAGCGAATGATATAGAGTTTTGGAAACTAGTAAATTTGATTGAATACCATAATATAGGTGTGATTAATATTCCATGAGGATATAACTATGTTTATATATGTGTCGAGCAAGGTTATTTGACCTACTTCTATCAATGAAAGGGCTAGTTAAGTAAGAAGGCCTAACAAGTAATTTTATGGAGATAAAAGAGTGAGAAGAGAAAAATAAGGTTGTATTCAGTATATTAATCAACATGTGTCAAATGGTGATTATATTTTCAAGGTAGCTAAGTGGTTGTAACCTCCTTGCAGGTTGGATTTTGCTAAAGCACTAGTTGAGTTGGTGGTCCTTATGGGTTTGGTGCCTCACTAAAAGTTTGATTCATTATTTATAGTATTGTACTAAAAGATTTCAATCATTCATTTTTATTTCCTAAACATATACATTATTCTCTAATGTTATTTTCTTTCATAGATGATTGTGTATGCATTAATTAATATATGTAAGTGGATGAACGCTTCATGAATGTTACGTGAAATTAAAGGAGTGCTTTAAGATAATTGATTCACCTCCCCCTCTTAGTATCTATAATTATAACATTTGGTATCATAGAAGGTCTTTTAAATTATTTGTAATAGCCTAATGGAGATTATTAACAAGTGAATATGGCTAGTGAAGCACAAGATGGTTTTTCTACAAGTAAGGCTTCATTATTTAATAGATCCAATTATTATTTTAGAGTGTCAGGATGAGGACATATCTGATGTCTCAAGGTTATGATGTTTGGAAATAAATATTGGATGGATATATTATACCTCATAATCCTTTTATAGATGCAATAGGCAAGATGGTGATTTACAATAACTCAAAAGCAATGAATGGTATTATGTGTGGTTTATCAGAGGCAAAAATTGTGAAAGTGATGCATTGTATGTCTACCTAAGAAATGTGGGATAATTTGAAGACTATTCATGAGGGATATTTTATCATCAAATTGACCAATTTTCAGAACCATAGAGGATAATCTGAAATCCTAAAGATGAATGAAGATGAAAACATTGTAGCCTACTTGTTGAGGGTTGATGAAGTGTTTAACATCATATGAGGTCTAGGTAAAGAGTTGAAAGAGTATAATATTGTTCAAAAGTTTTTTAGATCTCTAAATCCCAAATTTGATTATAAGGTATTTATTGTTGAATATATGCAAGATAGAGACAAGCTAGAGATGGATGGATTTCATGACACAGACTTGCAAAGAAGGAAGTTTCATTCATGGTAGAAAATAATCAAAAGGAGAAGAAGAAACAAGGTAATAAATTAAAACATAATGATGATGATTATTTGATAGTTATGTTTGAAAAAAAATTGAAGATAGGCTCAGGTAAATATAAGGGTAAATTATATTTTTAATGCTTTAATTTTGGATAGATTGGATACTTTGCTAATAAGTTCCCTAATAAGCATAAGGATAATAATGATGAATTTCATGATTAAGGTCATGATGATGATAAAATGTCCTAAAATTCTAATAAGATTAATGAAATATTTATAAGGTATGATGATAAGAAGAGGTCTTTCAAAAATAAAATAAGTTTCTACATCAAGGAAGATTGTAGTTCATCTGATGAAAGTGAGACAAGTGATTTTGAGAGTGACTATGAAGGTGATGGAACTAATGTCAATGAAGTTATTTTCATGGCTTAATAATCAAGTTGCTTAAATCAAGAAGATTCTACATGGATTGGAGGTGTTTTTGGTTATTGAGATGAAAAAGGAGATGAGGTGGAATTTGACACAAAATTGATGAATACTCTAGAAGAAATAAGGATGGTAAAGAAAATGAATAAGGTGATGTGGTCCTTTATCAAATATTATGATGAACTAATCAGCTTGTTTGAAGATAAACTAACAAACAACTCTAAAAAACAAGAGGAAATAGTCAAATAGGTGGATACTCAACTTGAGATTGTGACTACTAGTCTAAATACCAAAGAAGAAGAGTGTACAAGGTATATAACAGAAGTGGATTCCTTGAGAGCTTAGTTGGATTAGGAATAAAGTAAGGTTAATTAATTTTTGATTTTTAAAAAGAGTACAAATGATTTAGACAACATTCTTAGTAGTAAAAAGACTGATAATGATAAAACAGCCCTTGGTTTCAATGGAGACCAAGAGAAGAACACTAACATGATCAAGAAGGTCAATAATGAATCAAAGAATGAGGGTGGTGGTAGAATGAAGGATAACAATATTAAGCAACCTAATTATATAAGGTATGTTAATTCCTTCAATGGATATTGTTACTAGTTTTGACATATAATAAGGCATTATAGAAGGCCCTCCAAGAATGATTATGCATGGAATTATTAGGAGAGTCATCAATAAATAAGTAGGGGTTATGGTGTGTTTCCATAAAAATGAATAGTGTATTTCAATTATGATACGGTTGGTCATATTAAAAATTATTATAAGCATGAATTATAAAGAATAACCAAGAATGTTGAGAACCCTAGAGTATAATAAAGGAAACAAGATATTAAGTAGAAACCCAAGGTAGCTAAGGTTGATGATAATTTTTTGACTCTAAACAGAATATTTGCCATGGTTTAGCATAGTCAAGATGCAATGCAGTACCAAGAATTCTCTCTGTCAGCTCAAATTTTTGATGAAAGAGATAAGGACAATAGAAAAAACTAAAAAAATGTTCACAAAAAGATTTGGGAGGTCAAGCACAAAGGACTATTCAAGCCAAAGAGGATCATGAAGGAAGTTCAGTCTAGTAAGGACATGGAGATCTGATAATCTCCTATGTTCATGTTGTTCTAGTTCACTAGAGAAGAGGTGACTCCATAAGGCTTCATGGAGGCTCTCATATAGTATGAAATATCCATGCAAGATGATCAGTCATAAGGGGAGTATTATGATATTTTGGTGAATTTTAGATTCAAGGTTTATTAAATTTTTTGATGTAGGTATGATCAGAAGAGACAGGTCACAAATGTTTTTGTATGATGACTTTATCAAACCAAGTCATAGTCCTGAAAATGCCTAAAATTCTCATAGAGACAAGGGCATCCAATCATCCTCCAAGAGTAGGTATGCAAGCCTTATCTATGTTAAGTATGTTTGAAGAGAAAAAGGCATTTTGTTTCAGGTCTAAGGACTAGATAGTTTCCAAGAAGATGATTCTTTGTCATTAATACCAAAGGGGGAGAAAATTCATGTTTGGGAGAAAGACCAAGCATCAAAGAAGATCAGAGTGAGGAAATGAGAATGATCTACTATCTTAATTTTTTTTCCATAAATGATAAAGTGTGATAATGTTGAGGTATTATTCTTGTTGTTGGTTTTGGAGCATTGTTATTGTCAGTGATGTCAAGTCAAGGTATGTCAAGATCAAAGTTGAGGCTATACATGGTGAGATGATATGTGTGAAATAAGTCTCATGATAAGAGAAAATTTGAAGGTACCATCTTGTCTCTCTACTAAGATATAATTTGAAGGCAACTTGGTAATTCCTTTGAGGTTGATGGCAGGTCAAATTTAGGATCATGGTACAATGTAAGCTACTATTGTGTACTAGGTGTCTTGAGAAGCCTAGTCTAGTCCTGAGAGATGGTGTATGTATAAAGTGTTAAAAAACTTGGTGATTTTTATTATTAAATTAATAATAAAGTGAAAAAGAGGAAAATAAGCCTTTAGATGAGTTTCAAGTTCAAGTCTTGAGGCTTAGACCTCACAAGAAGACCTAGTGAGAAGGCATAGGCCTAGTAATATGTTGAGGTGATAAATAAGAGACTTGTGTGGTGAAGGTTGATAGCATATGATAATTTTATGGGTTAACTTAACATGTGGATAAGGTATTATGAGTAGTGATATAATTTTCAAGGTTTGATCATGGTCTTAGTATGACTGGCAATTCAAGGCCTAGTATGAAAAGAGACCTAGTGTGGCCTAATGAGGGATCAAATTCATATAACAACATAATAGATATATTAAGAGAATTTAAAAAAAAATTAGGGGTTTTGTTAATTTTTTTTTAAAATTTTTAAGTCATGTTTAAATAAGAAAGCATGAAAATTGGTGTTGAGATCCTCTATGTGCATATAATGGGATGTTGTAGACCTGAGAAGGAATTTCTTGTGCTCATTGACATGTGTAACATTTGCATGAGATAATAATAAAATAATGGAAGTCGGTGAAGGTACATATATATAAATTATTGTAATTGGTTTTGTATTTTAGGGGAAATCCTTTACGAACGATTGCTAAGAAGGGAATCTAGTCAAAACCCTCTTTAAAACCTCATAATGACCTAATAAGAAATATATTGTTTTTATTTGTTGAAATTATTTTTTTGACATATTTTTATGTTTTTATAATGTAATTTACTCTTCCATGTTTCTCCAAGTGGTTTTGGTTTGTCATGACAGTGAGTAGAAGCTATAGAAAACCACTTATTTTTTCGAATTTTGATGTAGTAGGCAAGGTTGACCAGGTCAAAGCATGGAAATGGATTTAGGATGAGGTGTGATATTTTTTTATGTTTATATAAGTTTTTTTAATAAATTTTTGACCTATAATGTGATAATTTTTTCATGGAATTTGACCTATCGCTAAACAAGCATAATAAACAAGGCAATGATAAAATTAGGGGAAAATGAGAATGAGTTTAGAGATTGGTTGTAGAGGATTAGGGATTTATAAAAATTCATGGGGTCATTGTTAAATAACTATACCTAATATCCTAGTAGTTTATAAGTGATGATGATGCCCCTGAATATGCCAAAATTTGTTCTCAAATTGATCTGTCTAACATAGTGAAGTCTATGTAGGATGAAGATGTGAGATTGGTCTATAAGACCAATATGGATATTAAAACTTGTAATATATATTTTAAAATATTAAAAAAGTATGTTTATTTTTAATTTAAATCCATTTTAATAACATAAAAGTTTCCCCACAGGTGTTCCAAGACTTGATCTTCTTGACTATGTTTTTGATACTATAGGTAATTTTCTATGTGTGAGCGAGAATGTTATTCCTAAGTGATTTTACATTGTGTTGAAGAATAAAATGCACATTAAGTTTTTATATGGGTCTCATTTTTAAAATTTAACACATTTTTATGCATGATAAACTCTTATGAATGTGTGAAAAGTCAAAGGTTTTTGACTACGTTTTTGGAGCCTGTGTACAGTTCTGTGTGAGCTTATGTAGTTGATCAGTTTGAAGTTGATTTCCTTTTTTGATGAATTTTAATTAAAATTATTTTTAAATTTAAGTCATTTATATTATATACATGTGATATTTTTATTGGGTTATTTTTCAAATTTGGTTGTATGTATCAGATTTGCAAGATAGACTTTCTAGTACTGAGAAGGCCTAATTGCGAGTAGACCTATTTGTGTGGTTCAAAGTGTGAAATGAGCTAAATTGTATTTGGGAAATAAATAATATTATATTAATTATATTAATTTTACACTTTAATTATTTCATCCATTTTTTTTCTAAAATTTTTCCAATGAGGCCTAAGTGAA